>CAHIKZ030004678.1:500000-582500 GCA_903632075.3 Acanthosepion pharaonis
TTATGTCTTCAATGCCAATCTAAAATATATAATATCAAATTTATGTATGCACAACCATTTACATAATATTCGGCGATCCTTCTGTTATAGCTTATGAGACCACACTTTTCATCGAAAACGTAACTAGTGCATCGTCGACCATGTCAACCAATAGTTTTCAAACAAGTTCAGTACTATATAAACCGCCATCAACTCCAGAAGACAGGAGAACTTTTTCTCCCTCACGGCGAAGATAAAATTCGACATCGACGATGGACCCAACAGGAGTATCAGCCGAGGGCGCTAACCAATGAAAATCTCTGTTCCCACCATGCAACAGAGTCGATACCCATATATATCCCTCAGGTGGTATCCCTCTAAGACCATGATGCAAAACCAAATCTTACATATGTGTTAGAATCTCAATGTTTAGACCACATATAAATCTACGGCACCTGTCATAAAAAATAAAAATAAAAAAAAACATTCTGGAACTTGGAAAATTATGTGTAATGTGAAATGATAGAATTCTAGTTTATAGTAACCATGACTAGTAGACCATATATTGTCACCATGAATAAAGTAATAATCTGCCAGGTAGTGCATTCCATCATCACATTAGAACATATACCGCAACTGAAAGAGAATAACAGTTTAATAATTAGCAAAACCACACCATAAATATAATTAAAGTGTGGAATTTAATGTTATTGTTAATACTTGTAATTAATAATTCGGTATTAATCGCTCGAGCCAAAACTCAACCGAGATGAAATTAATAACATCTTACTCTTAAAACAAATTTTCAGGAAAATAAGTTTAATATAATATAGTCCAGAAACTTTATTTACATTTTTCGGTCTATTGTCCTCATCTTTGTCGCCATATTTATTACAACGTTTCGGCCGTTAGTACGTTCCAGCCTTCTTCAGATGGTTGGAATGTGGAACTGAACCCTTTATTTCGCTCACTGGGGTAGACTGTTCGAGTTCCACGTGCCATGTTTAATGGATGTCAGTTATCAGTTATCCCCTGTTAATTTCCCTCTGAAATTTCTCCAATACCTTAACCGAGTACTGAACTCACACACTTTGGGTCCTGTCACTGGATCTAACTAACGCTTTTATCCACTGTGCCATGTGTCCTTGAGGACATCTGTGTATGAATTTATGAGTATTATAAACCTAGTGTCTTCTGCTTCATTTTTTTACCAGTGCTCATATTGCAATTTTTGCTGTTATCATTTATGATTTTTACCAGAGCTCATATTGCAATTTTTGTTGTTATTATCGCTTTTCTCTGGCACTCGTTATTACTGGTTCCTATAATGTATTTCTATGCTTGGTCGGCTCAGGAGATTTTTGTGGCATAGAATATGTGCTGATTCCTTAAATTTACGAATTTTCCAATGGTGTTCTTTGTCTATGATCTCAATCTGTTCCCACAGAGGGCGGTGATCTCACTTCTCTCTCCTAATGTGGTCAGTCACGCCTGATTTCCCACTTCCCCTCGTGTTACAGCTTTCTGGTGTTCTTGAAGCCTTACCTTAAGGGGCGGCCTGTCCCCCCTTTATATTTCTTCCCGCAGCTGAAGAAGGCCGGATCGTACAACGGCCGAAACGTTGTAATAAATATGGCGACAACGATGAGTACAATAATTCGATTAATGTAAATAATGTACATAATACCTCATCTCAGAAATATAGACGGTCCAGGAATGTTATCGCGTTTTCCAGTATAGATAGATTGATGATTTCATCTATTATACTTGCAATGCCTAGAAGAACCGGTAAACTTCTGCAAGAAACCAACAACCTTGGAAGCATTAAATAACAGCTGTCACAGCGTACAAATATTTTTAATGCCATGTCATTTCTGCCGAAGATCCTGGCTCTATAAGATCACTTTTTATTTACTATCACTGAATTGTCACGTCTTCTTGCGAAAAATAATAGGTTCCCCTTGTCGCAGTTTCGGTTTAAGCATATAGTCTTTGTCTTAATCTACATTATAACCATGTCTAGATTCCAGTCTATCCTTCTACTTTACCCATACGGGCAAGGGAAAAAGCTTCCTCTTTTTTCCCTAATGCAACGGGTGTGTATCTTCCAAAAGTTACTGCTTACAATGTCCTCAAATTAATTAACCCTACTAATATTCAAGAAGATAGTATTTCATTTAGATTGGCAATACAAAGTCAGAAACGAAGACATTTACGAAAGAGAAATGATCACATCACTTGAAAACTTGCAATTCCATTAGCAAGAATGAGTATTGCATATAACTGAAAGAGAAAATAATGTACAATGAAACATTTTAACAGTATGAAAAACACAGATTTGGAGGAAAATATTTTTAAAAATCCATAATATTTAGTGACCATGAGAATTTCGGTCATTGATTACCAAATTTTCTATGAATGAAAATTATTATTTTCATTGTCAACATACTAGAAAATAGGTCTACGTGGTCTACGGAGAATTTTTCGTCGACCCTACGGACTCGAATTCCCGACATTAAATTCGGCCTTTTTCCACGTCTGACCGCATCGGGGGTTGGTAGATATTCTGCAATTGGAGGTTTGTTTTCAGCAGTCGTGTTCAAACTCTATGCATACGGGCAGATAGGATTTCAGTCGAGTCTATGTCGAAGGGTAGAGTCTCGTCTCGGAAAACAGCTACCCGATCCCGAGCCTACGAACTCTGATACCCCACATTATATTCGGCCTTAGGACAAATCTGACCGCGTGGGGCGGTTGGTAGATATTTTGCAATTGGAAATTGATTGTGGAATTCACTTCACTCCTAGCAGTTGTCGTATCTTATTTATTGTTGGTGTCCTTAGTATTATCGTTCATTACCAACCCCAGTCTGATTATTCTATTCAGTAACCTTCACTAGGTTAAAATACTTTGGGTAGGCTTGAATTTGAAACACCTTGACGATTATTCGCGAATAACCCTCAGCTACCGGGTATTTAATCTCTGTGATAGCGATAAAATACCAAATTCTACGTACTGTATTAGAATCTCGAGATTAATTTTACGAAGTTTAGATCAAATATATATGTAAGAAATGTTGTCATGACCATGAAGCTTTTTTATTCCTGATAAAAAAGTTTTGATAAAAGCAGCGTATATCCTTTTAGGAGGAGGGGCTATTTGTGAGCGGTAGAATTTTTGAAACTGGTAAAAATACAGAACCGAATATTGGAGATTTAATTTTTTGTCTTACGCCTTCCGCATCGACTGAATCAAGTTAAAATTAAGTCGATGAAGAAATTTAATTATAAACAGGATTTATCTCCAACAATCAGTAGACTATATTTTATATCCAACAATCAGTAAACTATATTTATATCATCATTAGACTAATTTACTTAAACGTAGATATTGAAGATTTTATTTTAACTACAGACAAAAGATAACTTTCTCAATTCGCATTGCTAGGGCTTCCAGACAATTTTTATCAGGAACAAGATTTAGAAAAAATTTCAATTATAATGAATTAAATAGTATGATTGCTCTTTTCATTTCTTTATTGTTCTTGTAATTATAAATTTGTTAGATTAATTAACCGCTGAACTTAAGATGATGAGTCAATAGACATAATTGACAGCCATTTATAATGCTCCCTCTTATGTAGGAGACGGGTGTCCACGTCTTTTGCTTTTCCTTGAGTAATGTATTTTCTTTGTTACACTTTTCTTTTCAAAGTATTTTTAACTCGTTATCTTAGTTTTTTTTCTACTACTTATTATCAAAGATGTTTACAATCAGAGCTGAATGAAGTACAGAGCTAGAATGCGTGAATTGTAGATGGAAAGATAGTGTCGCCAAAATACTTAGTGCGTTGAATCTTCTTGCCTTTGTAGTCTTCCTCTCCATACAACGTTTTGGAAAGTTTTCTTTTAACTGCGACCGAACCCGAATTACTGACATGAACATAGAAATACATATTTTACATTTATACTTTTTGTCAGAATTCAAATTTGTAACTTTCAGTGGTGGGGTGCATCTGATATTATTCTTGAATAATGCAAAATAAAATAGAAAGAATTAAATGTTGACATTAAAAGTAGCAATCATAATATTGACATTTACTGGCGTTGAAATCAGAAATGGAAGCCAACAAATTAGTTAAGAACCTAAGTATACAATTTATTGTTATTATTATTTTATTTCTTTGGGTTTCTGGTTTATACTCATTTTTACCGGGTCACGACCACAGACCTAAGGTCAGAAATGGCATCATGACATTTTCCACTGAGAAAATTTGAAAAAGGTCGCATATATCTTACTTAGATAAAGGCCTTCGTAATGTGTGGGCTATACCTGTGAGTACAATGCTATTTTTTTATTTCTTTAAGGTATTTTTCTTCTTCTTCTTCTTCTTCTTCTTCTTCTTCTTCTTCTTCTTCTTCTTCTTCTTCTTCATCATCATCATCATCATCATCATCATTATTATTATTATTATTATTATTATTATTATTATTATTATTATTATTTCCTTGGATTTCTGTTGCTAGTACTCCGTTAACGATAGCCTCTGTATCAACTTCATATTCTACAATATCATTAGTTCCCAGGCTCCGTTGAGATTATTATATGATATTTTTTCAATTTCTGTTATCTCTACTCAGTGTAGCAATGGTATCCACTCTCCTGCGTGTTCTCTTATTCTTGCTGACTACTAACGGATCCAGTCTCCTTTGGGTGATACTGATGAATCTTAAAGTTCCAAACCATTTTGTCTTTTTCATCCTCTAGGAAAGATACTGGTATTTATATTTTTATTTCTCTGTATTTTCAATGTATACGCTCTTTACTATTTCTTAATCCTAATTTCCTTTCCCAACCAGTCATACGTTTTATCTCTTTCTGAGTCAAATATTAGAGAACCGGTAATACTTGCTATGATTGTTGATTGGTCTTATTCTTTCATGAAGTTTTAGCGTTGCTTCTTTTGTTTTCATAACATTTTATGTCGTTTGAAAATATTAATATTTACTGGGATTAGTTTAGTCAACGATGATAGTAATAGTAATAATAGTCGTTTTATTAACATATTTTGAGGTTGGAACGCAAAAAAAAACATCTTTTAACTCCAGTCCCACAGTTCTATAACTTTCTAGCTTAATTTCAATATCGGGTATTTGTCTGTTTTTTCTGTCTTTCTTTTTTTGTCATTCATTGTTCGTTCGTTCTTTTGACTACTCTTGTTCCTTATTATTTTCTTGCATTCTTTCTTTTTCTTTCTTTCTTTGTTTCTTTCTTTCTTTCTTTCTTTCTTTTGCCATCTCTCTCTTTGATTCTAATTCCGACTTTTTTTTCTCTTTTTTCGCTTCTTTTTTTCATATACTTTTTCCTTTGTGAAACTATTTAACGTATTTTTTTCTTTTACTTTCATTCTCTTTCTTTCTTTCTTTGCTCTCATTTTTGTTTTTTTTATTTCATTCTTTGTTTTGTTTACGTAATTTTTCATGACTTCTCGTATATTAACGTTCTTACTTTCGTTCACGTTTCTTTGTTGCGTTTTACCATTTTTTCTTTCCTTTCTTATTCTTCCTACATATTTCTTACATCCTCCTTTTTTCTACTGTTGTATCAGTTATTTCTTTCTTTCATTCCCTTTCTTTCATCCCTTTGATTTTCTTTCTTCTTTGCGTTCTATTTTCATTCTTTTTACTTCTTTGATACGTTTGGTGCTTTTTTCGTCCTTTCTTTATCTATTTCCTTTTTCATTCTTCCATCGTTTGTTCTTTAGTTTTACATATTCGTTCTTTTGTTCTGCTATGACTCCAACCCCACCTAAAACGTTCCACTTCCTTCTCAGCGCCAGTCAGTCTGTGTGTCTGTCTGTCTGACTTCTTCACAAGGAGGTTGCGCGCCTCAAGCAAGTTCTTACTTCTATGAACAGTCTTTTTTTTTTTCCTTTTTCATTCAAAAAGAACAACCAATGATTTTTACTCTTTGAATTCATTCAACTTTTGTCGCCTTTATGGCGTCTTTCGATCGGGAAGGCAAAGATAAGCAGGATGATCTTCACTGAAGCATAATGCTTACTAAAGGATCGACAAACAAGATAAAAGAAAAAGTCGAGCAAGATTTACAAAGTTGTGTGGCATATGCAACAGAGAGACGAGGAAAAACAACAAATTTATGCGAACAGATCATGGAGGGAAAATGGTGGAGGGCGGGCAAAAGAAATCGCTGAAACGATTGTGAAGACAAAGATGGGCACCAGGATTATAAAAAAGAAGTAAGAAATTTTTTGGGCTAAAGGGTTGCAATTCATCATAAGGCAAGGAAAAAGAGAAAAAAATATGAGATCAAAAAGAATGGCGGGGTTGAGGAATAACTATGTAGAATCAGAGAAATAGCGTAGAGAAAAAATTACTTGTATTAAATTAAAAAAGAAAACAGAAACAAATCAAAATGCGGGCTCATCATAAAAATAAAGATTAAAACGTGAAGAATAAGAATTAATTTTATCCTGGGCATAAAATGTAAGTAATGTAATTGTACAGAAAAACACTGAAGATCGAAGCGAAAATGTTTTCGGCATTCCACTAATTATTTTGGTTAAACAAATTTTCTGTAAGTCCAAAATCTCATTGCAAAGATTCTTTCGATATAAACCGTGTTTATCTTCTTTTATGTCCGTCACCCTGCTATTTACCTTAAGCTCCATGATAAAATTTAAAGAAGAATCAGCAATATTATTTGTCCTGACCTGGCATCTCGGCTTCAGTCACTTTCCCACCGCCGTAAGGTTGTCTCTCTGTGTCATTTCTATAAATACTTTCATGGTAATTGTTCGGATGAACTTCGCTAAGTTACCTATTTTTTTAATTTAAGCGTAGTACTTGGCTTGCATCGAGTTTTCATTAATTTACAGTTGAGCTGGCTATAAAGCTTCTATGCTTACAATTCCTTTACTCGCACTTCTCTTCTGTGGAATTGCTTTCCGGCTCCATGCATTTCAGCCAACTTTAATCTGCAAATATTTCAATGCAATGTCAATCGCTATCTCCTGATTACTCTTTCCTCTACGCGCTAATTAGTAACCCCAGTGTGTTAGTGGTTTTAATGCCTAGCATAAGGTGATATTGATTAATAAAATCTGCTGTGTTTCTTCATTACGTGAATAATCGGGGAATATCAGGGTTCACTTCCTTTTAGATCGAAGGAGGACCTCTTTATCATATCCCTATACCCAATCTACTGCTACCCAGACAAAACCCTTCACGTTGTGATTGTCTCCTTCTTGCCGTCAAAAACTTTGTGAGTATTTAATTTTCTAATATTTCTTTCCCTGTTTGTATTCTGAAACGTCCATATTTCTCTTCTTGATTGTAAGTATATATCTCCTTTTAGTTTTTATTGTTGCTATTATAAAGTTGTTTTTTTTTTGGCTATTATGACACCAAACAATGTGGTGTTATTTTTCTCATTGTTGAATTGTTTCTCTCAAGTTGAGAGATGATGGTTTTCTGCAATAAAAAAAAATCATATTGTTTTTATAGAGTGTCTTCTAAGTGAATATACATTTATAACTTTTATTACTGTTGCAAATAACATCAACAAAAAGGTATTCACACTAGGTTGGAAAAATATTATCGACATATTGCAATGTTTAACAACCTCATCGAGCAGATTCATACTTTTGATCCACACAAGATATCATTGATATGTTAGCAAAACTCTCGGGTGGGAATTGTGTCGGAGCGATGCTTAGCAACTTCGAGAACTGGGGTACGGAATTTACGCCTTATTGTGTCCCATATCTGTTAACTTTAGTTGAAATAAGTGAGTAGCTAGGTAGGTGACCATTTAGTGATACCAGATACAGAAATTGCAGGTGTTGTAAAGGATAATAGCCCAGAATCTTTAATTAGATAGCCGTTCTAATTCTAGTAGGGTCCATTATATTCACTTACGTGTAAATACACTGAAAGAAAAGAAAGTTATAAATCCACCTCTTTTCCTCCAGCTATGGGTTAATTAGTAAGACTTGCATCACTAAATCATTATCTCAAAAAGTAAAATAAAATTGTGTACAAAATATTTAGATTTCGGCATTACATAACACATAGAGTCTGATATGCCACTGAACATATAAAACCAATTTTAGTTGGCCGATGTTGAAATTAATCATAATGGTTCTTAGATATTCATAGAATTATTGTGAAATGGTTAACAATCTGGTCTCATAGATGAATAGTGATGTCTAAATTCAATCCAATGAGAACTGAATTTAGATACCACTATTGGTTTTATAACTATGGTCAAACTCATGACTCCTATTCTTCTTGTACGTGCCATATATATTGAAATAAAAAACAAACACAACCCGCCATAACTTGTTATTTTGTAGCTCTCAGTTAACCTGACATTTTATAACCTAACTTTTATCCTACATAATGGCACCAATATTCACTTCTTACCTTTCCGTACGCTCATACATCATCACATAGTGATTCTCTAACTTGTGTGGATTTTGTACTGGGTGAGCATTAGATCTAGTTCCTTGCATGACATTCACTCAGTCAAACAAGGTAGGGTTATTATTTTCTATTTCTTCGTGCTTCTATTACCTTCACTATGTAATCTGTGTGTTGAATTCTCCAAAATTCATTCAGCATTCTTCACATGAAGAACACCACTGGAGATTCAGGTCTTATTTTCTTCTGGGAAGGAATGGATTAGTATTCACAGTTATATAGGAGATGAGCTATAAAATATTCGTTGGTCATTTCAAACTTGTTTCATTAACTAGATCAGGTCTGAACAACTGAAACATTTCAAGGACCACACTGATTGTAGAAAATTAGCTGCGGGCGGTAAGAATAATTTTTTATAGTAAATTACTGAGTAGGAGTTAAATAGAAACACACACACGCACGCACATACACACACACACACACACACACACGGCACGGCACGGCACGGCACGGCACGGTACGGCACGGTGGAGTAATGGATAGCGGCTTGGATTGAGGAATCGCAGAGCCGAGTTCGAATTCCAGTCTAATCCATTACCTTCACTTAGGTGCTAATACCCTTGGGAAAGGTATGACTCCTCTTCCTCTCCCTCCAGCTATGGGTAAAATAGCAGGACAGACTAGGTTCTATAGCCTTGGATGGCAACTGGTCTAGGAGAAGGTCAACTCTGAATTCAAAATCTGCGGAGGGTCGTTTGGGAAACTTGTGGCATTCGGTGCACCAGGTCTCTGTATTCGTCCCTTCAAAAAGTGTGGATGGTCCTGCACAAAGCCTTCACCACTATAATCAAATCTCATGTGCCGGTGTCAGGCTGTCGGTTTCCTGGAAACTCATCTGCTTGACCCTCATACGTCGAATCTCGACGGGAGAGTCGACTATATATATATATATATATATATATATATATATATATATATATACACAGAAAGGAATGAGGAGGAAATTGTAGCGCTTTATTTTTCTATGCATAATTATAAAGATTAATTAGATAAAAAGACGGAGAAATATATTTTGAATAAAGTCTTACTTCCACAAAATATGAATTTTCGTACGTGATTAATCACCCAATTTATTTTGATGAACTATTTTTAAAACATTTCGCTGTTAACAATGGATAGTCTCGCGGGCCATATAAAGCCCGCGGGCCGTATGCAATCCGCAGGCCGTATGCAGCCCGCGGGTCGCATGCAACGAGCTAGTCTTATGCAAACCGAGGTCCGCATGCAGGCCACAGGGCGTTATTTTTGCTGACTTGATCTAGATAGGTAAATAGAACTTATTTAATTGTCGTGAAATACCTAAGGGAACGTTTGCAAATGCTGCGCAATAATTGTGGACTATCAGATGCAATATTCTCTCCTTCTGAGTAAGGGTCAAAGTCATATCATGTATTTTCATAAATCCCTTGAATATTAAGATTCTAACACGGGCATTTATTTTACTTGGACACCGATGCTCTAAAAATCAAAGATGCAACTATCGGCGCTGTGGAATTTTTAATCAAAGACTGCTGAGTATTTTTCATTCAAATATAGATTTAGCCTTTAATTATTATTAAAATCAAATGTTACTACTTTCATCTTGTAACTTCTTTTTGAGATTTTAAATATAGGATGAATGTTGGCTCTATATTTTTCTTAATTCTTTCCACCTTTACTGCGTCATATCATATTAACCAACTCAAAAATCGGACGAATATTCTATTTCTTAAAATATAATTACTATTTGGAAGACGCCATATTGGTAGTGAAAGAATTATTTCATATGTGACCAACGCACTGCTCAAGACCCAAAGGTACAAAATTATTTTCCATCAGAAAAAATGACATTTCATCTGTTTTATAATTGTCCTATCAATATAGACACTAATCGATTGCTATTGCATTTGGACTTTTCTCCCTCATCTACCGTGCCCCCCTCAAGACGTAGACGATCATGGCTCTCCACAACTTTTTGTCCATTGTAGCTCTTAATAGTTGTTTTTTTTTCTGTTATTTGTCCTAAAATTTGTTTAGATATTCATTTACTCAAGTTCACTATGTATGTTATGCGCTGTTTTCCTCTGCCTCTCTTGCCTTCAATCTGTCTTGTGAGTATCAGATTTTCCAAGCCTTCGCTCCTCATTATGTGCCCTAGACACCTCAAATTTCTCTTCCTGATCTTAAGTATAGTTTTCCTTTTTGTTTCTATTTTATCTAACTCTTCATCGTTAGGACCATGTTAGCCCCATGGCATCTTCAGCAACACTCACTGTCATAGAGAAGGACAGATATCATGTAAAAATTTAGTACACTTTTCCTTGTTTCTATCGAAAGTTTTTGTATTTCTAGGTACTCTGCATTTACAATGCATCTTTGGTTATTTCAATAAGTCTTCAGATTTCAGTGTCACACTTTCCGCCGACTGCTTAAACATTTTCCAGATATTTAAACTTCTGCATAACTTTGATTCTGTTATCTCCGATTTGCAATTTGTCCTTTGGGACCATGCTTTTACTAACAAGCATGCATTCTTTCTTCTTGAAGCTGATATTTAATCCTTTCTTCTCGCTTTCCTTTGCTACATTCTTTAGGAGTTTTTGTAGTTCTATTTCTGTGCGGGCTGTCAAAACTATTTCATCTGCATATCTTATGTTGTTAAGATTTTGGCCGCGAATAATTAATCCTAGTAGGACTTCTAATTCTCTCAGTATCGCCTCGGTGTATAAGTTGAATAAGAAAGGTGTTAAGAGTCATCCTTTCTATTTTTGTATATCTATTTTTGAGTAAAAAAAATACCAGCAGTCTATTTTGAGATCAATTATTACCAGCAATAAAAATCTTGTCGGCATTAAATAAACTACTGAGCTTGATATGCCGTAAATCAAACCAAACCAAAGTAAACTACATTTTGCCGCAAGTCTCTTCATCTGTCAGCAAATTGTTCAGTCGTCATTGTTATCTTACTGATATCTTACTGTTATCTTACTCTTTTCTTTGTTTATAACAAGAAATTTAAAAACTTCACTTAGATTTTAAAATTCATAAGGCTTTTAATTGATATTTCAACTAGGTATAGGTTTTTTATGAACCTTCAATACAAAACCTATTCTCCTTACAGTGAATCTGTGTCCTTTTAAAGAAATATTACAGTACTATAAAATTACCTAAATGTAGCATAATTATGGTACATACGTCTAAGGATTTCGTATATTTAAATCCAAATCCTTCAAGTTTGCATGCTTCCATTTTTGTTGTCTTGTAATCAGGATTTTCTGGTTAGTCAGACATTTTTGCAGGCATCTGGAATCCGTAAAATTAAAACAGATTCATTTGAAAGTACTTCAGGTTGTTTTATGCAAAATCAAATTAGGAAACAGATTTCTAATTCAATGTTGCAGGAAGAAGCAAAAATCCCATTTAATGTGTAGAATTTATTGCAGAAACATTTCTTTTAAAAATGGTGCATGGAAAATAACTCTTTAAAAATCAAATTGAAATTTATTATATTCAGTGCTCGGAGGCAATCAAGGAAAAAACTGTGTGTAGTGGTTGTAGGCAAGAAAATCTCCTACAACAAAGAAACCAATATGGAATCCCTAAAGAGCTTAAACTATGTCATGACATTGTAACATGAAGCTGCATGTATTGCTAGTGCAATACAAAAATGACACAAAATGTTGCCTCTTTAATATTACTAAGTTCAGATATTCTTGTTTTAGCTTAAATGCAAATTCTTCTTTTATATGCCATGTCCCATAGCTTTCTAACTTTTATAATCTCTTTTTCAAAATTTTCCTGTTTTTTTTTTCTGATTCTATCTTCATATCTCTTTTTGTCTCCATTTTCCTGGGAAATTGACTTCTTGATCATGTGTTCCACCCCTGGATTTTTCAACAATATTCTGCAGCAGCCGTATGTGTAGCGTCAAATTCCTTCTTCATCTGTGACGAAATTGTCCAAATTTCAGAATGCTTTTCTTTGTTCTGTTCTTTAGGAAGTTTTCCTGATTCTTAACAATTGTTTTAGCTTTGGAAAATTATCTTTTGCTATTATATTGGATTTTCGGATTTCTGCAAACTATTTTCCGTCACCTGATCTAACATTTCCTGGATAGTACGTTTTTGTACTTGTTTGGTTATGATGACTCCTAGGATCTTTGATTTTAATGTCAGTTTTTTTTCTAGTTAAAGCATAAAATGTTAAAATGTCGTGTGGTCAGAATTAACGTTTAGTTATAATAATAATAATAACAACAAAAACAATAAAACTAAATCTGTCGAAATATAAGGACCTTGAAATAGAAATCTCAAAAATGTGGCACATGGGAACATTAACAATCCCTGTTGTAGTTGGAGCCCTAGGATTGGTTGGAAAAGATTCCAGCAGAGTAATTGAAAGAATTCCTGGAAGCCCATGCCTCAAAGAAATACAAACAAAATATTCTCACAAGTACAGCCCACACTTTACGGAGGGCTTTATCGATGTATATATATATATATATTTTTTTTCTTTTTCAGTGAAAAGTGCCATGATGCCATTTCTAACCTTAGGTCTCTGGGCGGGACCCGGAAAGAAATGTGTACACTCCAGAAATCAAAGAAAATAATAATAATAATAATAATAATAATAATAATAATAATAATGATAATAATAATTTGGCACCCACTAAATACCCGGCATGACAGAGTGGGCCAATATGAGCCTTGGAAAATATGCAACTTTTACGGAAAGGAAACCGTAAGAAATTGGTATGAATATCATCCAAATCCGGTTACAGTTGTAGAACCAGTAAGAATTGTACGGGATTTTACAAGACTGTAATATATCTTTGAATATCTTTGAATATTTATCAAACTACAAAGAATTTGTTTATTTTTTAAGAACAGCACCATAATGACTGTGGCTACTGGGGTCTCCGTTGCAAAAAGGTCTTTACGAGGTCGAGTCGCTAGATTTTGAACCCAGTGTTGTCTTTCGAGACTACCAATCGAAACAAATAAAGGCGTGTTTTTGGTAGAGATTAGTTATTTGTGAGAAAGTAAATAAATTGAGCTCACCTTGTATTCGAACTTGAAACACAAATCTCACTTTCCAAAAGGATGACCATTACGCTAGCTCTACACATAGCATGTGTAATGAACCTACTTGGACATTTTGGCAACTAGTGAGATTGTTATTTGCTAGATAAAAGAGGGCAGCGAAATGAATTTTTTTTTTTATTTTCCTTTGTCTTATTTTATTCGAAACGCAAAGTCACCGTTCTCAGTCGTTGAGGAGGGGCTTCCCATCATAGAATTCCCGCACGTGAAAGTGGTTCGTCTTGCTTGCTTCGAGATAGATGTACAATCCAAATTTTAGTCCGCCCTGTCACCTGAAGTTTTTAGGATAGTCAATTCTGCAGTGCGATACCCCACCCTCAATAAAAGTTCCTGGGTATAACGATAAACTACATCCGACGGCGAGGTTTTGAGAAGCATAGAACCACAACTTAATTGCCGTTGTTCCCAGATCTGCCCTCACGCGAAGTGGTAGCACCTGTTAGGGTCCCAGCAATGGGCAAATAATTACCCCCCCATTCCACCGAACTGGGATTAAAACACCATGAAAGTATGAAAATAGATTTTAATAGTAAGCATAGTAGCAATACATTTTTTGAAAGGAAAAATATTAATAGAGATTCCTATACACACGAACCTATCCTGTCGTATTAACTAAACCTCTGAAGTTGATATGCCATAAAATAAAATAAAGCAAATCAAAATTTAGTTCTCAGTCTATTGAAAATCCTCAAGTGATATGCATTCATTTTTTTTGGTACATGTCTTTGTTATTCTGTAGCGAGGGATGGTCCTCACTTTGATGTGGAGTCCTCATTCGCTCGAAGCAGTTTTTAACCATCGATCTGAGAAAACGGTTGTATACGGCTCTATAGTTAATATCTTTTTGAACGGGTTTTTTATGCCATTCATGACATCCTTATTAATGTATTGATCTGGCAAGGCTATTTCAAAACATTAATCGAGATTTTCGGTTGTTTTGGTTTTGTAACAGTTTGCGGTGTTGGACTTAACGACATCTAACACAGCCTATAATAGGTTCAATGTCCTATATTAAATTTGTTATTAGTTATTTTGATATTTGAAGTGTTTAATATTTACTAATTCCATGTCATGAATTATTTTAAGAAGGAGTAAGACTAGCTGCCATCACTGTTTTCATTCAAATTCTAGATCACAGTTCCTCTTTTGGAAATATATACTTTCAGTTCAACCTCTTGGAAAATTTGGTAGCCGATGTTGATTTTTTGTTGAAGATTATTCTGTTCCAAACTATAAATATTTAAACCATCAGTGTAGCCCCTTTCTTCATTAAATTATCCTCGGGAAAGAAAGTTGTTTTCTAACAGCATATAATGCTTAAATTATCAATGCCCATCTCTTCACATCTCTGCTTGTAAAAGCACAGGGCATTAGTCTAGGAAAAAATTAAATTGATGCCTTATCATTCATGATCATAAACCGAAAATATTTGAATCAATTGACTAATCTGGCATCACATAACAATTCTCGATTCTAGATATCTTGCATTTCTACTAATGTGTTTCATATACCAGATGATGCTACGTCTTGTTAATATCTAACATGCTTAGGGATTTAGATAATTTCGTAGACCAAGCCCGAACAAATTTCATGACTTCAAATGTTTTTCGGGCAGCTAGACAGTCCGCACATGAAATATTGTCGTAGAACAGCTTTTCTGAAAATATTCATGTTATAAGAGATGAGATTTGTAAAAAAGATTAAAATGATGATTTTTATACAATATCAGTCCTGCTATATGGCAGTGAAAGATGGACAATCTCGTTGAGATAAAAGAGATTTTCTACAGAATAATGCTGAGTATAACATGGAGGAAGCATATGAGTATGCAAGAAGGTTTATGGAAACTATAAACAAAAATGAAACTTGTATTTAGAAAAGAAAAAAAATGGTTGAAAATGACTGAACCGCTTGACGAGGAATCAGAACGTGGATAAATTGTCTCTCACGGGATGTATTGAAGAGGTCCAGTGAGGAACAGTGATTAATCTATCTAAAGAGCTTATATAAAAGGGACAGTTGGTAGGAAGTGGGATGGATAATAACGGAGAAAAACATTACTTAGAATTACTAAGGATAAGACACGGAAGAAGAAATAGAATAGTAATAATGACAACAACAACAACAACGACAATAATAATAATCACCACCACCACCACCACCACCGTCATCATCTAAAAGAGAGGAAAGATTTTAGACCTCCAGTGGATTGTATAACTTGAAAAAACGTTACTTCCTAATGCATATAAAACTTTTACGTTGTCTACCCTTACTGGGATATGTTGAATCCTGTATGAGAACCCAGAGTGAATCTAAAAGCTACCAAGAATTTCAGCCTTGCTAACAATTAGCTATAATTTTCCAATACTCTAATTGATTATTTTAACTATCGAAACAAGTTAGGATCTCTGATGATATGAGTTCTCTAACCATACCATTTGCTTTTAGCTGCTGTTATTAGATCCCCGTTCGCAGCTTTTAACTCATTCCGAATTTTCGAAAATCTGGCAACTTTCAGGAAGCTAGCTATCTGTCTATCAAAAGTTGCCTTTTTAAGAAGCTATGACAGCCTGCCTTTTCATTATCTGAGTAAACTTGGTGCCTGGCGAGATTTTTAAGAAATTGGAAGGTAGTAAAAAAGGAATTAGAAGTATAGTTACAGCTTCTGAAACAGAACTTTAAAAAAATGGCAATCCTTGTAAAGGAGGCGTAAAAATTTCGAACAATTTACTTCAGTATCATCCTACAGCGTTATGTCCGCCTACGGCAGATTGCAAAACCATGTGACTCATTTTTTTAAGAAATTCAATCAATATAATTTTTTTAGGCCTACATACCTGTCATTGGTCAGGATGCAGGGAGCCTCCATTTTGAAATATTTCAAACGAAGAACTTCTATCTGCCCACAAGGTGAGGATTTGTGACTTCATGCTGATGCAATCATTGATCGCTTCTGAACAGTTCCATCAACCTAATTCCAGTCAGAAGTCTTGGATTAATTCGTGTTTCTGAGGCATTTCTTAATGGTGCTAGATTCACTGCATTTACAATTCGACCATATTGAATTTAGAAAATGGGTCTCTAATCACTTGCTTGCACACGTATATGTTGGTAACGAAGATTCATTCAAAGAAATATTTTTTTTTAAATGGCATTCATTTAAATGATGTTGTGTCACATTCAATTATCAACCAAGGGAAATAAAACAATAATGGCGCATATTATGTACCGATGACTGCAGTAGATCCTGACACACGCAGATAAGCTTTCGACTTGTCGCTTTGCACTAACGTTAACGACAAACAAATCATCACACCTTTTTTCCGAAATCTAAATGCGAAGGCAAAAAACAGTGTTAATCAAGGAATATTTCCAAGTGTCCACTTGGAATATGCTAGAACAAGTTTCAGAACTTAGCCTACTTCACAAGTCATGAAGAATGTTATTTTCAGTGGCCAGGAACGAAGGTAAGCGTGACTAATAACATAGCCTTAGCTTATATATAATTTAGATTTTAATTAATTCCCTAAAATAACCAGTGCAAAAAGTGTTACTATAAAAATATATTGACAAATATTTTACAACGGAAATCCATCGAAAACCTGGAATAACTAAATTGTCAGTGTTCAGAAATTAATGCAACAGTTATTGGCAGACATTTTTATTTGTTAACTCAGGATTCCTTATTGGCGTATCTTGACAACGTAAGCTATGCAGATAAAATAATTTTGATAGCAAGCATAGAAAGAAAGCTACAAAAACTTCTCCAGAAGTTAGGGAAGGAAAGCGAGAAGAAAGAACTAAACATTAATTGCAAAAAAGAAAATATACATGCTTGTTAGGAAAATGATGAATCCAAAGTGTGAATTGCAAATCGGAGATACCAAAATCAAACAATTTAAATATCTGGGAAACGTTTTAACAGAGAAGGGAAAGTCTGACACGGAAATCCGAAGAGGTATTGGGGTAACCAAGGAAATATTCCAAAAGCTAAACAGTGTACTAAAAATAGAAAAATGTTGCTAAAAACAAGGAAAAGATTACTAAACTGTTACGTGGTATCTGTCTTCCTGTATGACAGTGAGTGCTGGACGATCTCCACAAAGTTGAAGGAGTGTCTTGAAGCAACAGGAATCTGGTTCTACAGAAGGATTCTGAGGATATGGCGGACCGAACACGTGAACAATGACGAAGTTTTAGAGAAAATAGAAACAAAAAAGAAAACTTATACATAAAATCAGGAATAGACAGTTGAAGTTTCTTTCTACGTACATAATGAAAAAGGAGGGCTAGGAAAACTTGATACTCACGGGAGCGATAGAGGGAAAGAGGGACATTGGAAAACACCCAATAGAATACTTAGTGGCTTAAGTAAATGGGTAGCTGAATAGGGTATGAGAAAATAAAAGAAAAACTTTATTAAGATCTACAATGGACAGGAAGTTGTGGAGAGCTATGATCTTACACGACCTAATGGGGTCCAACACATAAAGAAGAACAATATAAATATATGGCTAATTATATTACTATAAGAACATTGTTCATTATTGTGCTAAGAAGAAGCACTGTATTTTACTATTAAAAAAGTTTTTTGACTAATTGTCTGCCATCGGGATGTAATACTGATAGAATGGTAATGTGAGATACAGGAAATATTCGGCATTTATTGTCCAAGCAGCCTATGCTATATTCGGTTAAAATTTATAAAACCTTTTCAGGTCAAGTAATTATTATTGCTCTTTAGAGTACTGATGGGAGCTACCTACATAACTATTTGCTTAAGACAGTGTTGAAAGTCGGATGCAGGACAACTCAACTCCGCCGACTGAATACCGCCGACTGAACACTGCCGCCGGAGGGACGGGATGACTCAGAACTGAGACAACTCAAGACCAAGACACCTCAGCACCAGAAAATCAAAACTTTTTTTTTTAATAACCGAATAAAATAATTTATTAAAGATTAAACGGTTCATAAACTGTGGGTCAAAAGCAGCCTGATGCTGCCCATCCCGTGTTCAATTTACTCATTCCCTTTACTTTGTGCATTGTAACTGATCCATGTACCGATGTAGTTGAAGTGTTTAGACTTTATCCATTCCATATTTTATATTAAAGATACAAGGGATGTTTTATTACTAGTCGTATTCTTAATGCCGATCATAGTTTCTTTATGTCTTTTTTTTTTATTTCAAAAGACACTTGGTAAAGAAGGGTTATTTTTTGTTCAAGATCTTTCCTTTACCTACCATGCATTCCTATACTATCAACATAGCCTCATCTCACCGTCAATACACTGGCTTCTTTATGTGGGGGGAAGCGGAATACTGTTTTCTATTAGTAGTTTAATTATTGATCAAGACAGATTTCTTCACATTTGTGCTTCAATATGAGCGATTCCTACTTTAGGAAGACATCTCTTTATACATATTTCATGGCGTATCTAATCGTTGAAGGCTGCCACCTAAACAGTGTCTCTTTTTAATCTGAAGCCAACATTGCGATAATCTAATTTTCTGTTGGGAAAAAGATCTTCAAAAGATCATTGCAGATGTTGTTTCTGATAAAGTGTCCTTCGGCTATTCTGATAAAGGAATAACCAATGCTAAACAAAGGAGTTACGCTATATCCTAGGTTGGTTGAAAAAAATTAATCATTTGAAAATAAAATTTTTAAAAAAGAATTTAAAAAGCATCTGGTTTTATTTTTAAATATATCAAGATTTTATTTCATAATTGCAGCCTCTTTTGTTCCAATCAACTATGATCTTCAGAAGTTTAAGTGCGGCGTCAATCGTTATCTTCTGTCTTATTAAATCCCGTTCTTTATCGTTCTCTTAATAATGTTTTTCTTTTCTCGTATTCTGTCACATTTAATAACCCATTAAATCTTATTGGCTATATTGTTGTGCTTAGAGTGAAATGATTATAATAAAAATAATATTCTTTACAACAAGAAAGGAAAACTCAAAACTGTATATAAATGATTAGAAAATGGAGTTTTACTACAATATCTGAGTTAAAGAGTCCTATCCTTACTTCCCAGTATTGATCAGCGTTCACATCATTTATGCCATCATCTGGAGGAATATTTAATATCCATTCTATAAAACTTCTTCCTACAGATGTAAAATTGCAAGCTTATCACTACACTATCAATATTTCACTAGCAACTGTTTAGATGAACAGCATTATTTAGTTTAACTAATTCAGAAATTTAGAGCTATGATACTTAATGTCCCTATCATGGAGTCACAGTCATTTCGCCAATCCTAAATATAATAATGTTTCACTTTTATTGTAAGGGCGTGGGTACTTTGTGGACACCACAATCTTAAACTCTTCAAGTGAAGGTACCGCTTCATCTTCCGAATTTTCTCTTCTGATTATATCCTCTGTTAAATCCGATCACATCCTCTTACATTCATATGCTAAATCTCATTCACATTTATAATTTTACCAGTAATCTTGTACACTGAGTGGCTGTCGAGCCTTATACTAGAGAAAATTCAGTAGCAGTTATCAAGTATTAAATTGGATCAATTTCTGCTAAGGGCTTAGCTGTTATGATAACCATCAGAAAACGTGAATTAAATAAATTACTATTTACATTTCAAGGCTTGCTCTCCACCCAAATTAATCAATGATTTAGCACGTCTTTTTGTTTTTCCTCATATCTATCTATCTATCTATCTATCTATCTATCTATCTATCTATCTGTCTTATGTGTCTTTTATTGCATTTCCAATAGGATATCTTATCTGAGTAACGGCCTTATCTGGGACGCGTGATATTCCTACTTTCACGAGAGCATGTGAAATCATATCCACATGCAGGATATTTAAAGAGGTGCCAGAATATGAAAACATTGGGAAGAAATTAAGTATATAAGATGTAATGAAAGAGATATCCGGCAGAAATCCTTGCTTTTTGTTTCAGTCAGATGAAAAACAATATATTATCATAACGAGCATTTTATTGTATATGTTGCTATCGTGATTGTTGTCTTGTATCTCTATTTTCTTCAATATATATATATATATATATATATATATATATATATATATATATATATATATATATGCGTGTGTGTTTACCTCATTGGTTTTGCTACTCATATTTTAAGAAAATAAAATATACAAGACAACAATCAAGACAGCATTATTTGCAATAAAATGCACGTTATGATAATAATAATAATAATAATAATTATATATATATATATATATATATATATATATATATATATATATTGTGCTCAAACATGAAATATACTGTTACCGAAGTAAAAACACCGTCCATAGTTTTTCTATAGGATATACTTCAAGCTATTAAACCCCTTAATTTACGCCTCCAGCCACTGTTTTATTTTCTCTGCAGTTTGGAATTGATCGTGATCTTCTTGAAGTCAGTCTGCAGTTTGGGAAATATTACAGTTTAAATCATATTCTTCTCCAATTTTCCGTAATATAGGGTTCGTCAATGTTACTTTGGTTATATATAATGAGTCTGTACATCTGGAGGATAACAAACTCGAATCATGATGAAATCATTTTCCTTTTATCATCATGTTCAATTAAAGATGTGCGGTATATACGAGGAGACTTTCCTTCTCGACACATGTCTCAAAACTTTTCCAAAAAAGTGTTCGTCTGTTTTTAATCTCGTCAAATTATTATAATTTATGCCAGAAATAGTCAGCCTTCTAGTTGCGCATAACTTTCCGACAAATGGATCTGAATTATTGTTCCATTACATTATACCGACGTTATCTCCAAGGCAGTCAATCCATGCCACTTACAAATTCAAATGATCGTTCCAATGGAACTGACTACGATCTTCAACTCGGTGAAGATCTTTCGATATTCCATTCCACGATTATGATGGTCAATTAGCATTCCACCAAATATTCAAGAGAGAACTCAATTGTCTTTGGAATTGCCAACAAGATCTTCGATACATATGCAATGGAAGTTGGCGATCAAGCCGAGTGCACTGATTGGTGGAAAATTTACAAATTTATAATTAGAAAAGAATCCAGTCCAAATCTGACGATGTTTTTCAAATTTCATTTGTATTTCAGGAATAATGCCGAAACTTCTCTGTATCAATGTTTGTAGTATTTCTCAATAATTTTCTGTGGAGGCAAACATTTATTATATATTGTTGAAACTTGACTAATGCATGGAATAATAATACAACACAAAATGTACTTAGAACAAAATGTATTGAAACAAGAAAGTGTACACAATATTTATATATAGTCTTTTGTATATTCTTGGGAAGACCGTTCCTGGAGAATGTGTTGACTGAGTCGCAGTCGGGCAGAGTCTCTGGATTGAATCTCTTGATTCCTCTCCTTTCTTCCCGGTACCAACCATATTTATATGGTCGGTACTCCACTATGCAAATTATGTGGATCCTACCACAACACCCCCTCCCAAGCCCTGGAATCCCTTTTGGATTTCCAACTGGCTTCCAATATGGGTTGATGATTATGGCTATTTCTTTGTAGATCCATTTCATACTTCATATGCATATGTCCATCTGCTTCATTTTAATATTTTTTCCGTTTTGGATTCACGTCCAATGGGTCCGTGAACTTCCGTTTCCTACGGGATCTTCTTGGTTCAGGAGTATTCTGTGGAGGTTCTACTTGAAACATATCATACATTATATCAATGGGATTTTCCTCCTCATCCGGTATACTCTCTTCATGCTCTATAACGTAACATTTTTTAAGTTGGTTCTGGTGCCTTTTATGAGTATTCTTCGGCCCTTTAATTATGTAAATCAGGTCACTGATTCTCTTGTCCACTATGCCTCGCTCCCAGAACTCAACGTTGTTTTTGTAGCACTTGAAAAACACCTTCTCTTCGGAGGTGTATCTTTTTCTCGCTGTAAACATAGTATTCTTTACTCTATTTTTTCCTGGCAAAAGCTTGTCAAACACTGACTTAACTTTCCTAGCGAACATTAGTTCAGCTGGTGCCATGTTTGCGTGTGTTCTCTGGTTTGGCGTGATTCTGTATACTTGTAGGAATTGCTGAAGCGCCTTTTCCGTTGGAACTCCTGAGGCTTTCTTCGGAGCTCGCTTTAACGTATCGACAAATCTTTCTGCGAGTCCATTGAATCTCGGATGATACGGCGGCGTCGTTATGTGGTTAATTTGATATAACTCACAAAATTCCTTAAATTCTTCAGAAGTGAATTGTGTACCATTGTCACTCACAATACACTCTGGCACACCGAACCGTGCAAATAGTTCATGCAAAAAAGTTGTTGTGGTATTGGACGTAGGCTTTTTGCAGCGTAGTACTTCCGGCCATTTTGTAAAACTATCTACCACTATTAAGTAGTAATAATCTTCTACTGGACCAGCGAAATCAATGTGTAATCTTGTCCACGGTTGATCCGTCTTAGGCCATGGTTTGTGTACTATATGTGGTGCCTTAGCTGCTAACGCACACCCTTTACATCGATGAACCATGTTTGCGATATCCACATCCATTCCTTTCCAATATACAAAGCTTCGCATTAAGCTTTTTGTTCTATTAATCCCCGGGTTACCCATATGAAAGTCCCGTAGTATTCTTCTCTGCAACTTTTTTGGTACTACTACTCTCTCACCATGTAATAAAACTCCGTCACCTATTGAATAAATCTCCTGCACTTTTTGGTCATTTGCTATGTTCTGCTGTATCTAACTTTCTTAGTAATAGACTGACTTTTCTTGAATTCGATCAGTTTTCACAGTCTGTGTAGAAAATATCTTCATATCGTTTAAATTACGCTTCAAACGTTTTTCCTTCGTCTGGCACATAGTTGAAAGTTTCCAGCGAATTAAATATGATGTTATTAGAATATGTAGAATTTCCCACATTAATTTCTCCAGTGTAAACTTTTGAATTTCTTAAACCTTGATCTGCATTTCTTCCTGTTTTTCCAGTCTTTCCTCTTGCTTTTCTTGATATTCTTGCTGTCTTTTCTGTTGTTCCCTTATTAATAAGGCAAACTGTTCACTTTGACGTTGCTGACGCAACTGCTGGGATTTGAATAATTCAGCTGACTTTGGATAATTCATCCATCTTTAGCTGATAGTGTTCATGCAACAAAGAATATACTTTTAATTTGTGTATCCACGAATATAATAGAAGCTGACTAAAAAAATCGAAACAACTTACGACTTTTTTATTTTATGTCTTTATATGACTTTATTTATTATTTTTTTTTGATTACTCAACAATATTTTATAAAAATATTGTTGAGCAATCAAAAAAAAAAAATAATTTTTTTTTTTAAAAGTTCGTTATCTTTCAAAGTCGACACGGTGTATTTGTGCGCCTTTTAACTCCATGCATGTTTTTGTAGTCGGCCAGTTTTTTTCTTTTCTTTTTTTAATTCACCGTTATCGTTTACGCTACCTTTCAGATTTTTCTGAGTGAACGTTCCTTTATGCTTAGTCGTCCTTTAACGAGTTCTAAATATCCAGAACTTCAGAATCCTTTGCCGTTGCATTAGATGTTGGACTTTTAATTAATATTTTTTTCCTTCAGCCTGGGTTCTTCAAAGACTTGTCCCAATTGTTGAAGGCTATCAATTATCAATTATTTTTTTTTTTTCGTAAAGTTCTTTCTACCTCGTCGCTATTGTTGAAACTTGACTAATGCATGAATAATAATACAACACAAAATATACTTAGAACAAAATGTATTGAAACAAGAAAGTGTACACAATATTTACATATAGTCTTTTGTATATTCTTCGGAAGACCGTTCCTGGAGAATGTGTTGACTTAGTCGCAGTCGGGCAGAGTCTCTGGATTGAATCTCTTGATTCCTCTCCTTTCTTCCCGGTACCAACCATATTTATATGGTCGGTACTCCACTATATTAAATTAGGTGGATCCTACCACAACATATATATATATATATATATATATATATATATATATATATATATATATATATATATATATATATATATATGTATACATATATGTTTATATATAAAACACACACACGCTCGACTCTCCCGCCGAATTCGACGTTTGAGGATCAAGCAGATCAGTTCCTAGGAAATCGACAGTCCGACAACAGCACATGAGATTTGATTATAGTGGTGAAGGTTTCGTGCCGGACTATGCACACTTTTTGAAGGACCGAATACAGAGACCTGGTCCACTACGTGCCACAAGGTTCCCAAACGAACTTTCACAGGTTTTGAATTCAGAGTTGTCCTTCTCCTAGACCAGTTGCCATCCAAGGCTATAGAACCCAGTCTATCCTGCTATTTACCCATAGCTTAATTTATTTTTTTTTTTTTATTTATATATATATATATATATATATATATATATATATATATATATATATAGATAGATAGATAGATAGATAGATTGTGTGTGGCAGGGGACGTTGGAATAATGGATAGCGGCTTGAATTGAAGAGCAAAGTTCAAATTCCAGTCGAATCAATTGCATTCACTTACGTACTAATACCCTAGGGCAGGTGTGAATCCTTTTCTTCTCCCTCCAGCTATGGGTAAATAGCAGGATAGACTGGGTTCTATATGCTAACATTGAGTTCTATATGCTAACATTATTAGATCTGAAAGTGAGAAAGAAATTATTATCATGAGACTTCTAGTGTTATGTTGGTAAAATTTTAAATTCTTTCTTAAAGATACAATATAAAATTGACACAGTATAAACAGACAAAACTATATTCAAATTATCAATTCTTTTCTGTACATAGCACAGAAAGGCACCACACACATATTCAGTGTGCGGTGGATAAATTAACGTCTAAATGACACACAAATGAAAATGACACTGATATCTCATTTTAACAGACATATTTACGAAAATTACACATATCTCGAAATACTAAAGAGAAAATCTATTGAATAAAATCGATATTGGATTCAACAACTGCCTCCAGACGACTTCGGAATCTTCTGAAACTCTTCTGGACGGTGTCCTTGTTTAAGTTGGCGAATACTATCATCATCTTAGCCTTTAGTTCATCTTTTGTATTACATAGAATTTTGTTGGTCTCCTGCTCAACTATGTCTCACTAATAATAATCAAGTGTGCTTCAGACTGGGAAGATAAGACGCCATATGTAAGGGGTGATGCAGTTGCATAAATTAACTGACAGCCATGACTGGGTTCTCCTGCTCGTGTGGCATCGTGCAGAGTCCTGTTGGCAGACATAGAGTCTTCCACGAAGCCACGCCCTTTACACAGAGAAGCACTAACTCCCAATGTACTTGATGTAGGCTTTCGTGTTGATTCTGTGGTCCGGTAGGAAGATGAATTGAGGCATAACATAGCCATTACTAAAGATCACATCAAACACCATCATGTTGACTGAATATATCATTCAACTCTTTCTGAATCCTCTGCACTGTCCTCAGATTGACGCCTAAACACTCTGAAATGTTCGTATTGGAGCTTCCGGTACAAGTGCCAAACAGTACAGCATGCCGTTTCCAAATTTCTGGCGGTATGAATTACGCCCTGTTGCTCTTTTTCTCTCAGATGCTGCTCTACTGACCCGACACTACCGGGAAAACGACAAAATCAAATACAAAAAAAAAAAAAATATGTGCACGAGCGAAAATAAAAAATATAAAATGGCGACAATTTACCCATCGCACTATTTATTTGCGTATACATTTATTTTTTTTATTTTTTACTAAGAATGATAGATTTTGATTGATTGATTGATTGATTGATTGATTCGTCTTCTACGTCTTATGAATCTTTTGTAAGTTATTTAAAGCCAGAAAATAGTTTTAGATTGTAAGAATCTTTGCAAATAAAATTTACTTAACGATACAAGTCTTATTAATTAATCCATAGCTCGAAGGATAAGAGGAGTGTTCATACTTTTTCCAAGGCTATTTGTGCGTAAATGAATATAAAGAATCCGACAAGAATTGGAGCACTGTGATTACCATTTCCAAAACGTTGTCGGTTACACCACCTGCATAGCACCTGATATTCCCAAAAGTCTCCACATTTAAATACTGACCAGGCTCGACGATGCTGAATTTCGTTGATCGTAAGTGAACCTCTGTTTCAACGTGATATGACTGTAAGCCATATGTCAATACAGGTTTATTGCTTTATATCAATCAAATACGCGTTTTTATGCGTTTTGCTGTACCAGAGTCGATCTGTCTCTCTGTGGGGAAAATATCTTTCTTAGAATATTTGTATGCATATTAATGTGTGGGTAATCTTGTCTATGTGTGTGGTGTATGTGGACATGCATGAGTTACTATACCTTATCCACGTTGCTTAACGTGCACGTTTTAAATCCAATTTAAAACCTAAAAAATACTTGCATTCTTAGCCGATGGGTAAATATTTAGCGAGCCTTGGAGGAAGCACGCGTCGCTTTACCATGACAACACAGTTGTCTGGAAGCTAAAACAGTTGTCACGAATTTTCATCATGCAAATCTTTCGATAATATTAAATACTTTGCTTAAACATTTGAATTTTATTTACTACGTTATTAATTTCTTCCTATTTAGATATTTTTTCTTATTTAAATTTGATAAATTTTATTCCTTCCATTAAATTCTTTGATAGTATTTTATTTTATTTTAAACATTACACTTCGCATTATAGGCGGGAAGGTACCATACGATGTGGCAGATTTATAGAAATTTCTATATATTTTAATGCATACTCCAGTTTTTATCTTCAGTTTCCATCTTTGTGTCCTTAACTTGTTGATCTTTTTGTGATGTTATCACGATTGACACGTGTGCAGACAGATAAAGTTTCTGTTATTTCATTTGACACATTCATTAAACACTGCTAAATTTGATGATACAAAACAACACTTTTTGTTTACCGAAGTTTGGCAACATGAGTTTTGAAAGCACACCGTGCTCTGATGTAGGCGCAATTGTAGTATGTTTTCATAATTCTGTTTTTCTCTGATTCTTTACATTGCAATGTTCCTCAAATAGATCCGATTTTCAAGCATACAGAGAGAGTGTGTTCACTTGGTTTTCATTGTCCACTTTATATACGGCCTCTCTAATACCCTACACTAAATCTGCAAATATCACTTTCAACACCAAGATAGAAATTAATGTTCAAACAACATCTGGATTCATTAATTCTTGGATTTAATAATATTTAGTTTAATGAAGTGCTACTATGCTAGTATCCAGCCTGGAGATGTTTTGGTTCCGTCAGGCTATCTATCTTACCCAAGAGACACCAGTAGTACATGTAGTGTCCCTACAACCCTCATGAGTTACGAGACACGTGCTCGTGATCATGACTATGATAGGATACCGAATTTGCTGAATCATTTGTGCATAGCGTCCAATATTTTAGAAAACGGTTTACCTAAAATTTAAAATCCGCTAAGCTCTAAGATTAACATTATCCAGCAAGGCAGATTAGGAAAAAAGAAATGACTCAAAGAAATATTTATTATTATTATTATTATTATTATTATTATTATTATTATTATTGAATATATGATTAAAAAAAACAAAAAAAACTTAATGACGAGAAGATTGCCTCTGGCTTGAGGTGAGGTAGTAAATTACTTATGAATAAAGCAGGCAAACTTCAATTATTAGTGGATTCTTCGAAATCCAGAAGGTGGCTCCAAGCTATAGTGTTGTGCTTTAGAAATCAAGAAAGAATGGAATACTATTAAAGAATAAAATGTAAGTATTCACGACAGGATGGAGCTAATGTATAGATAGATAGATAGATAGATAGATAGATAGATAGATATGAAGAGACTGGGATAGATAGATAGATAGATAGATAGATAGATAGATAGATAGATAGATAGATAGATAGATAGATAGATATGAAGAGACTGGGATAGATAGATAGATAGATAGATAGATAGATAGATAGATAGATAGATAGATAGATACTTATGAATTAATATAGTTGCAAAAGAATAGGCGTGCCTCGTGGTTAGGAAAAGAGAAAAATGATTTCTGAATTTTCCTTCCGGCTCCGGTAATAAAGATTTAAGAAGGCTATGAGGATCTGCAAAGGTAAGGTTAATCGTTGTTGGAACATCATTGGAAAAAAAAAGCAAAACTATATCATTTAAAACATACATGGAAGCCAAAGGCACTAATATTCTGTTATGGCGGGGGGATTTCTGAAAGAAAAATAATATGTTCTAATAGTTGACGATGTTCAAAATTATTATAGCGCACATTGACACATATACACATGCATACACACCGATACAGACACTTACCCACACAGACATGCGAACACACAGATATATGCATATTAAAACGATAAATACATATATACACAAAACACAGAGTAAATGTGTATGTACTCCTGCACTTTGCCCAAATATGAGGGTAAATATAAAAATTGTTTCGTTAAAAGTCTATCTATCTATCTATCTATCTATCTATCTATCTATCTATCTATCTATTTTGCTGTTTCTATCTGTTCATATCTGTATCTCTTTATAACTCTTTCTGTCCATATCTATCTACCTATTTATTTATCAATTTCTCTGTCTATTTATCTATCGCTCTTCACTCTCTCCCTCTCGATTTTTTTTTCTCTCTCTCTCTCTCTATATATATATATATATATATATATATATATATATATATAGGATCATCATATATATTTGTTTGTATTCATATACGTCTTCATTTTTATCTCATTCGGTTTATAGCTATCGATATCATTCTATTTCTATCTTTCTACCTTTCTCGCTTTGTTTATATCTATCTAGTTAGCTATATCCTTTATGTCATTCTGTTCCTAACTATCTATCTATCTATCTATCTATTTATCTATCTCTATCCATCTTTCTGTCTGTTTGTCGATCTTATTTGATATATATATATATATATATATATATATATATATGTGTGTGTGTATATATATATATATATATATATATACACATATATATATATATATATATATATATATATATATATATATATATATATATATATATATACGGTGTATTTCAGCAGCAAAATTATCTCAAACATGTCTTGTTAAATGACATGAATATGTTGTTTTGTTTATTCACTAAATTTGCAAATTCCATATTAAAATCTTTGTTGTATTATTTTTACTTTCCAGATATTCAAAGAGCTGGGTGCGGAATTAGAATTATTACCCAATTCAGATTTAAAATGAAGTCTTGAAGTTCCATGGAGAGAATTGATGAATTCAAAGTTATTTCTCCAAAATTTTCATTGTTATTTTTTATGCTGGCCCAGAGGTCTTTTTAGATTAGCACCGAAGGCCCAATTCGCCCTCCACAAGACCTAACTGAAATTTCCGCATAGAGTGCGGCTTTTAAGCTAATTCTCCATAAACCGGCCATGCCTATACGGTTATCTTTTTTTTTAATACTTTTTATAATAAAATTGGATAAATGCCTTTTCAAAACTCAGTAGTACGAAGGGAACAAGGATAATGTCAGCTGAAATTCGAATTGGTCGCCATCATATACACCAACGCACCTTAAATTTAACGACTCGCCTGTCCTTGTAAGAGTGTCAAAACCCATCAATTCCTGTCTCTTATCATTTACGATGTTCCATTTTCATTTACTCTAGCGATGATTGGGATCACCTAACGTGAATTGACTTCGTTACACTGGTCGGAATTTGCTCAACATAATGGCATATTAGCAGAAGTCATAAATATTATGAATTACTAGAGGGCATTTTTTAAACTTTAATTTTTTTTCAATTTTGTGATTTCATATATACGATGAACTTTTGAAAAGGTTGAACCAACTTACCAAAAATAATATTCTGTGATCTGATCATTGAAATAGGCGAAGTGGAAAATGCTGATAAATTTCAGAACACATTTATAATATTCTGTCCCTTGTTAAAACATCCATGAATATATACCAATAATCCAATTTGTAAAAAAAACAAAACACCAAAAACAAATTCTGAGATCGAAACCAAAGTTTTTCTCATCTTAATTCCGAATTACTAGTACGTAATTTTATAGATAGTGTACGGCCATATTATGTTGAAACGTTGGTTCCCGTCCTATAATTGAAGTTAAGCAACATTGAAATTGGTGATTACGTAGATGGGTGACCGCTTGGAAATACCAGGTGTTGTAAGCGTGGATTTGAGGGATAACAATTCGAGATGAGAAATCAGAGTGCTGAGTTCGGATTCATGTCGGATTCGTTACATTCATCCTTTGGAGATTATGAAATGAAAAGAAACATAATCGTCCAACCGCGTCCCATATGAACCTATCAACATGCACTGGGTCAGCGTGGTATGATTATGACCAATTTCAACCCGAGAATCTGGGGAAGGCCTACCCCCAACAAAAAGAACTTTCACATGCTGAGAATAATTTGAAGAATAAGCAAATATCAAGAAAAGAAACCAAGAAATGCTATAGTTGATTCGTTTTCTTTAGTTTATCAACCTTTTGCAGGTTAATGAAAGTAGAAAATAATTTTAGAGTTAAAGATTTTTACTTTTTAGATAATAATGATTTAGTGGTACAAGTTTTACTAATTTCCTCATAGTTGTGGATAGAAGTGGTGGATTCATGCCTTCCCATGTTTATTTGCGCGTAAATGAATTTAACGAAGCCAAAGTGAATTGAAACTCTGCCCTCAGATTAACATTTCCGACCCATTATCCATTGCACCACCCGAACATCCAAGGTTACAGCACCTGGTATTCCTAAGCAATCTAGGTACTGAAAAGTCTCGACCTTTCTTAACTTCGGCGATCGCAAGGTGTTTCAAATTGATGTGGCCATGCGGCCAAGAAATGTTTACAAGAACAGTTTTACATTTCGGATATTCTGAGTTGCATCATGAAATAATAGTCCTTAGCTAGAACATATTTCTTCTTTTTATGCTGATTATTTGCCAAGATTGCAGAAGAATCATCCTTGGGCAAGAATGCACTGGGTATTTTTCAGGGGTTTAAGGTTTCGTTTGGTTCATTTTCAATATTTTAGGATTTATTTTACAGTTTTTATTCTGGTTTTGCAAAAAATAATTCATTTCAACATAACATTTAAATCTTTATATTTTTTTTTAATATAAACATTTTTTTTTTAGATTTTACTTTAAGTTTCTTTTTCTCTAAAATTATAAACTTTACATTATTCTTCTATGTATCATATCTGTTAAGGATGCGGGTGATTATGGATCTCCACAACTTCCTATTCTTTGTAGCACTTAGCAATAATTAACTTATAACTATCCCTACCATGTTCTGTTCTGTTAACCAATTATACAAGCTTGTTAGATTATTCGCTGTTTCCGTCTGCACCACTTACCTTCAATCGGCCATGTGAGTGTCAAATTTGTTACACCTTATTTCTTTATTATGTGTCCTAGAATTTTCAACGCTCGCTTTCCAAGTACAATTGTCTTCTTTGCTTCCATTTTCTTTAAAACATCTTCGTGGTTTGCAAACTCTGCTGTGCTTATTTTCTTCTGTAGAATATCTTTGTTACATCAAATAGGTAATTGTTCAGAATTCACTGACAGATTGAATTTTTAATTTTATTTAATTATATACATATATTAATTTCTGGTTATATTATTTTAATAATATAACAGTGTAGAAAAAGAAAAAAAGATAAGAAAATTCAAATGTCAGCAATTTCTGCAATGTATCATTAAGATCCTAAACTATTTCCTGTATATAAATTCTCATGGTATATTGCTGAATATGTTCTCTTGATTAATATTCACTGTAAGGCATTTTTTTATGTCTAAACATAGGCTTTGTTGAAAGCACCAATAAATATACATAGGCTTAGTTTTATTGATCGTCTATGTCTTTATATCTGTAGGCACATAGGAACCTCAGGTCATTGAATTATCCAAGGCCTAGAATGCTGTTAAGACGGCCCTGAAATGGATCGAATTACTGCTGAGTGTCGAGTCGAAAACTGTTGTAGTTTTTGGTCGTAAACAACGGTGTCAGGTCATCCTAAAGCAAGTTTCTATGGTTGAATCCATATACGATAAAAAGGGATGTGGATAAAGAATATGTGCTGTTAGCAACGACAAACTTTGTGATCATGAAATAACATTATTTTATATTCTGTGTGACGAATGATAGTGGCACCTTATTTTTTTAAACCATGAAATATTCTCGGTTTAAGAGTACGATAAGGTTTTGATTATATGCTCAGTCCTGGTTAAATATGGCTCTCTCCCTTTCGTAAGGAACACATTATTATTGATCAAAGATAAAAATAACGAAAACCTACATTATCATAGCACTGTATCTGTCTATTCGTATTTGACATGTAGGTGTCGACATTTTGCTAATTTTGATCAATGTAATCTGTTCCTTACCCCCAGTGCAATCTATTATTGAAACTAGCGTATAAACTGGCGTATATTGTTCGAGTTTACTTAGTATATCACAAGGTCGCAAGTGAAATGTGTTTATTAAGGATCGAGTTCACTCCGTAGTAGTAAATTTAGCTCTGTTTACTAACCAATAACCTATATTATAATACCCATAATTATGCAGGGTGTTTCAAAAAAATTGATATCATTTCGCAATCTAATAACTTTGTTAGATCTCCTTCAAATGACTTCAAATTTTAATAGCATCTTTATGTTTAATGTTTGTTTTATGTTTTTATGTCTTTATGTTTTTGTGTTTTTCTTATTTGTATTTTATGTTCTTTAATCTTTTTCTTTACAGGTATAAAATGCCGTGTCTCAGGCGGTTCGCATATTGAACATTTGTGAAATCGTTCACATAATCCACATGCTTTTGAATTTCTCATTCAGATTTGGAAGAATAAATCTTATGATCTTCAACATTAATACTTTTTAATTTCATTTGCCTTAATCATGTACTTTCTGTGATATTTACATCTCAAAGGATATCAAATATTTGAAACACCCTGTATATAGTTTACGCTTACTATTCCTAATATGCACGAGTACAAGAGCCCAAACGTGTGAGATTAATGACGCGGTTGGTACAATTCCTAACAAAAGTCCTAAGATAACTCCTTATTTTCTATGGGTAGATATTTAAAACGTTAAGGAACATTCAATTTTATGATCAAAATGTGTTTCAGAGACCAATTCAGATGTTTCCCTTTTAAACAACATGGTAAGTTCGCTCTCAGCAGATAGATTCGAAATATGTTTCGGCCTGTTAAGGATTAGGAAAGCAAATTGGGTTTTCTTGAGTGGCACCAAGGCTGGAAGAAGTAAACTCTGGATTAGAATCATAACTAATTTCTGGTTATCTTTAATTGAAGGAAAATCTAAAATGTAAAAGCTAGAAAAATCCAGATTTGGTGTCTAATGTTGGATGGTTTGCGTACCGCGCTGTTATGTTATCAAAATATATTGGTTTATTATTTTGCTTTGAAATCTACCCTCATCGTAGAGATGGATTATATTGAATTATGGGCAGTTTAACATCTCCATAGCTATTACCAAGGCCTGTAACACTGTACGCTTCACCATTGTCATCTAAGAAGAATGGATGCCAATTAGTGTTCTAGCCTCGACAAACGTTAGGATTTCGGATGAAAATTTGCAAAGGTTATTGGCAGATCTTTCTCACTTGGCTGATTGGAGGACAACTTTCTTTCACGTTACATTTTTGTTTGACTTTCTTACCTGATCTTGTCTCAAAGCAGGTGAAGATTCAGCAATATGTACACCAAATTTTATATACATCATCAAATGTACATCTGACTTTAAAACAATAAATATATAGAGCTTGAGAAATGAACTACACTGGACGCGAGCTGCAAATCTTTATTCATATTTAACAAAATATGGCTATTAACTAATATGCCAAGAAGCAGATGAAACAATTCGAGTTGGTTTCGTCAGCATACACAATTAAATACCAAAAACCCATTGTATACCGAGATGAATACTTATTGCTGTAGAGCATTTTGGGTCATACTATAAGCAGTTATATAAATGTATTTTTTATTAAAAAAGACAATTAGTTTTATGTTCCATTGTGTATATATTTTCTTACGATAGATTATTTCGTAAAGCTTCCAATTTGTCATTTTCCAACCACAGGCTCGGGAATCTGATCGATTGACATGTTTTATAGCTTCTAACACTGTAACTACATCCTTTACATAAAGATTTTGTGATATTTAGAGATTGTTGGAAATAAATAATGGCAGTATAGCAATGGAAAGAAAATAATGCTCTTCAATATCACACACACACACACACATATATATATATATATATATATATATATATGCGTGTGTATATATATATACGTTTAATATGTATATATATATATATATATATATATATATATATATATATATATATATATATATATATATATAAGGTTAAAGGCACATATATATATTCAAAATATCCTCTTTTAGCTTTGTTTACTGCATGTCAAATTTTGGCACTCGTTGTAAAGATTTCAGAGAGCATTATTTTATATATATATATATATATATATATATATATATATTAAGGAAATGCTGTATTTTTTTTATTTATTCATGAGTTAGATTTTATCACTTTAAACGTCATTTTAGTAGATATTCATATTTGAGTAAACGTTCTGTTTAGTAAAGAATATATTTATTTATTCTAGTCTACCAACCTGAATATTCGGTAATTTTTTTATTAAAGGGAAATATGTGTTCATTAGATAAGTGCTTCATTTGGATTGGAAGCGGAGCAGATATGAAAATTTCTAGGCTTCATGAAGAGAAGAATTTTGCACAAATCAACTATTCAACCCTGCCTCACTGGCTAAGTTCAGTCCGTTTAGACAATGTCAGAACTAACGACGGTCTATTCTGACCAGTTAATCTCTGTGTGTTATTTAAAGCTGAAAAATATTTTAGGTTTTAAGAATAATTTGTATTTGTTTTGCCTCAACCATTTAAAAATAATAATGTTTTTGCAACTATTTAAACCATAGCCGGTGCGGAAAAGATAACTTCATATATTTCCCAAGGATTTTAGCAGTGATAAGTAAATGGAAATTCGAACTAGGCTTCCCGCTTTCACTCTCCGAGCCTCTATTACCACAATAGGGGGATTATGGAAGGTAGAAATCGTTTTTTCTCAGTTCTTTTTTTTTGGGGGGGGGATTTTTTTATTTTACATATATTGTATTTTTCCATTTATTTATATATTTATGTTTATTTTATTTCACTTATTTTTTCACTTTATAATATTCCTAATAGGATGATATCATATAATTTATTTCTTATTTCATTTTATTTTATTATTTTTACTTATCATTTATCACCACATCCCATACGACGCCAGGGACAAAAAACATGGATAGGCTATACAAAGAAGAGTAGCTAAATAGGTTGATGTTCGCTCAAAGCTCAAACCTCTCACATGCCATACGTTGTTGTGATCTATTTTCCTCCATATTTTTATCTGCAAACGATCTATCGTCAATATTAAGCACAGCTTTAAATACAGCAAATACAAAAAATATATATATATATATATATATATATATATATATATATATATATATATATATATATATATATATATATATATATATATAGTTTGAACTCATATACCGACCATACCTGTCCGTTTAATATTTTATTCGTTTAAACACGTGAAAATTTCACTTATTCTTTTTTTTTTTACATTTCTGTTTATACTTATTTTTTGAGTTAATGATTGAATAAGCTCATGGAATTTTCACCAATGGCAAAATATCCGTATTAATTCCCAGTCGTATCCTTAAATATTTTGAACTTAACAATCAAATATATGTATATTGGTCGTTATTTTAAGACGTGAGAAGGTAGAAATAAAAAATGATTTGAAATAAGCAACTTTCTTCATTTCACTGAAAGATACGGTAACCATTTCTAGCCTGTCTCCTTTCTTTCATTATTGACTGAAACCAAGTAGCGTCTCAAGAGATTAAAACGTAATAGTCCGTTATTTATAAGTTATTGGCATGGCATAACGGCCGTGCCAATTAACGAATCTAGGAAAAACACAATTATTATATGATAGTATTTTCCAGGTTACGAAGCAGATGTTCTTTATTGGAATCAAAATTATATATATTCTGTCCAAATTTCATGACTGTTTCCTTGTTTATTTAAGGACTTTAGACCTTTTTTTTCAGACTTTTTTCAAGACATTCTGTATATATATATATATATATATATATATATATATATATATATATATATATATATATATATATATATATATATATATATATATATATATATATATATATATATATATAATTTTTGGGCAGGCAGTAAGCTTTCTTTCAAGAATCTTGCAATGCATATATGTGTGTATATATATATATATATATATATATATGCGTGTGTGTATGCGTCTGCGTGTGTGTGTGTCTGTATGTGTCTCTGTGTGTTCGTGGGTCTATTCGCGCTCGCGTGTGTATGCGTTTATGGGGGTGCGTGCGTGTAAAACATCACACATAGTATATCTTTAAATGGAAAATATGAATAAACAACAAAAGAAAACTTCTCTAACCCGATCCGTTTCGTACGTTTTGTGACAAGTATTTATATACAAGAGCAAAAATGTTATTGGTTTTGTTTTCTATTCTGCTCTCGACTTTACAATATAAAACTTAGATTGACAAGGTGGTGTCATTGCAGTTTAAATGGTTACATGCTAAGTTAAGAGTTTCAGCTCTAGGAATACTCAATTTCGGGGTTCTCTTTTGGCCAGTCAAATTGGATCTTCAAAAATTGAAATACAATATCAATCATTACCTTCTGGTTCCTTAAGACTTCTTCATTTATTGTCCTCTCTCCATAATAATGTTCTTTTACACTCAGTAACCTGTCTCTTAAACGATAAGATGAAGATAATTTTCGAGAAAAATCAATTTTACTTTCACTAAGGTTTCACAAAATCAGATACATTTATCTATTTGATTTTAATTTGGCATATATTTTACCGCGGCCTGTATCAGGCGTATCAAACTGAAAGATTTGTAAATATTTCATTTTCTAAAATTTGTAGCTAAAATTCACTTTTCATCAAACCGGGCGACGCTATCAGTGCGAAATCTTTTCAATTTTTTTTTCCTATTCATGAAAATTAGGTAAAGAAAATAATATATATATATATATATGTATGTATATTTGTGTGTGTGTGTGTGTGTGTGTGTATTATTGCAATAATGTTTCGGTTCCCTTGAGTACGGTTCTAACTGAATCTAACATCTTATCTATTAAACAATGATAAGTTCGACACATCAGTATAGATGTCTATTTCCGAATCTTGATAGATACGGTAGAAGATATTGTTTACGATAACGACGGCACGAGGAAAATAACCATAATCTCAGAACAAAGGCATCCGGCAACGACAGCATTGTAAATCTACAAAGATATTTATTTCATGGTTGAATAACGGCGTCAGTTTCTTTATTTATAAGTCCTAAGGTTCTTAAACGCTATCATCAACATTAAGACATAAAAATCGACATTTTCTGTCTTAACATATCAACTGACGTGCCGAGTGAGTCTATGCGGTGAAGAATATATAGAAGGACAAATACACGCTAGCATTCACAAGGCGGCATAAACAAAGGCAAATATACTCTCTATTCTGTGTATATACATATATAATGGTGTGTTTGTATACATATATATATATATATATATATATATATATATATATATGTGTTCATTTATATGGGATATATACACACACACACACACACACACACACACATATATATATATATATATATATATATATATACTGGGTGTAAAGGCACAAGTGTCCAAATCGTGTAACAACATAATTGCCCATTACACAAAATGTTTCATATCTAAAATAACACTAAACTAATTGAGTTTCTTTTTTTTGCCAGGTATTCAGATTTGTCGTAAGAATCACTGACAAAAACATTTGAGTTATTCAGCCAGAAAGATATAAAAAATTGTTTTATGCCAGCCCCACTCTATTCCCAAAAAAGCAATGGTGAGAGGAAAATCATTCAAGCTTACATTAATGGGACTCACATTCATAATTTGGCTACTATATTCAATGTCCATTCAAAAAACATCAAGAGAACCGTTAATAAGTTTAAATTGAAGGAAGGTAGAGAGAACAACTGGATCAGAAGGTCACAACAGGAAGAGAGATCATCGTTCCAACTTAGAGTAAAAGGGATCAATTAGAAAACATCCAACTAATTCCCTAAAACGATTGGCACGTGAGAGAGGAAGTTCACCTATGGCATTCGAAAGCACAGTGAAAAATTACTTGAAAATATGCGAGACACCTTGTTACTCCTGAACAGAAAGTTAAAAGGTTAGAAAGGGCGAAGATCATCTAGAGTAAGTTTGAAAATGATTCTTGAATAATATATATATATATATATATATATATATATATATATATATATATATATACACGCACATACACCGATAAACCTTGTATCAATTATTATTATTATTATTATTATTATTGTTGTTGTTATTATTATTATCCCTTCGATTTCTGGTGCATACTCATTTCTTCCTGGGCGATAAGCTTCGATTGTTCTGTCTGCATGTATTGTAAAGTCTCATAAAATTGTTACAGGTCTTTTCTCTCTGCATGATGTTCATACCAGTTTCTTGAAGTTTTCTTCCTGTAAAAGTGGTTTAATTTTCAGTACATATATTGGCCGAATTTATCTTGCCGAGTTTTATATTCATTTAGTTCTAACACGGTGCAACCTGATACAAGATACTCAATTTGCTCTGGGTGTCTATCACAGAAATCTCTATTTGTTGGTCAACAGAATCTTTTGTCGTATGTATGCTTGGTAATTTCGTGTTAGCAACAATTGTTCCAGCTTATATTACCACTATTATTATTATTATTATTATTATTATTATTATTATTATTATTATTCACCTTGAAGTGAAATATTTATTTCTAATGAAAATTGTGAATCGGAATTGTCTTCTTTCGTTAAAAATGGCATCGAAGCTTTTGTGTCTTCTAATAAATATCAGATAAATCCAATCTTCTTCGCTCTTGGAAGTGTTATCATTATAAAATAAAGCAGAATGTTTTGCCCGTATATTTGCTTCAAATTCTACTCGAGATTTATCAAGTGTACATTTTCCTGACTTTCCACTTAGAACGGAGTCTTTTCTGTGTCCATGTTTGTCGTTGTCATCTCCAAAATTGATCCCTACCAAAGAATGTTAGCTTGATTGTATCCCTGCAATTGCCCTTAAGAAATGTGCTATGAACTGACCCCCTTATCTGTCCAATAAATGTCATGCTTCTTACTCACCAGATTACTGTAGTTACTTAGTTTTCTAGAATTTGGCGAACTGCCTGGTCCTTTGAAGTATAGATGTAACAATCTCGTATATCTCTGCGGCAAAGTATTCAAGGCTTTATCGCAAGATCGTCTTCCAGACAAAAATATGACTTTCGCTTCTCTAGGTCAACTGTACATGTGTTGATTATTATTAAAGGCCGACTCAAGCTTTAGATACGTATAGCGAAACATGAGTTGTGGTCATAGACATTTGGAAGACGTATGACAGGGTTGGACATGTTTTTTTCTTAAAGTGAAGCGTTATGGTGTTTATGACAGTTTCATAGATTTGATTCTGTCTTTCCTATCGAACTGCGCAATGAAAGTTATCTTGAAGTACTACAAGGGCTCTATTCTTTTCTGTTCATCATTTTCATCAACGCCTCACATAATGTAATCAATTTCTATCTCGGTAAGTATACTGAAGAGCTAACTATTTTATTTTGCTTTAATAGTAAGTTTGATAGATTCGATAAAATGAAATTATCAGGTGTGATCTCGAAGAAGACTTACAACCTGCTGTTACCTGGGGCAGGTTTTGACTGCTCGATGATAACGCTTCATGTTTACATTATTTGGACTGTTTTCTTCATCTTTATTGCATTATTCACGAGGTTTCGTCCGGCTGCTCTACGCTACGGCCCAGTGGATAAACGCTTTGTTTGATTGATCCAAAAAAAAAAAAAATGACTTGGTCCAAAGAGTTGTGAGTTCAATACCTGACGGCAGAGGGAACAAAAACTTGGAGAATTGTGTTATCAAGGGGGAGTAACTAAAACTGAAATATCTAAAGGTATGACACGTGGAATTAGAATAAACTACTCCTGTGAACTAAATAAAAGTTTCGGTTCGAAACTCCAACAAATGTCACCTGAAAAAGGCCGGAGCGTACACTGACCGAAACGAAGAGAATATGGCAATGAAGATGTGAACAATAGTCCGAACAGTGTAAATAGTCTAAATTGCTCTCTATTAACTATATTTCATTTCATCAGTATGGCTGATGCTAACCTCCAGGAGAATAACAGACTGATCTCCCTGACATGAAGTGGAATGATTATAATGAATCAGCTTCTAAGTTTATTGCTAAGAAAGTTTGTTCCCTAAGCCGTGCTAGAAGCATTTTCTGTCAGAATATTCATAAATCTGCCATTCGGTCGTGTATTGAATATCTACTCGGGTACTTCTGTTTTATATCTCGATATTCTTGACAAAATACAAGAATCTGCAGCATTATAGATCCTGATCTGGCATCTTTCCTTCAGTTGCATTCTTATCGCCATAGTACAGCTTCCCTTTGTCACTACTGTAAATATTTTCATCATAATTATTCGGATGATCTCTCCTCTTTATATCACTTTAACTAATTTAAGCGGTGTACTAAACTGACAAGTACATTTAATAATTTGACTGTTGCTACTTGTAACCATAACTTCTATACTTATAAGTTTCTCTATCTCATTTCTTGCTTGAGGAAATCTCTTCTGACTTCCTTCATTCCCGACAACTATGACTTTAAAAATATAAATGAAATGTCAATCATCATTTTCTGTCTCCTTGAAACTTGTTCGTTTATTATTGTGTCTGTTACTTACACTCTTAGTAACCCCTTACATCCCAGTGGCTCTTATTTCTTTTGGGGGGTTGAAATAACTGAAAACATTAAATTTTGTGCAGAATTAATGTATATACATATATATATATATATATATTGCACGAATTGCCATATTCAAAACGTTTCGGCCGTTGTACGCTCCGGCCTTCTTCAGACGATTGGGATTTCGAACCGAAACATTTATTTCGCCCACCAAGGTAGATACGGGTGACTCAATTACTTCTCTTAAATGTTTTTTGGTTCACCACAGCTGTAACCTGGTATTTAACTAACAACTCTTTGGGCCTTGTCACTGGATCTAAACAACGTCTTTATCCATGTGTCCTTGATGACATCCTTGTATGAATTTCTTGGACTATAAATCTAATGTATCAACAAACATTATTTATCAATGCTCATATTGCAATTTTTCTGCTATTATTAGTGCATTTTTTTTTATCAGGGCTTATATTGCATTTTCGTTTGTTTTTCTTCGATACTGTCATAAACAGATATGTGTGTGTGTGTGTATTTGTGCGTATGTGAGTGCGAACACATGCATGTTTTATCATTGAAGTTTTTCAATAAGGTCCAAAAAATTTGAACGAACAGCAACACACATTTATATATTTGGGCGGTTTATCCAAAACGTCGATAAAACTTGTCAACAACGACAATTGAAAAAAAATGCAATAAAACATTAAGTAGACACACTTTGGTGGTTCTTTTTTAACTAAACTCGTTTGGGTGAATACTTGCTGCTTAAAAAAGTAAGAATGTATTTGAGAATATATGAGAATAAACTACTATTAGGTAACTTATTTAATAGTTTGTTTTGGCCTGGGAAGATAATTAAAGCTATTTAATTGTCCATGTATATATATATATATATATATATATATATATATATATATATATATATATATATAAAAGGCTTAAACACTAATATTCAATGGTCATAATTTATTCCATTGGCATCGTAAATACGATCCAATTCATCAGACCTACAAATTTTATTATATCCTTACTCTGTCTTAGACATTGAGTTCTACCTGGATTCTTCCTCTTGAATTTTTTTCTAAAAATACACATGTATGGGTATTTATATATTTTGCATATGTATGTATATTTTCCACTAATATATATATATATATATATATATATATATATATATATATATATATATATATATATATATATATACTCACAAAATAGGTCCACTGCATACAACGTTCATATTCGCTAAAGTGATTATAATTTAACTTCATATGTTAAAAGAAAAAATATATGTTGGTTGGTGAAATAAATGAAAATTGATTTTTTTGAATAGGAAAATTTACTGATGAATGTAAACCTACATCGTGTGAACCTGATTGCGGAAGCTTTCCAATCAATCTCTCGATTTTGAAAACTAAAATAAAAGAGTCTTGGAAGTATGTTTTCGTCTAGTCTTATAATTTCAAATAATACGATTATGTCCATATTGATTCTTGTGCCAAGACATATTGAGTGATACAATTCACTCTAAGAAGCTTGAGTCATATTGCGACAAACACGAGGCTCCATTCTGCAAAGCTATCTACCACTCACTTCGCTTAAAAATACTTCAACGTTAATGGAGTGGCACTCTGCCTCACCAGATATTAATTCAATGTGTCTACACGAATGGAAAGGCATTCAATAAAAGACGTTAACAAAACTAATGCATAGAAGACTAATGACAAATTATGTGAACCTGTGGATAGGTAGAAAGCTCTACAATAGATTTAGATGTATGTTGGATTATTCTAATAGTTTAGCGAAAGTGCTATCCCACTGAAAAACATTGAGACAGCAATCATTTTAAAACATATGATGCCATTGTTGAGCTTCAACAAAATGGAATACATTAATGCTGCCTATCTCATCTGGTAGCCATTTTGCCGAGCTGGGGAAACATCAGTAACTGTCGATGTATATCGCTGCGTGATAAATTATTGTATACGTTGATATATTCTTTCTAGTATTCATGGCACATTAAGCAAAGTGAGCAGTATATATTTATTTGGGAAACTGTCCAGGATTCTGTCTGTTAACATTACTTATTTCGGAAATTTAGCATTACTAAATTTACAAAGAAAATATTTGAGGAGTGTGCAATAGAGAATGAGCCCGAATGGAATGGCTCTTAGCGGGTTATTAAGGGAGATGTATAAGCCATTATTACAGTGACTGCACACAGAAACATTCACACATGCAACTATACTTTTAACATTGTCCATTCCTTATTTATATCTTGACTGCTATATCTGCGTACACACATGCGAGTCAAATGCACGAAATCAACTTTGGATGCTTGGTGTTTGAAAGAGTATCGAATCATCAATTAGAAATGCAGCTTGTCTACGCAGTTTTATGCTTATGTGTGCATGTTACTGAACATTAATAATGTTTGCTTGTCCACCCAAAATATTTTAACAAATAACCATTTTCCCTTTGTTTTCCAAACATGAAAACAGTGCGTACATACAGAGTCCGACAAATGAAACTATACACACTTCAGGAAATGAAAAACTTTTATAGATATTTTAAAACGAAATTTATTCATGCATCCCGAGATTAATACTAGTTATCTTTGGACTCTACAATCACAAGTGATGCTCCAAATGGTGGCCTTTAGCTACCACGCATTTATTAATAAAGCAAACAGCTGCTTGGGCAACGATGACCAAATTTTCAATTTATTGTCAAAGGGCCGTCAATGCTATGCCAACAGCAAACAGTGTTATTGCTATTTAATAAACTACGAAAGAGAATTCTTCCTTTCCTGAAATCGGTATAAATTTTTTGGGCGGAATCTGTATTTATTTCAACATCTTTTATTATCAGGTAATATAGCTAGTAACATGAAGACAAAATAGGAGGGTACTCATTATACCGGTCCGGTCGATAAATCGTCTATCTATTGAGAAAGATAGATAAAAATAGAGATATATACGGAAACTGATACACTTAATATATTTTTAAAATGTTGATATATATTAAAGTAACCAAGAACCTACAGAGAAAGCTTGTATCGATTATTATTATTATTATTATTATTATTATTATTATTATTATTATTATTATTCACTGCTGAAAATTGTGACTTTAAATTTTCTTCTTGCGTTAAACCTAGCATAGTGTTTTGTGCCTTTTAGTAAATACCACGACCTTTATCGCCCACACCTGCCTGTCCGACCACTATACACAACATGCATTAATTTTTCCGCTTATACCATCGTGATATTCTGGGCACAGTGCATTCACTTTTCTGGAGTCACAGTTAGTTTATAGTGAGATTATGACCATAGAAATCAACATTTCACGCCCTTTGGGCTGAAGATTCCGCTGGTGAGTGAAACTGACACGTATTATGCATTATTAATACATTTCTCATAATATCTATCTGCCTATCGATTTAACTCTCTATCTATCTATCTATCTATCTATCTATCTATATATATATATATATATATTATGTCTGTGGATATATGTGTGTTGTGTGTGTGTGTGTGTGTGCGTGTGTGTGTGTGTGTGTGTGTGAGTGTGTGTGTATCTGTATGTGTGTCTATGTCTGTGTGTGTATGAAATTTCAGATATAACTAACACTATATCTGTAAAAGGACAATATGAATAAAGACAAAAGACAACTTTCGACCTTTGATGAAATAATTAGAAATAAATTAACGTCATAATTTTCTTAGACTTTTCAGATTACTTGAAGAATATTTATGAACGTTCTTAATTTTTAAAATTAAAAAAAAAACTACTGACATTTTTACATTTATACATTAATACTTGTTGCAAAATAAAGCTAAATTCTTTACATTTATTTGGATAAAGTCTATCAGAGGACGAAACGCGTTGGCAAAGATAAGCTTTTCTTCTGTCTTAGCGAAATGAACGATGTCTTTATTTCTACTCGACTGCGTAAAATGCCTATATGATTTCCTATTTTCAAATTATATTTATCAAAATTGCCGCACGTCCACAGTTTTCCAAGCGACATTCTCTAAAGTTGAACTCATCACAACAGCCAATCAAAATTTTCAAATAAAGAACGAAAATCTTCCACTTAAAGATACTTATTACAAGAAGCCGATGGATCACAGTTAAGGCATAGACGCCGATTGAAAACGGCAGGCAGTGTGCAGCGATAAATCAATATCAGCATCATATACAGCAAGTCTTTCTGTTGTTCTGATCCTCACTGGTTATACACACACACACACACACACACATATATATATATATATATATATATATATATATATATATATATATATATATATATATAAATTTCTCACAGTTGAAAAAAAACAATATTTATCAAGGTAAAATACAATAGGAAAACTGTAATATTAGGATATAAAGTATAAATAATTTTAGGCTAGAATGAGATTATTTTATAGCCATTTCAAAGGGCTGCATGTTCATTTTCAACTCGATATTTATTATCTGTCTATATTTCTGAGAAAAGATATTATGGACATTATTTACATTATTCGGGCTATTGTCCTCATCTTGGTCGCCATATTTATTACAACCTTTCGGCCGTTGTACGCTCCGGCCTTCTTCAGGTGGTTGGAATGTCGAACTAAACACTTTATTTCGATCTCTTGGGTAGACTGTTCTAGTTCCACCTGCCACGTTTAATGAATGTCAGTTATCAGTCATCTCTTGTTAATTTCTCTCTGAAAGTTCTCCACTGCTTTAACCGGGTATTGAACTCACTTTATTTGGGTCCCGTCACTGGATCTAACCAACGCCTTTATCCATTCTGCCACGTGTCAAAGATGAGGACAATAGTCTGAATAATGTCTATAATGTTCCTTATTTGTTATTGATTATTTAGGTTATTTCTTATTTATTAGTTAATCACTTCCCCGGCGTTTGTCATTTTTTTTTAAATAGATAAACACCTCCAGGATATAACGTTAATAAAGTAGCTACAGCCGGGTATCTACGAGGATCTTGCTTCTTTTTATGTCCTTCTGACCGTGAAACGACTCTAATTGTTAACTCTGTCTGGTAACGGATCTGGTCACCGCTCGGGTACTTCAAAGTGCCACAGTTTCTTTGTTAAAAACAATGGAAAATTCGTTTGAAAATGAAAAGTATTTTTCCAAAATAATTGGCGGGAAGGTATTAATTATTCGATGTTGATTAGTATTATTAGATATATTAATTGTTGTCATGCATACATTCCTACGGTTGCAGGTATTTGTTATTTCGTTCATTTATTTTTTGATGGTGGTTGGTTACCTTAATTGTGTTTTACTTTTTAGTACTGACTAATCTAATTCATTTTCTATATTCTAAATAGACACATTCTGAACGCGTATGTAGTAATCGCTGTTGGTCTGTTGAAGAGGATTATAGTTAATTTCTGTTGCAGTTTGATTTTACCATTTTGGGATTTATAGTTGGAAGTTGGTGATGTTTCTCTTATTTCCACTTTCTCTGTAGTTTCCTTTTAGTTTTAAAATTCAACTACAGGTTTAGAAAGGAATCTATCCGCCGATATTTTATGCGTAGTTTCTCTGTGTGCAGGGTTCTTCAGTTGCTTCTATTTATAGTTTTCTTATCTACTGTTTTATTTATTTATATTTTTTATACAGCGGCATTGTATATTATATTGGTTTACAGGCAGTTGCCGTTTAATTGACATTAATCCATTGCTCTGCAGTTACGATTTTTAGTTTACGTGGGTGATTTTCTCTCGTTCACTTTTTTTCATGAATATTTTCATACGTATATATATATATATATATATATATATATATATATATATATATATATATATATATATATAATTAAGAAAGAGAAAAGTTTATGGGATTATAATTTATTTCCTTAAGACCGTGATTGTGGTCCTAAATCTTTATATCTTCATTTTCATAAGAATTGGACAAAAATTCAGGTTTTAAGGAAATACATTTTCATCTCATGAATTTGTGATTCTTAATATAAGTAACATTTCTCCGTTTTTACATTGAACTCTTTGAATTATATCCTCTTTGAAATTATCTATACAGATTACCAAATAACTTCATTAACTAACTAACTATGTATGTATGCATATATATATATATATATATATATTCATTAATGCAGGTTTCATTAAATAATATAGACAATTTTTGTCTGTTTATTTTGAGTAAATTCCTTTCATATTGTCGAATAAGCTTTTTAGCATTATCACTGAAACACGATAGAAAATCACCATGTTGAAACATTTTTATTGTTAATCCTGTCTAAGCTTTCGGCTTGCATAAGCCATCATCAAAAATTACAAGTACATTACAACGAATTAAATAATACATTATATGACAAAGATGGTATTTTTTTTTGTTTTAGAATGGTTATGCGGACAATGCAACAATGATAGTTTGCTTTGTTTTGATGGAAATTGCTATGCAACGAAAAATTTCTGTGCATATGAAACGCAGGAAACAAAATATCGCATTGCGGTTCAGGGCATCGCACATGACCCCGTGAGCGTGAAAATGAAGAAAAGTGTTAAGTATGGAAAGCTGTTGTTATAAACCAATAGCTCCTGTTATCAACTATAAGCATTTAAGTATATTTGTGGAGTTTTGTTCAGGTCAGGTTTCATATATATTTTATGCAAATAGCTTCCAGAATTTTTTAGTTTTTGTTTATTGTTTTCATGGTCAAGTATATTTATATTTAAAACAAGGATTTGCCGGAATTGTGTATGTTGCCAGGCATGTAGTTTTAAATGCCTAAAAATGTTGGAATTGTCATTCAAATGGAGAGTTAAGCTTTGTGAAAGCGAGTTTGTGGTGTGACCAACATAAATATTATTTAGTCCAGATGGCATTTGAATTTGTAAACTATGTTGGTTTTCCGCAAATCGCTAACAGGCAAAGAAGAATCAATGGAAATAATTAAGTTGGATATACTAGATTTAGTGTAGTATATGATTAACTTATTTTTTTTTTTTTTGCTAAGATCTGTCGTAGATATATTAGTATCTATCAACTTTTTAGTATATTTTCATCTTTTTTATAATTGGTATTATATATCTTACTGTTCGTTTCTTTTATATATATATATATATATATATATATATATATATATATATATATATATATATATTATGTGTGTGTGTGTGTGTGTGTGTGTGTGTGTGTGTGTGTGTGTGTGTGTGTGACGTCCCCGCCGGGTGTCGCCGCTCAAACGTGATGTCCGCCTGTCTGCGTCAGTCGTGCTATCCTGTCTTGTGACGACCAACTGGCTTGGTATTGGTCGCGGCACCAAATGTGACGTTCTAACCTTTTGGTGATTCGGATGGGAATCTGGTTAGATTCGGTATCAGCCTCGTCGTTCCCAGCTCGCTTCCAACGTCTGGTTACCGAAGTAACTGCTTTGATTTCTAGTCTAACCTACCCACGTTGTGAATTGATCTAAGCAGACGAAATCAATCAGTCACTGGGCCGTACTGCAAGCCGAGTTCGAATCAGGGTGATATCGCACAAGTATGTGTAAAAGAAAATAAAATAATAACTCGAAAAGTTCAAATGTGTTAAAAAAAAGGATAACAATATTTTATATCTGGTTGCTGAGTACAGGACTGAATTTTCTTCCCAAACCCGCTATATGGATTCGTGACAATCTGTGTTTGTTAGGCGAGTCTTAACATCTCAAGTTGTTTGTTCTTTTAAGAAACTGGTTCTTGGTGTGTCTTCAGGCGAAATTCGTAAAACTTGTTTTGGTGGTGTGAGTCTAAGTCGTTCTTCAAAAATAAATTGTTCTTGATTAGAAGATGAGTTCGTGCTTTGCGTGGAATCTTTCAAGTCAGCCAATGCGTGGTGGGTCCTCAGAACTCTCAACTGGAACTCAACTCCAACGTCTCGAACTGAAAACATAACTGGAACTGGAACACTCGAACTTAACTGGAACTGATTTTCGCTCGCTGCGACTTTGCTTATATGGACGCCGACCCAAACCGGGGTTGGCTTGTCGGGGTTTGAGGTTCCTTGATAATTCCAAACCCACAATCCACTTCTTTGTTTTCGGTCAGGAAAATTTTATTCTTTTCCCTTTTTGGAAGTCTTCCCGTCCTCCCACCTTCTTCTGTTCTCATATTGGTATCTCACCATACCCTCAGAGGGTGTCAACGGTTTTCCCTCTCTCTCACAGTGACACCGCACACCTATCCCCTCAATGGGTGCCAGCAGGCCTCCCCTCCTCATGCCTCACATTGTCATCTCCGCCTGGCTCTCGTTATTATTCAGCCAATGGGCGCTCAGCAGCGAGGGTGTGGCTAGACTAGCCTTGTTTTTTTTTAAAAATTTGCTCAAAGAAAAACAATATCTTCTTTTTGTCTTTTTTTTTCACTTTTCCTTTTCTTTCTTCTCTTCGAGGAAACTCACACCCTAGACTTTTTTATCTTTTAACCGAATTACCTGGAATTCGTCAAATAAGGTTTTCGCCAATTAACAAGTGGGTGGTCAACCAGACACACTCACTCTCCTGGCGCCAACCACTGATACGATAAAACAATTTCGCCAATTCACAGCCGAATTCATATGGAAGTCGTCAACGAAATTTTCGCCAATTATCAAGTGGGTGGTCAATTGAACGTATTTTGCATTCTTGGTGCCAATCTCTGATAAAATAGTTTCGCTGTCATAGCCGAATTTCAACACAAAACAGATGCCTTGTCCAAACGATATCTTCCCATCGACAAAGGCTTAACTTATGGTTTGGTGTTTTGTTTTTGCAACTCTTGTGTAGTCAACGGACATTCTTGTTTCTCGGTCAGCGGATGACCTATTAAATTTTTATCTCTTTAGAATTCTGTGGAAGTTCCAAATGGCATTCCCGTGACACAGTTAAATGTTTATCTATTTAGAATTCTGTCTCTGAGGTTATTTGGCCAACCTGGAATTTCCACCCGACCCGTAACCTAAATCAGATTAATTCCAGTATCTTCCTTTTTTTTTCTTTCTCGACAATGTCAATAAAAAATTTTTACCACTTTTCCTTGTCAGAAAAATAACACCGCTTAGTGTCCTTTTCGTGATGGCTTTTTATCATCTAAATTTAATTCACGCCTTTCTTTTCTTTCTTTCCTTTTCTTTTCTCCTTCTAGCAACCCTAAATGGTGTCATATATATATATATATATATATATATATATATATATATATATATATATATTATGATCTAAGAAAGGGACTTCAGTAGCACAAGCTAAGAGTAGTTTCCGTCATATATTAGGATTAATTTTAAATATGGGTAAAGATTAGTTACTATATATATTTCTTATAATTATGTCAATAGTTTCACTAACAGTGACATTGGTAAATAAGTTTCCGACATCAAGTGAAACTATGATTTCATTGTTGGGTTTTTCACTTTTTACGATTTGGATTACTTCTAATGTTGACTTAACACTATATTTACTCGGAAGGTAGGGAGTAATGTGTTAGTTAATGTATTTTGTTATCTGATATAAAGCAGTTGGAATGGCGATATGATAGGACGGAGAGGATAGTTAGGTTTATGTGTTTTTATATATGTAACCAGGCCAAAAAATTCCCAGCCATATTAGGGAGTTTTAAAAAGTTCTGTTCAGCATCATTACCATTAATGAGTTAATTAAGTTTGATTTTAGGTGGTCGGTCGAGTTCTTTAAAATTTTATGTGATAATGGAGTATGTGGTCTAGAATTTTTGTTGTAATCCAATTTGTTTAGGATGACAAAAATGTTGGTCTTCTCAGCTTTTTTATAATTATGTCAGGGTGGTTGCGTAGTATTTGTGCTGCAATTTTTAGTTGTTTATATAGAATTTTTGAGGAGTTTCTGTCTGTATCATGCCGAGCCATGAATGGATCGGGCTTAAGTAAGTTCATCATGGAGTCTAACAATGTTTTGGTATAGCGTCTAAATTTCAGGTTTTTAAAAAGTCGATAATATTTACGGTATAAATGACAGTTAGTTCAAAGGTTAAGCAATTCTTTCTGGTGCTTAGTTTGTTCATAGTTTGAAAGGTTAATGAATTTTTTAATTTTGTTAGGAAGAGTGATAGTACCTTTGTATAATGCATTCAGTTTTTTTTATAAATTTCACCGTTGTTTAGCTTCTGATTTATTGTTAATTTCCATGAGTTTATGCATAATTTCTTTCACTTGGTCCCGGGTAGTTACATTTTTCAGATTGTCGTAGATCTACTGTTTGTTGCTGTCAATTTTTACTTTGGCTATTTCCATTTGCCTTTTCATCAGGCTATATTTATAAATCGATTTATTTAATTAAACATGCAATAATGATGAAAAAATGCTGTCTAAAAAACACACAATACATACATATAATACATACACACACACACACACACACATATATATATATATATATATATATATATATATATATATATATATATATATATTTAATATTTGATATCAATTTATATATATATAGATAGATAGATAGATTTCTAAGAGGATAAAATCCAGGTAGAGCTCAATGTCCAGTACAGATCAAGTATATAATGTAAAAGTCTCAAATATTCCATGGGTAATATTAGTGTTTGAGCCATTTATATGATATATATATATTTATATATATATATGGATAGGTGAATATGTAACTCTTCCTTTCACACACACACACACACACACACACACACACACACACACACACACACACACACACACACTTATATATATATATATATATATAATCGTATGTGCGGGAATTGTAAACATTGCAGAGGATGCAGAACAACTATCCGTATATAGGCACGTGAATTGAACGGTTTCCCACACACTCACATGCACGCTGATACACATATAAGCATATATATATATAAATAGAGAGAAAGTCAGAATGGAAGATTTACATGTCTATTTGTATATGTCTTTATTGCTTCGTTTATTCAAACGCAACAGTATCACGTTGAGTTGATAAATGAAACCTTAGCGAAATGGGCGTTGTCTCTATTTCTTCTCAACTGCGGAAAATGCCTATATGACTTCCTACTTTCAAATTATATTTATCAAAATTGCCGCACGTCTACTGTTTTCCAAGAAACATTCTCAAAAACAGAGTTGAACCCAGAACAACAGTAAATCTAAATTTGCGAATGAAGAACGAAAATCTTCCACACTTAAAGATACTTATTTCAAGAAACTGATGGATTACAGTTAAGAGATAGACGCCGATTTAAAACGGCAGGCAATACTGTACACAGACATAAACCAATATCTGCATTATATACAGCAAGTCCCTCAACTGGTCTAGGTTTACTCTCTCATACATTCTCACTGGCTACATGCATATATATATATATATATATATATATATATATATATATATATATATATATATATATATATATGTTACGTTGTATAAATATGAGGTTTTACCTTGGTTGCACACTTTTTGCGATCATCAGAAAAACTGATATTTTTTAAATACATTAGGGTTGTCTTAAATATGCTTTAAATATGATTAAGTCATATTTTATCTTTTTATATTTTTATATATAAAGATCTAAAATACTATATTTTTTTATATTTATTAGTATATTAGATATGGTTTTGTTAAAATGTAATTTAAAATTTAGGAATTTAATAACGCATATTTTGCTTTCTCATGTGTGATCAAATAAGGGATATATAATTTTGTTTTTTTTAATTAATTATGTTTGAAGTAAACATAATGCAATTTCTCCAGAAAAAACAGTTATTTCTTTTCCTTGATTTAATAAATCTGTATTTTTTAGAAACCTAAAAATACATAACTTTTCATGTAGCCAAAAAGACATGGGACATTTAAAAACCTACAAATTCTGTCTTTTTTTAATAATTTACATTTTACTGTGGGGTTTTTGATTGTTTCTTTTAAATGCCAAAAACAAATAGATTGGGATGTTTTGTTACGACACACAGTATTTTTGAAGGAAAACAGATGTTGACTCCAGCTTAATTAAAATTATTTTTAGTGCTACCAATATAAATTTTTTTATATTAGAAATCTAATATACAAGAGATAGTACATTCGTAAAGTATAGATACTGGGTGACATTTGTTATTCAATAGACAATTTATAGGATTCCTACAGTTACATAATTTTTCTTTATTATTATTTAATCATATTTCTGGATCATTACATTTTTTTTATTCTGGTTTAAGTATTTATTTAAAATGTTGTTATTGTGTTTTTTTATGCTCTACTGTGTATCATGCACTGGTTTTAAAAATGAATACTAAAGAACTGTGGATTATAAATCTGTTCTTTCTTTCGGGGGCGTCAACATGCACCCGTCTTTTGCGTATTGGAAGTAGACTAATGTATTAATGGATACGCGAGTGAACGTCGTCATGCGCGCGTCAGTAACAGGGTCAAAGATAAAACGCAAATAGTAAAAAAAAAAAACGGACATTTTGACACTTGAGGAGTGAGGTTTGAGCTGCGTAGTCGGTAGAAAAATAAGTCAAAAACTGATATTAATTTACAGTAAGTAATTGTCTTCAATTTTTAATAATAATATACAGTAGCGCCCAAAACTAAGGGACAAAATTTTAAAACCTAATATTTGTTAGAAATAACAACTGTGAAAAGCTGAAATTTTGACAACTGGTAGTCGTTATCATCCATAATAACATACTAAAATTTGAATCATTTGCAAAAGATAGAAAAAGAATTATAACAATTATTTATTTATTTTCAAATTTGGAACGTCCAAAAGTAAGGGACAAAATTGAGAAAAACAATGTAAACGGCAAAAAACAATAAAAATACATGTACAATCAATATTTAGTAAATGAGCCCTTGCTCTCAATGACAGCTGCACATCTTCGACGACAAGAACGAATCAGTTCTTGACAATCCTCGATACTAATTTTAGACCATTCTTCTTGAAGCTTCACCCACAAATCCACCGTGTTAGTGGGATTTCTTTCCATAACTTTCACTCCTAAGGTCTTCCAAAGATTTTCTATTGGATTTAAGTCAGGACAATCCATAATTTCCAAATCTTACGCGCTAAGGTAAATCATTACCACCTTTGCCTTGTGACATGGGGCATTATCTTGCATAAAGGTAGCCCTATCGAAACCTGAATTCTGTATGATTGGCACAACATAATCTTGAACAATGTTTTTATAGATCTGTGCGTTGACACGAGTTTGTAACCGGACAAGAGGCGTTGTACCTTGGCTAGAAAACATTCCAAATACCATGACGCTTCCGCCCCCAAACTTGACAGTTTTCTTAGTACACTTTGCACTTAATCTTTCACCAATACGTCTCTTTACATTGTTTTTTCCATCATTTCCAAATAAATTAAACTTGCTTTCATCACTGAAAAATACTTTTGCCCAATTTTCATATGTCCAAATTACATACCTGTTTGCAAACTCTAATCTCTTCTTCTTATTCTTCGAACTAACAAGTGGTTTCTTCCCTGGGGTTCGATTAAACAGCCCTATTTCTTGCAGTCCTCTACCAACAGTCTGTCTTGACACATTAACACATGAGGTACTATTCATAACCCTTTTAATTTCTGTGCAAGACTTAAAACGGTCCTTTAATGACATACGCTGCATTATTCGATCTTCTCTTGCCGAAGTTTTGCGGGGTCTGCCGGTTTTAAAAGCGCTAACTATTTTGCCAGTATCATTGTAGGATTTAACAACCCTGCCTACAACACTCTTGGAATGTTTCACTTTCTCTGAAGTCTCTCTAATGGTGTGCTTTTCCTTGTGTAGCTTCACAATAACTTGTCTCACAGAGTAATCAAGTTTTTGGCGTTTCGCCATGGTGCCGGCTGATGCAACGTTTACAAATGACTAAGTAAGACTTATTCTTTAGAGGAAATCAAAAAATTTGAATATAGCATACTGTTTACATTGTTTTTCTCAATTTTGTCCCTTACTTTTGGACGATCCTATTTTGAAAATAAATAAATAATTGTTATAATTCTTTTTTTATCCTTTGCAAATGATTCTAATTTGACTATGTTATTATGGATGATAACGACTACCAGTTGTCAAAATTTCAGCTTTTCACAGTTGTTATTTCTAACAAATATTAGGTTTTAAAATTCTGTCCCTTAGTTTTGGACGCTACTGTATATATATATATATATATATATATATATATATATATATATATATATATTTGTGTGTGTGTGTGTGTGTGTGTGTATAAATATAAAAGTGAACATAGAAATCAACACTTAGAGGCGAGAGTCTGTTTCATGCTAGAGGCAATCGCAATATATATATTCTAGATATAACAGACAACCAATATCTATTATGTTTGATCATGAGCTGTTCTAAGCTTTGAATAGTGAGTTTAGTTTCGAGAGAAATTAAAAACAAAAACTATGATTTTTACATACGGACTAAAACAACCTACTCCCTACTCTTGGCGTTGACCATTCTTTTGAATTAATACTGTAAACGTTAGGATTTATAATATTTTCATTCTCATTATATTCGGATATATATATATATATATGCGAAGATAAAGAGAATGAATGATAGATTTATGTGTCGTGTGGTACATGCCTGTGTAAAGCCATTGTCTAATGCTAAAAATCATTTGCTTTTCAGAAAAACTATTTTTCTGCATAATCTCCATCCGCTTCAGTGCATTTTATTTAGTAATCAATGACAATAAGCTCAATATTCATTTTTCCATGTCTGTTTCCGACTGTTAACGTATTTCTGTATACAAACACCGAAACAGTCATTTTTCTTTTATTTGTACACAGTCAATTATATTATCTTTCTCATCAGCAAATTCAAAGGTTTACATTTGTTCTCTGTATTTTATTTTATTTTATTTTTTTCAACACAAGATATTCAACATTTCATGAATGGCCACAAAAGCAGACGCAGGTTTGTATTCATTAAACCGTATACCACAATTAGCCGAAAGAAATCTGCCTGATTTCATTAAGTCAAACAAACCGTGGACGACATTTTGGCCACTGTTTCCATCATCCACACAATGAACTTCAATCTCTATCACAAATGAGTTCATAATATATGCTGATTACGATCTCAGCTTCCTTGTTATTTCAAACCACTTTTGATTGTCTGTGTTTCTGAGAAAAACCACTGAACATTTCCTTTAAACTTTTCTTCTTACGTAATTAACATCTTTTCTGTTTGGGGATTTTTGCTCCTGAACATAGAAACACATTAGCCACTTTTAACACATAAAATTCTAGCTCTTAGATTTCCTTGTCTGTTAACCAATTGGACATGTCACCCAAGGTTGTGATGCATTTCGTATCACTATTCGTGAAGGTGTGTAGTATAACATAGGAGGAGTGTTGAGAGGCTTGTTTTATTTTTTTAACTTGAAGGATGAGACAACGAAGACGACATGGAAGCCATATGTAAATATACCGAACAGCTTCAATCTGAGTAGACTGTTATCTAATATAAAGTTATTATTAACGGCAACCCACCTACAACTTCTGCTTTTATCGAACTTCAAACGATAGAGCGTAAATTTGACTGTCATGCATGTGTCTGGTAAACACTTTTCAGACTGGGTGTCATAATCGGTATGTTGGTCTTTGTAACCTAGCATATGTTTTTTGGCGTGATGCTCTCTCACACTGCAATAAGAATAAAATAAAACAACAAATATAATATGAATTGTTTAAAAAAAATTGAACATGGTTTGATCGATCGACTTATATTCATTTATACTAATTTCAGGTTTGAGAGTTTTATATATTGTTTGTCTAAACACTCAGGTAAAACCGTCAATCTCCGATGCTTGTTTTCGCGGAAATATGAAGTTTTATACTTGCAAGATTGTCACTTGCCATCTATACAATTATTCCTATTAGCACACAATATATGTATCGCCATGGTGTAAAGGATCTGTCTCTATTTGTAAATGTTTCGTTCATCTATCAAGCAATATTTTTCTCTTTTGCTAGAACCCTACTCTTAACCAATATTGCCGCTTTTGGCTTTACCTCTTTAAACTTGAGAAAATTTGACGGTGTTTCCTGTTTTAACATTCTTCTGAATATTAATTATTAAGTTAATGAATATTAATTATTAAGTTAATGATTGAGTAAGACTGTAGTAAGTTCTACAACAATAAATATCCGTAGAAATTACTTTGTCGCATCGTTAGATATTTGAGCTTAACAACTTTAATAAAAACTATTTACATTATTCGGACTATCTCTGTCTATATGTCTGAGATGATGTATTATGTACATATTTACATTATTCAGACTATTGTCCTCATCTTTGTCACCATATTTATTACAACGTTTCGGCCGTTGTACGCTCCGGCCTTCTAGAGTTGGTTGGACTTTCGAACTGAACACTTTATTTCGCTCACTTGGTAGACTGTTCTAGTTCCACGTGCCATGTCTAATGGATGTCTGTTATCAGTTATGTCCTGTTAATTCTGCTCTCCACATTCTCCGCCGCCTTAACCAGATATTGAACTCACACTCTTTGGGTCCTGTCACTGGATCTAAATAACGCCTTTATTCATATGCCATGTGTCCATTTAAGTAATGAGTACAAAGGGAAAAATTGGAAATTCACAACTTTGTCCACTGATGCAGCCGTTATAAACTTATGCCTTTCTTTCTTTCTTTCTTTCTTTTTTTCTTTCTTTCTTTCTTTCTTTCTTTCATTTTAACACTGAAACTATGCATTTTCTTGTCATCTATTTTCGCGCTATCAAAACTTAATAATCCAGGAATTGGCAGGCCGTAACGGTCGTGTAAACTAACGAAGGTAGAACCAAGTACAATTATAAAAGGATACAGTTAGGTATGCGGATGGTGTAATAGTCGAGGCGTCACAATGAGAATTCGTTGGGAGCGAAATCGAATTCTAGTCGGGTTCGTTACTGTAATTGACTTGTAAATACTTATAGGAAAATTATGAATCTATTTACCCTACCCAGAAAGGTGTTAAATTGTAAGCCTGGAAAACCATTGTTATTGCTGTAACATTTGTTAATGTAAAAGACTCGCAAAAATAAAGAATTAATTTTATAATCCAAAATATATTTTAAAACATATGTAAAATCACCACCCAGAAAAATACCAAGAGTTAATAATCCGTAAGAAAAAAATAAATGAAACAATCGCGTATAGGTATATGTATATGAAATTAATTGATATTCATACAAAAGTCAGATAATGGAAAGAGAGAAACAAATCCACTTATATTTTGTATTTTTTTTTAATCATTTCACCCAAGCAAGGCCATAAAGCCACTAAGTTGCAAAGAGTTACTGAGTAAGAGAGAATGTGTGAAGAACGCAGTTAAGGAGAGAGAACAAGAAAAGGACAACGATCACTCAAGCAAAAAATAATGATTGACATTGCATTTAAATTTTTCGATATTCAAACCTCTCTGTGGAAGGAGAAGGTGAAGAAAATCTCCACAAGCGAGAAGTGTCATAGTAAAAAACAAACTTACAGCATAAAACTTACAGTTACATGAAGTCATTTTAATAGCAAGATGACAAGACCTTGCCACCAATCTAGTATTATTTGTAAATTCATACAGATGTTTTTTTTTTTTTTTTTTTTTTTTGCTGGGGCAACTTATATAATTCGCGTCCTAAAGCTAGTGGCAAGTTTTGTTCTAGGTGCGGGCCGAATACTGATCATATTCGGTCGGGTCGCCCATCGAAGAAGTCTGTTGTTTATTTAGACCCGAAACTTCTAGTGACATGGGAGCAACAACACTGACGACGCATCTAGTTTCAGCACTTAAAGGTGTATTCTAATAATAAAAAAAAAAGTTTAGATGCCATAATGGAAAGATCATCAGAATAATTACTATGGAAGTGTTTATAAAAAAGTCACTAGGAAACCAAGTTAAGAATTAGGAAAATGTAATATCTTCAGTTTCATGCCTTTTCTGAGATACTTTTTTTTTTGTTATTGTATCGGGAATTTCTTCCCCTGTCACTCTTATATAGGCTCTTATATATAAGTTAATAAATTCTTATACTGACGATAACACAGGCACTCTTCTTAGTCGTACTCATAAAGCAAATTCGAGATCACTACTACCGCGTCCCGCATAATATGCCAAGAATAAAGCCACCATTATCTTGGCAGGTGTAAATGTGAAAATTTAGCTTTACTCAAAATTCACCGAAACATTTCTACAATCTGCCCTTGTGACGTCTTCTTCATAAGTCCGAATTATATTAGTGATGACCAGAAATAAGCAGGTCTCTTGAAAGACAATGAATGAACATTTCTGTTTGCATCAACTCGGGATTCTTGCATAAATCTATACGTACATGTGTTCGTATTTTTAGACATAAACTTATGTATACATGTATATTTCAATTATATATATATATATATATATATATATATATATATATATATATATATCATTAATTTCAACGTACAGTGCACGTGTTCATATACAAATATACATAGGATTTGAAATAGACGCACTATTTTTGTTTTATAATCAGCGTATATTACATCTATCTTCCTGTACATTTGAGACGTCTTAGGAAAGAAAATATGTTCCGCGACAGGGATTGAACATACGCCGCCTTTTTTGAGTGAATCACGGTCAATAAATTGTGGCCGTGTTAATAGTTGAATTATAACATCAACTATGAACACGGCCACAATGTGTTTGGAAAATAAAACATTCTTATAACTCTAGATATATACATAAAAATAATCCACACATTCAGTTAAAAGGAAAAAATAAAACCATCCTTGATAATGGTTAAAAGTATAACAGAAATCGCTTCGGACATACAGAACATTCGGACAATTTCTACGTAATTTATGTCCAAAAAAGGAAAAAATGATATGAACACAAGAAAAATCAAATAAAAACCCAGTGCTTTGTCGTTCGTTTTTAACGAAACTTATATAATTTTCTGTTTATACATTATTTTTTATTGATACACTTATTTGGGTAAATTCTCTGTTCTTTAATTAAATAATATTACATCGACCAGCCTGAATGTTCGAGAAAATTCATAGAAAATATGCGTTCTCCGACAAGAATTGAAACTGTATATAGAACCACCATTAAGTTTGGTGTGCTATGACCGTTCACCCACACAGAACTTCCGGTTAAACAATACCCGAGATACTGCTTTAATTCGAGCTTTGCTTAACCGGAAGTTCTCTGTGGGTGAACTGACAGGGTCTCAGAGGACTGGCCGTTAATAAGGATCTACCTGTTAGGAAGGATTTTATAATAGAGAAAACCCTTCCAAGGATTCCATAGCTGGAGAGCCTGTGTAGCAAAATCTTCTGCTAGCCCTGGTCGACGGCCTTCGAGATATGGTCCATGTGGTGTGCGTGTGTATGTCGTCAAAGGATGCACTAATTCTGTATTTAAAGGTAGTTATGACGCCATACTATTGATCCTATCGAGGTATTCGACTGATTGAGGCCCCCAAAATCTTACTGATGATACTGAGGATACTAATAGGTCAATACTGGGAGGGAGAGGATCAGCCGCTAACGTTCTTGAAGACCGGATATATGCTTGACACTTTCCACAATCTTGGGAAAGATTTCTCCTTCAAGCAGCGGTTAAATAACTTTGCAATAATCGGGAATAATTTCTGGGTTGATATTCCTAATTTTTTCTGAGCCAGTGACATTTTTTGGTCGAGGATTTTGATAAATCTAAAGACTACTTATACTGAAATGAGTTTATTACTGAGATTGTGCTCAGTGAGACGTGGGAAGTTGGGGACGGGATGGCCTTTGTCATCTAATGTTTAGTTTGAGCCAAAGACCGAGCCGAAAAGCCATTTATAATAGTGCGTACATCCGCTATGCCTCTGTTCATAATTTGGTAGGTGATCTTCCAGAATTCGAGAGTTCCAATTTGTTCTGAAAGTAATAAGGGCCAGACTACACTGCTATTTACGATAGATTTTGAAATAGTGGTTCCGGTGAGCTATGACTGCATCGCATTCAAGGGTAAACCAAGGCTGACTGTTTAGATTTTGCTAGAAAGGATCCATTCGGTGACTAGGGCAGCACTTTTAGGAAAAACATGTTTGAAGAATTTTGGGAGAGGAGCTCTCGTCATATAGAAGCGAAAACTGTCCCAGTCTGCCTTCGAGTAGCGAGATCCCGTTCTAAGCAACGTTGCTACGTACATAGTAGAGAACCACCCCTATTATCCCCGCGTATTTCATTGGTGGCATACAATTTCCATTCGAGGTAACTTCTTCCGACGAACCGATACTTTTTGGTCACCTTTTCCCAGTATGATGCTTCCTCGATAACTACAATGTTAACCTCTACAAATCTAGGGTTTACCGTTATCTTCTCTACATATTTACTTAAAGACTGCTTCTTCATCTGTAAAAGTCTTCCTCGAGTGGCCCTCTAGTCTTGTACAGAGTGCACATCATTGTAAAACAAAAACAATAAAAAAGAAGCATGTATCATATTCAGGGAGCAAGTTTTCCCACGTCATTATCTCCCCCAGATATTTGTAAGGTTTTGTTCTGATTGTAAGTATATAATTGGACTTTTTGTTCTCATGTAAATTAAAACTTCTTCGATTCTCACATGTTCAACCCAGGGAATACTCAACATCCTTTTCAGATCCTCATTAAACCCACAGACACACAACAGAAACACACACACACACACAGATATATATATATATATATATATATATATATATATATATATATATATATATATATATATATATATATATATATATATATATATATATATATATATATATATATATATATATATATATATAATAAAAAAGAGATAAGTAATTATATTCGTCTGGAAACACCTTAGGTGTTTTGGCTTGTAAATGAACAAAGCATTACCCAAGGAAAAATAAGGGATAAAAAAAGAAAGAACTAAAACAAGTATTTGAGTCGAAAAATAATCGTCCAGAATCCAAGCTCAGAGTCCAAAGAAAACAATCCTCCAAAACGAGAAAAGAAAAAAATAATTAAGCAAAGTGCTCAATACACTAAGTAGAAAAAATCTAATATATATATATATATATATATATATATATATATATATATATATATATATATATATAATCAACGACGAAATTATTAGTCCAATCATCAATTTTGAATTTTCTTATCCATATCTCAGAATCTAATGCTCGTCTGATGCCATATTTTTTATACACTAATAAGAGGATTATAAAACTCAATTTTCAGAAAAATAAGTTAAATAAAATTAATTTGACAAGCGAATTATGCAAAATAGGAAAAGGCGAAATTATTCGTACAGTATGAAAAATAGAAAAAACAATAACAATTTTCGCAATATTAATATCCAGTATAATGACGTCTCATCTCTCTAACTTGCTGCAATCGTTTTCTAAAGTTTTTGATGAGATTTGAACGTCTTTTCTAGGGTTTTCTTCCATACTTCAATGGTTACACGTTCTAATTCCTGAAGGTTTTTTGGTGGCCGACGATTTATTCAAACTTTCAATTCCTGCCATAGATTTTCAATAGGATTCAAGTCAGGATTCATTGAAACTCATCGCATAAATGTAATCTTCTTTTTCTGAAGCCACGAAGTCACTGATTTAGACGTATGCTTGAGATCATTATCTTACTGGAAAATAAATTGCCGACCTAGATGAAACTTTTGCGCAGATTGTTCTCGATTTTCATTTAGAATTTTGATATAGTCTGCAGATTTCATTATTTCTGCCATTGAAATTAATTGTCCAATCCCCCTTGAGCTGAAACAACTCGAAAACATCCATGTATTAATGTAGCATCTGTGTTATTGGAAAGAAAGTTTCACCTTTTCTTGCGCCAAATCTGTGTATAATTATGTCAAAAAAGCTGATTTTTTTATTTATTTTATCACACCATAGTACTTGTTTCCAAAAGCAATTTTTTTTGTCCAAGAACAACTTGGTATCACCTAAGACGGAGGAAAATGTGGGAATTGTTTTTGAGAGCTGAATCAGTTCGCCCTTGACTTCCCTGAGGAATTTAGAGAGAAGGATTTTGCCATGAGACAAGTTCCAGAAGACAAGTCATTCAAGAAATCACAGTTGAAAGAGACTACTATAAAGTGAGGGGCCAAACTCGGTCAAAGATGAAAAAGACTTCTCTTGTCTTGGAAAATGTTGTCGATAACCTCATTTTCATCCAGATATTCATACCTCAGGATATCGAAGGCTATTCGATAATTCCTATTGCTGATATCGTGATGGTTAATCAGCAGTACGGCCTTTACAGAGATGAACATTTTAAAATGTTTAGCCTTTCAGCATCGTTGGCCATGCCTGCTACACAATTCGCAAAGCGAGATAAGAAGTTTCGGTATTTCCTGGCCATTGAACGTAGGGCCAGTAATCTGGATCTGTGGTGGTTTGACGACGAATGAGGACAGACTCCTGTCATCCCTGAGGGGCATGGAGACGACAATTTCAGAGAAACAGTTGCGGCAGGGAGGAATTTAATTTCCAGTTCCTCGAGCACTCTCCGGAACTTTACTGAATACTTCAAGGATTCCTTCTCGATATCCGCCCTCTCTTCTTCAGAAGAAGGCTGCAGTTGCAATTTGTTAACGCAGATCTCTACCTGCGTTAGGTATTCTAACACATTTTAAGAGCCAAAATATCTTCAGAGAGAGTTGGTCCTCCTGACTAGCAACATCCAGAGATTTTCCTGACCTTTTATGGTAGAAGAGAAATCCTATTCAGTAAACCATCTCTGCTGTATTCCATATCAGATACGTGCAAGATTAATATATTTTTTCGCCAAATGTCAAGACAATTTCAACACAAAAAAAGGAGCAAAAGTACTTACCTTAAGTTGCGAAAAAAATTTCCTTCCGGGACGTATCTTAATTGTCAGATAACTTGCATTGAGTTAGAAGAATAGAGGTAAAGTGGAGGTAAAGAAATTTCCTTTATAACCACTTCAGGAAACACGTGGTAACAAGTCACTGACCCTGTAACTATGAAAAAAAATAGTAATCTTTTAGTCAACAAGACCCAACAGGTAAGTACAACAGTTTCTACACACCTCCCCGAGTACCAAAATAAAAATGACAATGTTATTAAGAATTATTTTGTTTTATATATATATATATATATATATATATATATATATATATATATATATATATATGTGCTAAAGAATAGACTTTCTTGACTTGACGGCGCTTCAAGGGCGCACAATCCGGACAGTACAGTACAGCCAATCTCTCTCTCTCTCTCTTCATATATATATATATATATATATATATATATATATATATATATATATATATATATATATATATATATATATATATATATAAATTAATGGATTTTATTTTTTAAAACATATTTTCACTAATTCAAACGTTATTTTTAGTAGAGGCTCTGTTTTTCTTTTCTTTTTGTTTAATTTTAACAGTATTTATTTTATTTACCGGCCTTCACATTCTACATAACATATTAAAGAAAATATGCCTTCAGCGTCGTTTCACTCAATAAATCAAGGTTTCATTTGAATTTAAAGCTCACTCGCACGTCCAGATTTTCCTGAAATGTCGTATCTACTCAGGTTCATATCCGAAACGTAAACAAAGCAATTTCTAAAGAATTAACGGACTTTATTTTTTTTTTAATTCCACATCTTTTTATTATTCAGTATTTTTTTAATATGTTTCTTTCAAGTGTGCAATCGGGCGGATTAAATAAATACTGTTTAAATAAATATCGGAACGTTTATTCAAATACGAGTACCCACTAAAAATAGCATTTGAAATAATATTGAAAAGAACAAGAAGTCTATTAAATTATTAACCCCCCTTTTTTCTAATATGTGAATGACTCGCAAATGTTGCAGCTGGAAATGCAAAATATATTGACTGTATTGGATTTAGCATTCAAAGAAGAAATAACGAACATTTTAAATCAATGCTCTGCTTAAAACACGTTTGATTTTCTTTCTTTAACTTTATTTTCCTGAAGATGAATCATGTAAATGGAAAATGTAGTCCAAATATAAATTTTGGATATTATTTTTCTGCACTACAAAAACATATATGAGAAATGTTATTTGCATATTACAAAAAACTTATCAATAAATAAAATAGATATTTTAAAAACTTGTTTGCAAGAACAAATTCAGCTAAAATATACTGAATAGAATAAATTTGTGTGTATTTCTGTATATGTGAGTGTATCTGTCGGTTATTATATTGCTCTGTATATATGCACCTTTGTTATTTCTTTCTCTCTCCCTTTTTCTCTCTCTTTCCTTCATGATATGAGTGTCTGCATCAGTGTGTATGTGTATTTGTGTGGGTCTGTGTATGAGTGTGTATGTTTGGGCGTGTCTAAGCTGGGACCTCTGAGTCTTATATCCGTCCGTTTCTAGTACTAGGTTTACTTAATTTCTACTATATTTTGAATTGCTACGATTTTCACCATTATATATTTGGTTCAAATTTCTGCCAGGGTAAACATCCTTTACTTTGATCAGGAATGCATCCCTTGCGAGACCATTCACGAAATATTGCAATTCACTGTATTTAAAAAGCGTTTAGTCAAAAATTGGAAAGATATTCAAATATTTCTATGGGATGGATTTCTTATTCTTCTGTTACAACGTCTGTGAGTGTAGTAGGAAATTAGTCACAAAATCTCATGGCTTCAATTCTGATTTTTCGATCAAATAAACGGATCAATTTCTATTCTGTTTTAGCCGCATTGTATGTTGGCAAAGGAATTAAGTAAATTCCATTTAGAATGAAATCGATTTTCACATTCTGTGTTGAAGGGTTTTAAGGTTTCCTATAGTCCCGGAATTTGCTATTCGCTTTCGCAATTACAGATTTGTTTATACAAACACCTACCACTATTCCTGTTGGTGTCGGGCGGTTTCTATTCGCTGGAAGGTTCGAAAGATACAAAAAGAAGCGGGAAAATTCTCAGCCTGACCCACTTTCACAAATCTGAACAATTGATCGCTATTATATATATATATATATATATATATATATATATATATATAGTCATCCATAGACAGACTATTTTGCAGCTCATCCGTGTAGCTTGACGTCCGGTTGCCTCTAACTAGGATCGAAACCTGACTGAATTGGCGTCAGTCGGAGATTCTACCATTAATCTGTTGGCGCACGGTGGGGATGAAGGTGAATTTAAGCGTATTTATTGCTAGATAAACACACAGTGATTTAACGAAGAAGCTATATAATAGCGATCTATTGGCCTGACGATTGCGTCTAGCACGAAACAGCCTGTCACCTGTTCACTTTTTATATTTACATATATCTCTGTTATTGAACACTTTATCCCATAAATATAGCACACCTTGAGACTATGTTTCTTCATACATACATACATACATGCATACATACATATATATATATATATATATATATATATATATATATATATATATATGAAAAATTGTCTAAATTGTGTAACAGCAGAATTTTCCAGCCTACAAAATGTTTAATATCTAAGAAAACACTAAAGTAATTGCGTTTCTTTTTCCAGGTTGTGAGATAAGACGTATAGCCATATTCATGCCATGTTTCGGAAGGATAACTGAAAAACCATTTGAGTTATTCAACAAGAAAGAGAACAGTTTAAAACCGTCTTGTGTCAGTCCCACTGTGTTCCCAAATGAGCAACGGGTAGAGGAAAAATCATTCACATCTTCAGTAATGATACGGAGAATGAAAATACCTTATAAGGTGCCGGAAACACAGGCCTAAACAGTAAATAAATGATGAATCGCTACTCATCTTCAAAAGACCGGGGAGAGTGGCAAACTGGAAGCGAACCTATCTACTGTTATTGTTGTTTTGTTTTTATTTGTGGTGTAATTTTCCCGTACTCACTGTCGTACATGTGGATAAACTTAACATAGTATCCCAGCCTCATATTTCTCCTTTTTTAATTCTATATTTGAATTCCTTAATACCAGAGCCAATTTCCGAACAGTATATGACTGCTGAAGATATTAGATTTATAATACCCAGAGATTCATACCCAGATGTCCTCAGGGATACATATGATTTGTTTCGTTAACCTTTCCACCTAGATCAAGCTTTTCAAATATTTTATAAAATTTTTCGTCTCATATACAATGGCCTAAGAAAAGCTTTTAGCCAGAAGAAATAAAATAAACATTATTTAGAACTAGTAGGGAATAGATCCTCCATTTGTTAGTTTCGATTTTTCATGCATGTGATCAAGTTATCAGCAATCGTCTGATCCATATTTTGCCGCTTCGTTAACAATGTTTGTTTAAAGGCTGCCACTGAGGTGATTTTTGTTGCACGCTCTCGAATTTTTTGTCAAAGTGCTCGCAAATGTGCTGGTTTGGATTCTTATCAGGACTTTGTGCTACCCATTGCAGTGGCTTGATTCCTTGGGATTCCTTCCAGGTCTTTGCTACTTTGCTCGTATGATATGGCGCTCCCTATTCTTGCAAAAGGTTGACATTCTTGTCGATCTGATTAGTCTTTTCTCTAATACTTGACAATATTTTGGACAATTCAACCGTTAGTCAACAAAAATCAGCTCAGATTCCCCTCTAAACCAGACAGCACCCCACATCATTACCCCAATCCCTCCATGTTTCACGGTCGACTGCAGACAATCAGTGCTTCAAGTCTCATTTTGATTTCTCCAAATATAAACCTGTCTCAAATTCGAATATTGCCAGAATTTACTTTCATCTGACCAAATTACAGAATGTCACACTCATAATATTTGCTCTCGAATTCTCTCCAAGTCCATACGCTTATTCCTGTTCAACTCTGAAGTCAAGAACTTCTTTATTGCAACTCTTCTTTGATAGCCTAGCTTTTTCAGAATCTTTCCCACCGCATATGGCGACATTTCCATAAAGTTAACGGCATCTTTGACGCTCTGACGACGGTTTCTGATGATTTCCATCCTTCAGCGCCATTTTCGTTCACTCAGACATGGTGATTGGTCTTCCTGAACGTTGTTCCGCACGACAATGGCTTCCTCATTAACTTCCATGACAATATTATTAACCGTTTGATGATTAACCTGGAAAAACCTAGCAATTTCTCTATTTGACTTGCCACACTGATGCCATCCAATTATTTTCACTCGTTGAAAATCACCAATTTCCTTCCGCGAACTTTCATTGCAAAATATAAGTCAGTTATCGTTCATAGATGAGTATAACTTGATACTAACACGGTATCGTTTGATAAAAAAAGAGACGTTCTGACACAATTCAAAATTGCTATAATCAAGGGTGGCTAAAAACCTATCGTAGCCCACTGTATATATATAAAAAAACCTCCGTGTAATCTTTTAATGGCTCGTATTTTTTCTGCATTTCTATTGCTTTTTTTGCAGTATTCCGATGATGAATAAAGCATTTCTTGAATAAAGCATCTTGTAAAAATATACTATTCGATCCATTTGGTTTCTACCCCGAACTGTAGTCATCAGAATATGAAATTTGTTTTATTATCGGGCCCATGATAATGAATGTCCGAGTAAGCTTTAAATTTTCCGGTATTTCACCATTATTTTAACTCTGATCACATCAGTTGCAACGTCAATCACAAAAGCATGCATCTCAGGATTTGGCTTCAGTTTTTTAATGCTTTTATCTAGCTTAAGGACATTTCTGTTGAAAAGAAGGAATTTTAACACGTATTCATTCCACTGTTGCGCAAACTTTTCATTTTATATAAAGATATCCACTTTTTTTGCCATTCCTGTCTCCGTGATAACTTGCATTATTTACATTATTCGGACTGTTATACTCATCTTTATTGTCATATTCGCGTACAATATATTTATTGTGCGCTCCGGCCTTCTTTCAAGCCGAACCCTTTATTTCGTCCAAAAGGGTAGATTGTTCTAGTTCCACGTGTCATGGCCCTTCCTGATGTTTCAGTTATTTCCCTTTAACTAAACTCTCCAAGTTTTTGGTTCATCGCTGCTGTGGAATGGTATTGAAATCACAACTCTTTGGGCACTTGATCTAACCAACGTCTTTACGCACTGGGCTATGTGTCCTTGAGGACATCTGTGTATGAATGTTTGGGACTGATAAGCCTAATGTCGCAGTAACTATATTTTCTACATGATATTTGAAATGTTATGTCTTTGATAATTTTAAACTAATGACTTATTTTTCTATATGAGGTTTCATCATAGTTTTAATATTTAAACTAAGATTAAACCCTATAATGCTTTAATACGAAAATCTCACTCATATAAGTTGGAAATTTAATTGAAATATGTTACAGTTTCCATCTCTCGCTTTGAAATCAAGTAGAAAGTTTTATGCAAAACGTATTATAGTATATGCAAAAATGAAAACATCTGTTGAAACTGCCGTTCACAAGATATGGGTTAATTAAACCGAGGATTGCGCTTGGCTTTTAGATATTCTTTCTTGTTTTCTCTTCTTACATGACAATCGGCTGAAAAATTCATAGTCTAACCATGACATAAATGTAAACTAATTTTTAGATTAAATACATGTAAGTGTACCAGTTGCATGGTTCACTGCATACCTTTTAGTCCAGTGCTTCTCAACCTTTTTTAGGACATGGATCATTTTTTCTTAAAAATTTAAAATGGATCACTCCTACTTTTACATTTAGGCTGTTTAATTTTCACACTAATATAACTTAATGAAAAGATAAAGTAGTCTATTTACACTTTTAAATCTATTTTAGTAAATAAGGATAAACACAATATATCATCATCAATTTTGATGATGTCATTCAGTCTTAGTCCATTCAGCTAATGACTACCTTGATCTTGGTGTTTCTGACACAATATATCATAATCAATTTTGAGGGTGCCATAATACCTACGCAATTCCGAAATTATCCAATATAATGGACATTACGAAAATAAACTAAAACCATGGTTTACGAAAGTATATGGGCCTCAGACGAAAATAAACATTTCCAGACAGGACACATTACTCATAAAAAGATCTCTGGCGACAACAGGAAGCCCAGTTCCTCGCCCATGTTGCTGAAGATGTCAAGGAAAACCCCAGAAAGAGCTGTGGTCTCGCAGCCTGTGGTGTCAAAAAGCAATATCTATATACATACAATCATTTTCATGAATTTTACATAATGATGATTTTGAATTCGGTTGTGAATTTAGCGCTAATAATAATAATAATAATTCAAGCAACAGGTACATTGGATAGACAACGACTAAATTATCGTACCGAATAACTCGACATTTATGTGATAATAGACAAATTAAATCACATATCACTAACAAAATCAACGATTCAAATTTATGAACAAACATACCAAAATTGTTATATAAATAAAGATAAAAAATAAGAAAAAAAAACGATGGAACAACACAAACTGACGCATGAATTAAAAGAACACCGGAAGGACATCTCGATGTAACGCATGAATAATAGTTCAATAATTAGAAAGAACATAGTATATGTCATCAATACATATTTGATGAAAGATGTAACATACACTCTTATGTTAATTTATTGAAACAATTACTTTAGTTTCCTTTCTTTTATCATACGGTCAGTTTTAGACACACTGGAGTGAGAGAGTGTAATCCAATTCTATTTTTTTCCTTAGATTAAGTTATTTGCAGTGGTGTGCAGTAATATGAATCTCTTTTCGAGGTGTGTGTAGAAATTGTCCTGGCCTTGAAAAATATTGCACCATGCCTAATTGCATCAGATTTATATCACGTCCGAACACTATTGTCTCAACTGTCGATTAGTTCTCCTACAGTTATTGTCTGCGATGGGCGTTACTCCAAGGAGAATACGAAAATTGTAACACTGCACGAACACACTGGTAAAACTTATCAGTGAGCAAATCAAAGTACTATATATAGGCTAGCACGGAAAATCTGACTTAAATCCAAACAAGAATCCGTGGTCAATTTGCAAGGAACGAATTTGTGGAATGAACAAACGAAGTACTAGCATGTACACTGGGTCATGCTTGTTAGGAAAAATTGAAAATAATTAAATAAGAACGGAATTATACTTTCTGTTTCAATTAATTTGCACAAGGGTGTACATATAGTGACAAATATATCGTCAGAAATTTTGTAATGTCTTATGAAAACCTAAACAGTTATTGGACAATTTATATTCTAATTTTCACCAGAAACAAGAAAACCTGTTGAAAATAGAGAATTTTTGATATCCCTTGTATATATATATATATATATATATATATATATCTAAATATATATATATATATATATATATATATATATATATATATATATATATACCGATTGTATTATTTCTTTCACTATGGAATTCATATGATTCACTTTTTAATATTGTTCTCTTGCTTTTCCTATCCATTAACACATACTTTTCGTTTATTTATTCTTTATATTTTTTCTTTCCTTTTCACATCTTTCATATCACTATCTCTTTCTCCTATTTTCATTTCCCTTCTTCATTTCTTCCTCTTACGTCATCGATTTTTACTTTCTTTATACCTTAAACCAGTGATTCTTATTCACCAAATATCGTTCTGTTATGTCAAAAGATGGTTCATTCAAACTAATTCCTAATGATTTACAGGTCTAACACCTTGACCATTACAGCTTGACTTGGTGTCTACTCATGATAACTGTTTCGGGAAAATATCGCAAATTATATGTTATATCTGTTTTTCTTTCTTTTTTTTTCGTTCATTTTTCCTTTCTTTCTTTCTTTCTTTCTTTCTTTCTTTCTTTCTTTCTTTCTTTCTTCTCTCTTGACACTTTCTACGCATGTTCTGCCCGTAGAAACAGAACTGTGTCTTTCCGGTTGCTCAGAACATTGATCTCTCTGGGGAGATTAACCGATATTTTATACACCTTCATTGTCTGCTCCTTTTGAATAAATTTTGGGAGTTCCTCCTAAAACCATTTGCATAAACCAAAGTAACATTTGAGTTGACAATATGATTAATTTACAATAAATAAAGTCCATCACCCTGTATATTCGTTAACACACACACACACACACACACACACACACACACACACACACACACACACACACACACATATATATATATATTGTGTGTGTATTTAGGCAGCATTTTTTCGTTGACGTATGTTTCTTTAAATAATATAGACAAGTTTTGTCTATGTATAAATTAATGTGTAAATTCTTTTCATATCGTCTGATAAGCTTAACAACATTATCATTAAAACATGAAAGACAATCACCATATTGATACATATTTTTTTAATACTATCTCAGCTTTAGCCTTACATAAGTCATTATCAAAGATGACAATTACATTACAATATATTAACGGACATATATTATACACGGACAAAACAATAATGATAGTCTGTTTTTGTTTACATGGAAGATTTCCAAGCAATAACAAACTCGTGCATACGAGACGCTGGAAGCTAAAATCGAACCGCAGCGCATGAAGTTACACATGACCAAGCGAGAAATATTAAGTATGGGAAGCCGTTGGTAGAAACCAATGGCTTCTGTTATCAATAATAAGCATTTAAGAATATTTGTGCAGATTTCGTAATTTATTTTGTTCAGGTAAGGTTTCAACGGTTTCATGTACATAGCTTCAAGAATTTTACTTTTTGTTTATTGTTTTCATGTTTAAATTTAGTTGTGTTTTCAACGAGGATTTTGCGGAATTGTGTATGCGGCTAGGCATGTTGTTTTAAATGCCTAAAAATGTTAGAGTTATTATTCAAATGTAGAGTCAAGCTTCGTGAAAGCGAATTTCTGGTCTGTCCAACATAAATATTGTTTAATCTGTTGGACATATATATATATATATATATATATATATATATATATATATATATATATATATAGTGTAACCCGGATATAAGACACCCGGATATAAAGAAAGACCCGGATATAAGATACTTCTTCTCCGGTCCTGACAACTCTGTTATATCCGGGTTACACTGTATATATATATATATATATATATATATATATATATATATATATATATATATATATATATTAAACAGAGCTTTAATCACGGTGAAAGCCCCATTTCTAGTTCAATCATCGAAGTTAAGCCTTGTCGAATCACGCAGTACAAGGGTTATAGGTTGCTTGACGTAGAGAGTTAGATACATCACAGCTAACAACGTAATAATGCAAGCAAGACGCAAGTTATAACCGGAAGTGATTGAGATTGTAAAAACGTTAGAGAAAACTGGAAATCTATACAAGATCGAGGAGGTTTGTGAGCTGGATAGTTAATGGGGGCCATTTGGGAAACAACTTTTTACAATCCGAAATATGTTTCGGCTTTAAATAGGCTGCAAAGGGTTGAAAAAAGGGTAAAAAACAGGATCAGTCACTCAATCACTACTGCTAAGACGTTGTAAAATACAGGAATTAAAATTTAGATCATATATAAAAATACAGAACATTAAATGGAATATGGTTCTTCCAGATTTTATGAAAGTTTTACATTTACCGACATTCGGTATTAAGATATACACATTTCCATGTGTGCTGTTCTTAATTCTGTACTGAAAAAAAATGAATTAAAAAGAGTGAGTAAATTTGATATTAAATAACTCAGGGAGTGTTGAAAATTAATTGCAGTGTGCGATGAATAAATTGTCGCAAAAATGAAAATACCACTGATATTTTAACATATATATTTACCAAAATTACACAAAAATATCTTGAAAAACTAAAGAGTAAATTTATTCAATAAAAGATCCATTGACTTCAACAACGGCCTCCAAACGACTACGGAAACATCTTTGGTGCTAAAAGTAATGTTGTTGGTTTCTCGTTCAACTGCGTCCCAAACATAATAATCCAGTGGCTTCCCGTCTGGGAGTTAGGTGGCCAGATGTAAGGCCATAAATAGGTTCTCTTGCTTGTGTGGTATGGGGCAGAGTCCTGTTGCCAGGCATAGCATCTCCAGTAGCCACCCTATTAACCGAGAGCAACACTACCTCTTCAAGGCACTTGATTTAGGCCTCCGCGTTGAGTCTGAGGACCTGTGGGAAGATGATTGGCGGCATAACGTCGCCATTGCAAGTGAACACTCCTAGCAAATTTGTAATAACCATTAGGTACATCCAACTCTCTCCTCTGCACTGTCCTCAGATTTACACTCTGAAATATTCGTATTGGAGCTTTCGTTGCGAATGGCAAGCAGTACTGTCTTCCGTTTTCAAATTTCTCTCAGAGTGAATTGCATCATGGCGCTCTTTTTCTGACAGTCGATTCCCAACTTGCCCTACTATACTGTGCAGTCGACAATTAAAAAAAAAATAACGCGCATGCGTGTGCAGTCGACAATTAAAAACAAATAACACGCATGCGTGAAATTACAAATGTAAAATGACAACATATTACTCATCCACACTGTATATACTCTACCTAATCACAACGATTCGAGTCCAATAATCATTTCTTCACCACATACACTGCAGCTCTAGCAACAATGTTTCTTGGGAAAGATAAAGTGACGAAAAGTCCAAGCTGGTTTTAAATTCAACCTTTTCCTTTTTTTGAGATTGATTTCTACCTCAAGGCAAGAGAGCTTAGTCAGTCCTGCTGCTTAAACCTAACTGGGTCGAGAAAAATGGATTGAAGCTTTCCCCAAGGGATTAGTGAACGTAATTAACTCGGTCGGAATTCAAACTGGGTTCGTCGATTTCGCTTTGCAGGTTTCTAGCTATTATACCCCCTTAAATCCCTATTTAAGTGTATAACAGCCATTAAAACGTGAGTTAATTATGTAATTATAAGTGAAATAATTGGAGTCAACATTATTCTCAAAAAATTATTCTTCAAAATATAAAATACAATTATTTCATTCAATCACATATTTTCCATTATTCGCAATGATATTATCAGACGTACTTTTAAACGTAGTTTTCATTATAGAAGGTTTCCCTTTTCAAAGCGTATTGCAGGCGATGGACAAAAGTAATAATCGGATGTTACAAATGCAGACAAATACAGCGGGTTGGATAGAAGAAGTTACTTTTGTTGTATGCAGTTTGTGTCTTCATGAAAGAGGACATATTTTTGGTATTGATGAGCGCAACGCATTTTGACCAAGCCTTTATGGATACGTTACAGCTGCGAGACGTATAAATATGAATTTAATGTTTCAGAAATCTAAATGAATGATACTCCAAAAACCATCACCACGCACTCAACATTACATTTCTCCAATGGCTATTGTGACTTATCCTTTTCAATTCACTCACTTTTGTGTTGCATATTGTTTTAAATAACTCACCTTCCACCACCAGTTATGATATATGTAAGGAAACAATACTTAGCCTGATATATTCATCACTGCAATTGTTCATCAAAATGGAATATACGTATGACTCAAATTAATAATAATTGCTTAAAAAATAATACCTTATTATTTAATCATACAAGTTATACTCATATGTCATAGTTAAACAGATCTTTCTAGGATGGTGAAAATTGTACCATATATATGAGTAGAGGTCATATATATATATATATATATATATATATATATATATATATATATATATATTAGATTGGTGCAAAAATAATGACGTAATAATGTCATTACTTGTGCACCAACCTATATATATATATATATATATATATATATATATATATATATATATATATATATATATATATATGTGTGTGTGTGTATGTATGTATGTATGTATGTATTCCGACCTGATTGGTTGAATAATCTATACATATTTTGTCTATTTTTATTTAAATCGTTTCAAGTTCACGGATCAGTTTCTTAAATTTCAAAATTATCTAATGCTTTAGTCTTCGTCTTGGCAATTTAAACCTGAAAATTATCGTTAATGAGATTGACACTACAAAAGAATAGGGACGGTGATCACCCAGTTTGGGAGCCACAGTCAGATAAATAGGGAAAATAAAAGGAATGAGAAAAAACTACGGATCCTTCCCTAATGTGTTTAATGGCAACATGAAGAAAGTGTTACGTGAATTTGAAAGGATTAAAATAAAACAATTTCTATATAGCTTATTCAACCAAACATGATTGAATGAAGATATGGTGCTATATATATATATATATATATATATATATATATATATATATATATATATATATATATATATCTGAATATAGTGAGAACGAAAATAATATATAAATTCTAACGTTCACAACATTAATTCAAAAGAGGGCTCAATACCGATAGTAGAACCATAATTATTATAATATTTCATATAGACAAAAACAATTTACTCACTACAAAGATGCAACTTTGTTTCAGTGCATTTAGTTGCACCTCGACTGGTGAGAATCAAAATGTTTACCCATTTAACCATTTTGATTCTATATCAAAAATTATCACACACACACACACACACACACACACACACATATATATATATATATATATATATATATATATATATATATATATATATGCGAATTATTATTTTATTGAAAACTATGTTTCAATATCAAAATTTTTCTCTCTATTATTAAATGTTTATCCAACGCCCATTCTAAAGATACAAATGCGACACACCAACTGTTACATAGCTATTGAGAAATTCTTCTTTTATATAGAGATTTCCCTGCAAGCCTGTGAACTGCAGACGATCACGCGTTTCGCTTCATTCAGCAGTTCTGGTCTGATCATCGCTTTCAGCAATTTCAAGTTATTAATAGATTCCCCGAATCAAAATCGAAAACCTTTTTTTTTTAATTTTTCTTTGCCAACGGAATCATATTTTACCTGAAAGTTTGCTTTAGGCCAAAGAAAGCCATCCAAACGACTTGCTTTACTGGAAAGTTAGAAATGTATATGAAAAACGTCATTGTTAATAATGCTTGCAAATGTTTTATTTATTATTGCGAAAGAATTAGTCACCATTTTGAAGAAATAGTTTTGATTTTACGCATGAATTTAATAGCATAGTAATATTAGGGTTAAGTAACAGGAAGATGTTTCTGACTAACATAATTTAGTTTTTTTTAAGTTTGAGATGAGTACTTTTCAGCATACTTTAATTATTTCGAACAATTTGTTCTCGTTTTTATTGATTTATTTTATCGTTTTTTAATCATATCACCCCATTCGAGACTCTCTAATTTGATGAATGTAAAAGAATAAGAAAATATAAGCATTATTGTATAGCTGGCCACTCTTCTCTTATTCGAAAATAATCCTCTACTGTGGCGGCTAGCCAATCCCTATTGCAGACGCTTGCTCAGGCGCATTTGTGTTTATACTGCAGCTATGCTGAGCAGTTACAGAAGTCTTCGCTATGGTACCTAGAAATACTAGATAGGCGGCAGAGAAAGAGCGTGATCAACAATTTGAACAAAGTTACGATGACTGGTGATTTCGTGCTAGCACAGCTATCGACGAACCGCAAGTCTCCTCCTAGAGTGAGATTCGAACCCGGGTGTCATGATCAGAATGAGAACGTTTATATGTAACAGTACTAGTAGATAAGGATTGGCATTGGATTTAAATTTTATAAGATCAACGTTGGCTGGAATGCATGGAACCGGAAGAGAATTCCACAAGAGAGGAGTACGAGAAATGAGACTTTTAGCATAGAACTTACTGAGACATTTAGTGAATCCAATTGTGACTTAATGAGACCTTGCCGCCATTCTAGTAATTCATATAGTCTACGTGGCATAACGAAGAGTTCCTCCGAACAATTAACATGAAAGTATTTATAGAAAAGAGAAAAAGAAGCTACATTACGGCGGCGAGAAAGTGACTGAACCCAAGATGCCAGGTCATGACCAATAATATTGCTAATGCTTCTTCTTATCAAGAATCTTAAAAAACAAAGCAGGATCGCCGGAACCAATGTGGTAGCCATATTCACAGCATGGACAAATGGAAGATTTATATACATGTCAGATAGATTCAAGAGAGATAAACGGCAATGTGAACTAACTTTTCTAGCAGCAGACCTGGAAATGAATTCAATATACTCTTTCCACTCAATGTCAGCCGTGAATGTAAATCCGAGAATACGCGACAAGTCGCTCTCCTGGATGTTAGTATGAGCCATGCGGATGGGTGGCAGGAAAAGGTTTTCCAGATGACTGATAGAGAGAAGCTCCGTTTTGGAGGCATTAAAACTAACAAGTCATTTCTTGCACCAGTTAACAACAGATTTTGGGTGATTTTTGAGATCAACTGCCAATTTGACCTTATCGAATTGATCAGACAGTTTTTATACAGGATATTAGTATTAATACTTTGATTGTTGGACACCTGAAGATGGACAGAACGTAGTTGTTCGAAGCGTTGTTCATGCAATAATATCTATGATAACGAAGATGTGAATATTTGATCGAAATAATTAAAGTATATTGAAAATTAATTATTCAGAATTGAAAAGCCAATTATTACGAACTCGTTGTGATAAACAAAGATGGAATCAATAAAAGTCTCCAATAATACACTACTGATAGCCTTCGGGGCGGTGGCCTAGTAGACATAGGAGTAGGTTATATTATACATGTGTTACTGTCGTGATTTCAATCCCTGGTTCAGACAGTGAAACTCTGTTTCAACAACATAAAAAAATGACTGACGTCATAGAGATTGAATAGAAAAATAATCAAAAAATATATACGACATCATCTAAAAGGAGATCTGATTATGGCAAATGGGTAGGTGGTCGAAGCGTGTATCTATGATGGTATCATCAATAACAACCAAGATGAGAGCAGCTGCTCCAAATAATTAAAGTATACTATGATACATTTCACAAAACAAATTCTGTCATTGATTTATACGGTTTCAAGTTTGCAAACGGTGGAGTAATGGATAGCGGCTCGGATTGAGGAATCGGAGAGCCGAGTTCGAATTCCATTTTAATCCATTAGATTCAATTACGTGCTAATAACCTTGGGAAAGGTATGAATCCTCTTCTCCCACCACCAGCTATGGGTAAATAGCAGGAGAGAACAAGTTCTATAGCCACGCATGGCAACTGGTCTACCGAAGAAAGAAATGTCAAACTACTGCGGGAAAAATCTGCCTCGTCAGTCAAGTATCGAAAGATACATGATCGCCAAAGCGTGTATCACGCATGGCACATAACTGACTGAATACGCAGAAAGAAAGAAAGTTTCCCCAGTGAATCATAAAAATTGTTCAGTAATAATCTACAAAATTCGAATAACTTGGATTTTTCTACATTGTATCAGACACGCAGTAGATATGACAGTATACATTTTCAGATCTCTCATGTTGTAATATAGTAGACGCGATTGACTTATTTTCTAACTTTTTATACTACTAGTCTCTTAATGTCGACATTTAGATGTGACAATATAAATGTTCCATTTTTTTTTTACTACTAATTTTCTAATCCTTCCTCAAAGTGTACGTGGCAGTTCAATTTATCGATATTTTTCATACTTGGTGATTTCTAATGTCAATAGAACGATGTGACAGAATATTATTACTATATATTTTATATTACTAGATTCACGATGCTAACGAACATTTTAAATGTCATTAATTTTTTTCCATCATATGTTAGGTATAATCTTTGTACCTTTTTTTTATCCTGCTAGTTTTCTAATACTGCCACTTACTATACATGACAGTATTATCTTTCTACATTTTCTACTATTTTATAATAATATCAGATATTGTAGGTGATATTTTTTAAATTTCTTAGTTTCCGAATCTATATTGATTATAAGATAATATCTGTAATTAAACTCCCAGGATTCCATATTTATATGCAGAATGTGCATCAATAATAAACACAATTGAATGGCAAAATAAGGTGTTAAGAACTGAGTTACATTTACAAAACATTATTGATCGCGACAACGACAACACAACAAAAATAAATTCGCAGATTATGATTAATTAAATTCAGCGTATACGTTGTTATTAGTTATCAATTTATTTATCTTTGAGTGTGAGACTACATATATATATATATATATATATATATATATATATATATAGTGTGTGTGTATTTGTGCAGCAAATTCTCTTGTAGGCATGTCTGATCGAATAAATTACAAACATTAGGTCTGCTTATTTTTATCATTATCCTTTCATGTTCACATTTTTTCTGTAACATAAGTATTGAATAAGTTGACAAATTTCTTAGCCTTTTATTTAATTGTAAAAATATTGGTGAATATATAAGGATTGATATATATATATATATATATATATATATATATATATATATATATATATATATATATATAATACATAGTTCAAAAATATAATCAAGACATATCTCCATGGTCCCGTATTTTAATTGACCTGATTTTTTAAATTAGAAGGTCTACATATTATTTTGTTTTTTCTCATGTGTGTTGGACAATTTTTGCTACCACTGTTCCCTGATTCAACTCTGACCATTAACCTTTATATATATATATATATATATATATATATATATATATATATATATATATATATATATATATAAGTAACGAGAATATTGGTAATCCGTATGGATAATCCCAAGGAGAATGAAATCCTGAGAGCTCAATGTTAATTCAGAGTGAATAATTTAATTTAAAGAAAACAGACCATATTAAGGCTCCTTTGTAATAATTCATTTCACCAGAGAATTTTATTTTTCTTTCCATCTCTCTCTCTCTCTCTCTCTATATATATATATATATATATATATATATATATATATATATATATATATAAACATTGAAGTCAACACTCAGGCCCGACAGAGTGTTTTATGCTAAACGAAGTCATCAGGCCAGATGACTGTGTTCAGCCTTGAACAGTCTGCCTCCTCTGAGTGTTGAGTTCAATGTCCACTTTTATATTTACATACGCTCTAACTCTGATATTGAACACTTTGTCCCGTAAATATAGAATACCTTAAACTATATATATATATATATATATATAGTCGGACCTGACAGCTTATTGATTCAGTCATGAAAGTGATAATCTTAAGTGGCATTTAAGACCCGCTAATGATTTACAAAGGAGGCCACATATGGAGGAATTGTGAGGGTTGTGAGATGAGATTACTGTTAGCTGACCTTTTAGATCTTGCTCTCGCTTCTTGAAGATGTTTCAGATAGGAGAATGAAAATTGCTGAGTCCACTAAAACACGTTGAACTCCATTCTACCCGCTCCAAGGCTAAGCGCTCAAGGGTGTTATATTGACTACTGACACACAAGCACACACACACACACGCACACACACACATGTTACAGTTTTTTTGTGCATATATATATGTAACTAGGGAGTTAGTCAAAATGACTTAACTCTCTTTATAGTCTACCAATAGAAGGTTAACCAATTAGAAACCGCAGAACATTGTATCCGTCGTGTATAAAGGCGGCCATTTTTGTTTACCCTACCCGAATGACCAGTGCCAACTTGTCAGGCGAAGATGACGGAAGGAAGTACTACGCTCTGCTACTTTGCTGCGATATCCACTGCTAACCTGAACTACGCTTTCCTACTGTCTCCGAAATATTCACTGCTAACCTCTGGATTCTATACTGAAGACGACCGCAAAAAATGTCTCTAACACACACACACACACACACACACACACATATATATATATATATATATATATATATATATATATATATATATATATATATATATATATATGTATGCGCATGTGTGTGTAATGAGAGAGAGAGAGTAAGAGAGAGAGAGGGGAAATATTGTTTATCTAATATCAATATTTCAATTTTAAGACTAGATATTTTCGGAGCACGTGCAACTACTCTTTACTCAGTGTCTATATATAGTTCACTGAGGGATTAAGAGAAGTGGTAATAAGTTAAATCAACCCTTCATAGTTATTCTGATTACCTACGTTATTCATAGACTTTGTTTTTATTAATTATTTTAAATATATTAATATATTCATATATGTAATTTATTTTGTATCTACTTGTTGGTATTTAAAATAAAAATGTATTCGGTTTTACTTTATTTGTTGCGTGGCAGTTACTGGTAGTCGAATTGTATTATTTTCTA
>CAHIKZ030004678.1:587500-600000 GCA_903632075.3 Acanthosepion pharaonis
GCGACTCAGAGGTTGGCACACAGAGCCTTGGCAACTAACAAATCGGCCTGAGCGGATACCGTCTATTGTGAATCTTAGGGAGACCGTATATGTGAGGTAGCTTGGTGTAACGCTGCGATAACTGCCTATACGTCTTGGGTGCGAAGTGATCCTATACGTCTTGGGTGCGAAGTGATCTTTAGGATCTGTGACAGTTTGCGTTCCGTTTTCATGGTAGGATCCTTTTTCACATTGCTGTAGCTACCATTGCTAATGAGGACTTCCAGTTTTCTTGTATAATCTGATTTGTCCATCATTACAGTCGCATTAACTTTGTCAGCCTGTAGTATGATGATGTTTTCGTTCCCTTGTAGGTATCCAATCGCTAGCCCTTCTAGTTTTGTTATGTTAGACCTGGACGGCTTGGCTCTCTCCAAGGTCTTTATCACTTTCCATCTCAGTTCATCGGCCTGAGCCAGAGGGATGTTCAAGGCCACCTCTTCGACACTGGTAATGATGTCCAAGTATGGCACCCGCTTGATGGTTGTGGCGAATATGGCGACATAGATGACGACAATAGTCCGAATAATGTAAATAATGTACATAATGTACATAATACCTCATCTCAGAAATATAGACAGATATATATATATATAGATAGATAGATATAGATATAGATATATATATATTAATATATATTTATATATATATTCATATATATATATATATATATATATATATATATATATATATATATATATATATATATATATATATATATATATATATATATATATATATATTCATATATATATATTCATATGAAGAAAATATCTTAATATGCAATTATGCTGTATTAATGTTAATATAAAGTCGACGTCGGACGTTTCTGGTCTATTTAAGGCCATCTTCATGGACATTTTCATTTAAACATAATTAGCATTAGAACATATAAAAATTTAACACAAAAGACGATGGACGTAAGAGCACAACTAATCCAAACAGATAACTGAAATTTTTATATAAGATCAGGGTTCCGTTTAAATATGATCACGTCGTCGTCACGTGGGCGATGTTGTGAAAACGTATTCAAAGATGATTTCCAAATATTAAAATATTAAAAAAGTCGATTGAACTATTTTATATAAACAGTTCAAGAAATCCCTTCCGTTGATATAGGAATACGTAGAGATCAATAGGTCCTTATATCTTCATACAAGCTTGAAGTCCTTCACGTTACAAAGCAAATCAAAAATGATTTCAAAAACGATGGAACAGTTCTAAATAATGTCGGATCTATATCCATATATTTGCTTACACATATTCATTATTCATATATATTCATATATATATATATATATATATATATGAATATATATATATGATATATATATGTATTCATATATATATATATATGATATATATATATATTCATATATATATATTCATATATATATTCATATATATATATATATATATATATATATATATATATATATATATATATGTATGTATGTATCTATGTATTTTTGTAATATTAAAATTATTAGTAATAACAGAAGATGAGAGGCAATATAAATTATGAGAATGAAATAGTTGGGAGGAAAGATTAATTTAAAACTGTGTAAGAAACAGTGAGAATGGGGAAGATAGGAAAACAAATTAGGAAAAAGAAAGAAAAATTTAAGAGGGGATAATGAAGAGAAAACGTGTAAATAAAAAAGTGAAAAAAGAGATGGTGGAAACAAAAGAGAAGAGTAACACATAAATAATGTGAAAAATTACGGTAATTCGAGAGGTAGTGAGAGAGAAAGGAAGACAAAAAGAAAATAAATGAAAATACAAATATAAAGAGAAATAATTCAAGGGGTAAATACAAGAATATTGAAAAGAGATATTTGCTTATGTCCAGTCACTGCCATCAAACGTCGGAATGATTTCGAATGGCGATTCTCAAGGCTAGTCACTTGAATGATTTATACAAAACTATCAGTCATCCCTCCACTTTCTTTAAATTGTATTTGTGCCGTACGTAGCTATTTTATGAAATGTCTAGGATAGATAGTTCAATAGAACCAAAAGCTATACTGTAACAGCATAATATGCAACAGCGAAAAATATACATTGCACAAAAAGGAATTAGTGTTGGGAATGTACATATATATATATATATATATGTACATCGGAAGCGAGAAAGAGGAAGGAATTCGATTGTTAAAGACTGCGCGAAATTGGAGAAAATGAGTGGGAATAGCAGGAAATCCAGAAAATAGCTTAATTTACAGACGGAGGCGCATGCGCAAATATTCCATGGTTACAACGATTTTGTGTCATCCCACATACGTAGTGATCTGAAAGAAAGACACCTACAGTACAAAAAATACATAAATAAGAATACTTTTTGATTTACACATTTTTACAGGGAAAATATGAAACTTATTTAACGGCATATTTTCAGTTTTAACACGAGATGGAAAACTAAATATAGAATGTTATATCAAAGCATACTGATCATATTTTCGCCTTCTTGTACACATTAGATGCGTATATATATATATATATATATATATATATATATATATATATATATATATATATTGCGTCCAGCATGAAACAGCCTGTTACCTCTGATTTTTGTTGACTTCAGTGTTCACTTTTATATTTATATTTACGTATGATCTATCTCTGATATTGAACAGTTTATCCTATAAATATAGGACAACTTAAAACCATATTTGTTCACAAACACACACACACACACACACACACACACACACACACATATATATATATATATATATATATATATATAATTCTCATTTTTGGAATTATTATTTTTTGCACTATTTTTCTTACTTTAACACGCTTCAGACATCTGTCCATATGTGACCACTGAATTTATTTCTTCATATATATATATATATATATATATATATATATATATATATATATTGTCATCCATAGACAGACTGTATCACAGCTCATCAGTGTGGTTAGACATTCGGTTGCCTACAGCTAGGATAGAAACCCGAATGAATTGGCGTCAGTCGTAGATTCTACCACTTAGCCGTTCGCGCACGTCAGATTTGATGGTAAATTTAAGTGTATTTATTTTTAGATAAACACACAGTGACTGAGAGAACTCGATTTGATTCATCGAAGAGCCTTGCATTATTAGCCGTAATGGTCACTGTTTACAAATCCACACTTCCTCCCCAGATAGCTTAACTGAAATAAATTTCTCAGGAGCGTATATATTGTCATTGACAGACAGACTTTTTCGCGGTATGAAAGCTCATCAGTGTGGCTAGTCGTCCGGTTGCCTATTAACCTATTCATTCAGTATGGTGCAGGTTTTAGAGTAATTTTAACAATATTTCTCTGAAATCTGTAGCCGTTTTATTTTCTCAGACAGCATTTCAGGACTCTGGAAACTGAGATGACACAAAAATATTACTTGTTTAATATTAGTAATCCGTAGCCAGACACTTGATCGATTCTTTTAACGAAGTCTTTGGTAAAAAAATCAACCTACATCTTGTCAAGTTCCTAACACGTGAAAAATTGGTAATTATTAACTCTTTCACAATCAGCCGTATTTTTTGTTATCATTATTATTGTCTATCAGTCGCCAGTAACTATGCGCCATGTTGAAGAATAGAAAAAAGAGACGCATGTAAAAGACAGGTATTAATTATCCCATTGCGATTACGGTTATAAATATTGCTTGATATTATATGCGAACAAAAAACACTGGCTACTACCTTAAAGATATTCTCACTCGACTGTCTATAAAATAATACTTGTCTCTATAAAATAATCATAATTATCAACACATTTCAACATGAACATCATTGTCTCTTCCATCTCAAATCCATCTTATCGACTGTCTCATCCGATTCTTATTTACAATACCATCATCACTATCGCAGTTCTCATCACGAGATTTACAATTCTAAATAAAATTATTACGATATTATCAAAAAGTCACCTCCTACACAAATTTCATGATCAAAACGCTAAATTTCACTCAGCCACCCGCCCACGTAATAATCACAGATTGTTGCACCGTTGTAATGATAATATTGAAATTAGTTGTTTCCTTATAAAGAAACAATCGGGTTTAGCTGAGAGAACATTTGGCGTTACCGTCGGATGGAATTTATCAAGATCTTTCTTTAAAATAGTTTATTTTTAAGGAAAGGACGTTTCACAAAGCAGCTATTATCACTATTATTCGTATGAATTGTGGGAAGGGTCTTTCCTAACCATTTGTTTATACTTGCGCCGAACGTCGTCATCCTGGTCATGTCATTATTTTCGTATCCAGTTAGCCATTTTAGTTGTTGCCGTTGAAAATCTTCAAATAATGTGGTTTCTGTTATTTTCTATTCTTTGTGATTCTGTAACGCCGGTCTGAGATCTTAGGAAGGGTAATCTTGAGGGTTTATCCGCTTGACGATATTATTCATCCTTAATCTGAGCTAACGGAAACTTCCTGAAAAACAATCCACCGTTTGATCCAAGCCTTACATGTTAAATTGGGAAGATGAAGCTGTTCAGAAGCAATCGATAGTTGTGCTATCCGAATGTTGCATGTCATCGTGTTTGAACGTACTGGCCTCGTTCAACAACAGACTATATGCTCTTCATTAGAAAATGTATGGTCTGCTGAATACATTTTCAACATAAAATAAAGGTTCTTTCTCTAGATTTTGGAAAAACCCACATGTGCCGGATCAGGCGTCTGAAACAGGGATTAGGTATCTACCATAGCCGACAGACATACTCGGAGACTATCAGCCAGCCATTACTTAATATAGTTACACGTATCATCATTCGATTGACACGAACGCTATTATCTTTTCATTTCGCTTTATTACATAATACCCACTTTTCATTCATTAAAAATATCGATTTATTACTATCAAAATTACTTTCATATCACCCCTTTGAATGCTATGAGATCATGGCTCTTTGCAGCTTCCTTTAATATACGTGAATTGCTATGAAATAAGAACTAGGTGATATATCCTTATACGCGGGCAGTAGAACGAGAATAATCTAGCCTTGTTGATAAGTAAAGCGTTGAGTTATGGATCGATATTCACCTGTTGGAATCTGAAGCGAACAACGACCAAAACCTTGTGATAAAAACAGCAAAGATGAGGTCAATAGAACACGTGTAGTGTAAATAACGATAGATAGGTTAATAAAATTAACCAATCGTATGCACGATGATTTTCAAAACAAAAATTACTGCGTTCTTTCAAACATTACCATCTTCTTGAACATGTTGAATCAATATCTGTCTGTATCTCTGAGATGAGGTATTATGATTACTTGTATTATTTACATCATTCGGACTATAATCCTCAACTTCATTGCGATATTCACAAATTTTCGGCCGTTGTACGTTCCGGTCATCCTTAGGTGATTGAATATCTGAGATGAGGTATTATGATTACTTGTATTATTTACAATGTTATTTGACTGTTATCCTCATCTTCATTGCCATATTCACAATGTTTCGGCCTATATATATGTGAGATAAGGTATTATGATTACTTGTGTTATTTACATTATTCGGACTGACACCTTCATCTTCATTGGCATCTTCACAAACTTCAGTCTGTTGTACGCCCCAGCCTTCTTCAGGTAATTGGTGTTTCGAACCGAAACCTCTCTTTCGCCCACCGGGATAGAATGTTCTACTTCTACGTTCTATGCCACTTCCGGATGTCTCAAAGGCACATGGCCCAGTAGTTAGATCCAGTGACTAGACCAAAATAGTTGTGAGTTCAATACCGGTTCACAGCAGTGTTGAACCAAACTTGAAAATAAAGGGAAATAACTGTAACATCCGGAAGAGCCATGGCACGTGGCACTAGAAGAATCTTCCCCGGTGGACGAAATAAAGGGTTCGGTTCGAATTTCCAATCACTTGAAGAAGTTTGGAGCGTACAACGGCCGAAACGTTGTGAATGTGTCAATCCAGATGAGGATAATAGTCCGAATAATGTAAATAATGCAATTAATGTTGAATCAATTTGCCACCAAACAAATCATCCGAGCCAGTACGTTATAAATAATAGAAGTTATTAACTCAAGTCATTACGTATTCCCTCTTTGTCATCATTTCTTTATTATCCTATTTAATACAACTTGTGTCAGCACCGCTATAATCATTGTAATTTGTATATTGATATAATATAAATTATTTTAAAATCACAATTTTTATCATTATTCCTATGCTTTCTTATTTTAATTTCACGACTAGAGACCCCCTTATTAAGACACGGAAAAATCCCTGTCTCTTTCTCCGTTGTTTTGGCATTTCTCATTGAAAACATCATCTTGAGAGATGCTAAATACCACCACTAACACAGTGGAATAATGAATAGCGACCCGCATTGAGGAATCGGAGAGCCGAGTTCGAATTCCAGCCGATTCCATTATATTCACTTACGTGCTAATACCCTTGGGAAAGGTATGAATCCTTTTCTTCTGCCTCCAGCTCTGGGTAAAATAGCAGGACAGACTTGGTTTTCTCGCCTTGGATGGCAACTGGTCTACCGCAAAAAGAAATGCCAACCTACTGTGAGAAAAAATCTGCCTCGTCAGTCATGATTTTTTTAGCTTGTATTAAATTGTATAGCAATGGATAGCGGCTCGAATTGAGGAATTGGAGAGTCGAGTTCGAATTCCAGTCGAATCGATTACATTCACTTACGTGCTAATACCCTTGGGAAAGGTATGAGTCTTCTTCTTATAGACCGAGTTCTATAGACTTGGATGGCAACTGTAGAAAGAAATAGCAACCTAGTGCGTGAGAAAATCTGCCTCGTCAGTCATGTATCGAAAGATACATGATCACTTAAGCGTCTATCTCGCATGGCACATAACTGACTGAAACTTCACCCCCCTATTATCAGTACACTATCCTTTCTTTTCGTCACTATTTCATAAATGTTTATTTTTAAACTCTTTAACATCATCATAATCATAATCCGAATATTATACCAATTATCATCCACTCTGTCGTCAATTACCACTGCCTTTGTCATTGTCAACATTGCCATCCTCAACACCTTGCTACAACTAACACCAATGGTAACCGCCTTCTAATCATTATCACCAGAATGCAGTTAGGACAGCCATCCACTCCACTACCAACGTATTAATTAAACTCACCTTTGACTGTCTCGATCTTTTATATGATCACTGTTAAAAGACGTAGTAACCTCTGCCGCCGCCACCGCTATCACAGCCATTGTTACTAACATCATTAGCTTATCTCCTCAAGATCCGTGTACCAATAATACTATTTTCAGAACAGCTACCTTCATTTGCCTATCACTACAAAATTACAGTAGTCACAGCAACACTTTCCAAAAAAATTAAAATACAAGACAGTCGTGACCTAAATGTACGCCATGCAACTAAACACTCTTCTGAAATCACGCATCAAAGTTTTGTGATTCGCATTTTTGTTTTCTTCGCTCGATTTAAGTTTACAAAGTGCCATAGTGATTGGTGTATTTCTGTTATCTTTATTTATATGTTTCATTCGAGAACACGAATCATTTTCTTTCTTGTTCATATGTTTTATTTTATTTCAGTTACAATTATATTGATATTTCTGAGAGAGTTCAGTTCGGTGATTTCAATCCATGGAGCCCAATACCGCTTTACCTGGTTCTTCTCTCTTTCACTATAACGCGTTTCATATACTGTCTCTAATTTCTATCTCTCATTATCCATCGTGTTATCTATGATACAATCGCATTCTTTCATATCGTTATCATATATCAGCTCAACTCTCTCTATTCGCTTTAATGAGTCACTCTACTTATTCGTGTGCTTTCATTTCTATCTATCTATTTTTCTCTCTCAGTATATATATATATATATATATATATATATATATATATATATATATATATATATACACACACACACATATATATATATATATATATATATATATATATATATATATATATATATATAGAGAGAGAGAGAGAGTATGTAGAGTTAACAAATCCGTTGGTATATAATCCAAGTGGATCCAAGTAATATAAAATATTCAAACTGATCCACAAAAAGAGCTCAATGTATTTATTGTTACAGAGCAAATAAAAAATAAACAATAAAATCCAAAATCATCTCACATGGAGAATAAAATATGTGTCGTCTCGTCTGTCTTAATCAACCCGGGTTTTGATAACTATATTTTCGTCTGGCGAAATAAGCTTATGAGGTGATTTTGGATTTTATTACACACACACACGCACACGCACACACACACACACACACACATATATATATATATATATATATATATATATATATTCATACCTGTCAGTCTGTTCAAAACTATGTAAATCTGTTCCAAGTGTCATCATATCTATTTACCTATGATAAATTTTAATATCTATCTATTCATCTCTCCCTCTCTCTCTCTCTCTCTCTCTCTCTATATATATATATATATATATATATATATATATATATATATATATATATATATATATATATATGTATGTATTCAAAAGTCGCACTCATTTTGGACCCAGGTGAAACTTTAAATTACAGTCAGAGGAATTTCTCTAACCATTTAACATAATCAAGTATCTAATGCTCTGAATAAAAACCTTATACAAATGGGTATCTAAGAACAAACTGGAGCACTTTCTGAAATTTTCCCCATATCACGTAACAATGAGGTAATTTATTACCCCATCGGCCACGGTCAGGAATATTTTGGCTTTCTCAAATTTCAAATCTGAAAGCCTATTTAGTAAACACTTGACTTGCTGAACGAAATTCGTTCACATGTTCTTTTACGCTATGAATTATTTCCCCACCCTAAAACCCTTTCTCGCAGACGAAAAATTGCAAGTCTATTAATACTGGGTTGTTTTTTTTTTGTGTTTTTTTTTTGTGATAAAATATTTTGACGAGTTATATTTCTTTGTTAAACTAGTTCCAAATTTCATAGCTACCCTGCCATATACACATGGGTGAAACAATCATCTACTCTTCGTATTCCGTTGGTAAGAAGTTCAATTCTGGCTAATAATTTATGAGAAAAACTCCCGGGTGGATGGTTCCAGGCCACTACAGTCTTGACTTTATCATGTCAAAGGTCAACCGATATCTATCCCATATAACCTCATAATCTCCACTTACTTTCTTTTCTTGCATCCATACAACAAACAGCCTCATTTACTAAAGCTTTATCTTCTGAGCCCAGATAGAAAAGTGAAATCTTTACCTTAGTTTGTCTGTTGGAGAAAGGACAAAAAGAGTTGGACACAAATATCAAGAGCAGGCCAATGGATGGTTTCAGATTTCTAACTCAAAAATGAAATCGAAACTTAGGCTTGAATAGACATTATGTTATATTCCATGCTAATAGGAATATATACTTGAAAAACAAGGTGGATAAAGTAAGTAAAGGTAAAAAAAAACAATACAATAAAACAAATAGTTACAATAAGAATAAAGTTAACAGTTATGCACCCAGTAGTGAGTGCTACTATTGGAAGGTTGGTAGTTCTCGCTAGTCTCTGTAATCTATTGACTTACAGATAGTTATAGTTAGTTACTACCTATAGTGTAGTCACTCATGGAGGGGACAGGTTATTCCATTACATCACATTATCGAGATGATACGGGCATTGTCGACAGCATAATTATTCACTGAAAATGCCGTATTAATTTAAGAAAGAAAATAAAATAATTTTTGGTGAGATGCCGAATCATCTTCAGGAAATTGGATATCATTGCTTTCCACAACGTCCTAGCCTTTTTAACTTTTAGTAATGTTTGTGTTTTTATCATACCGCCCACCTAGCATTATGGCTTCTATACAAACAATCTCGTCATGTGTGTGGCTTTCTTCCTCCATAATCACGTTTTCCCTTCAGTATGTCCCGTGAGTGTTAAAACTTCTCCTCTCTCGTTACGTACCCAAATAATTTCAGTTGTCTCTTTCTGATTTTGAGTATAAGTGCTCTCTTTGTTTCCATTTGATTAAGACGTTGCATAGACACACATTCTATTCTAGTCTCATCATCATTCTGTAAAACCGCATTAATGTTGTCTCTAGTCTTCTCTTCATATGCGAAGAAATTGTCTAGTGTTCACAGCCAAAAAAGTGATGCCTATATCTCTGAGATGAGGTAATATGATTATTTACATTATTCAAACTGTTCTGGAAGAGGAATGGCACGCGGAACTAGAACAATCTACTCCGATTCGAAATTCTAGTCACCTAAAGAAGGTCGGAGCGTACAACGGTCGAAACGTTGTGAATATGGCAATGAAGATAGACACTTCGAGTAATGTAAATAATGTATATAATGTCAGCATTCTTTTCTTTGTACCTATCGAAATGTTCCTGATTTAAGGCTAATTATAAAAAATGTATATATATACAAGAACAGAAATACATATCTGTAGGTGAATCAATAAACCCGTTACATAATAATAACAAGGACACTTATTTTAAACAACACATTGTTAATTCCCTTATTTAATGAGTGAATTATAGACTGTGTCATATAACCTATGGTGGAAAGCGGTCGAGGAGAAGGATAATTCTAAATTCAGAAGCTCCATTTAATATCCTCACCAACACGCAAATGGTCAAGCATAGTGAGTACAGTTACACTCCTGAAGACGTGGACAATGAATAACGTTTCCCTCTAAGGACGGAGAAGGATCTGGAGCTAGTACTGGATCTAATCTAATCTTAAGCCCTGGTACCATTTTTAAGGGAGGATTATTATTCGTATATTTTGAACATTGTTAAGAGATTCCAAAAGAAGATTCAGCGAATATCTACGTGTCAGTTTCCGAAACTAACGCCTGCTGTTTATTTCAATTGATACATTTACATCCTTGTGCAAATTAATTGAAGCAAAACGAATAATTCCTTTATTATTTACTTTCTTCGCATTTTTCTAATGGGACATGACCCAGAGGCACATGTTAGTACTTCGTATGTCTATTCCACGAAATCTTTCCTTGCATATTGACCACAGATTCTCGACTGGATTTAAATCAGGAGAGTTTTCGGACCAGTCTATAATACTTTGATTTGCTCACTGGTAAGGCTTGCCAGTGTTACAATTTTTTTACTCTTCATTGGAGTAACGTCCATAACAGGCAATGACCGTAAGACAACTAATCGACAGTCGAGACAATGCAATTTGGGCGTGATAAAATTTGATGCAATCACGGACGGCATAATATTTTTCAAGGCTAAACAAATTTCAGCATACATCCCGAAAATAGATTCACATTTCTGCACACCAGTTCAAATAACCTAATCTGTGGAAAAATTAGAAACCGATTATACCCTGTCACTCCAGTGAGTTTAAAACTAGCCGTATGATGAAAGAAAGGGTACTCATCCAGTGTTTCAATTAATTTGCACAAGGGGGTTTTGTAGCAACAGGTGATAAATGTATTTGTATCAACATTTTTGTTACTTTTCAATAAGCTTCGATGAACGCCCAAAGATGCATTTTTCTCGCATAGGAAGCGCCTATGTTAATTACATAATTTGATGTCAGATGCCGTTTTATTAGACTGCCGTTCTGTTATCATCTGTATCTAGATTAAACTGATGGTATTGGCGGTCATGTTCACCGGCAGTCGCTCATAATAAATATGGAGGCATTACTTTCTGAGTGACTCTCCTATAATTGCGGGGTTATGTGGTTGTGTGTGCGTACGTACTCGGGTAATGGATGTCAGCTCGGAATGAGAAATCGCAGAGCCGAGTTTAAATTCCAGTCGGGTTCGTTACATTGCAAATAGGCTTGGGAAGGGTATGAATCTACCTCTTCTCCGTCTCTCCAGCTACGTGTTGAACAGTAAGACAGATAGCCTTGGGTGTCAGCTAGTCTAGGACAAACACAACCCTAAATTCAAAACCTGAGGCTGGTCGTTTGAAGACCTTGAGGCTCATAATGTGCAACAGTTCTTTTTTTTTTTTTCGCTTACTCCAAAAACTAATTAAATCCCGCATGTGACTATTTTACCGGCTGAAGCAACATCCGTCGAAAGATACTGAGAGACATACATACATATATATATATATATATATATATATATATATATATATATATATATATATATATATATATATATAATTTCCCAAGAGCATAGAATCCAGGTAGAATTCAATGTCTAGGACAGAGTAAGAATATAATATAAAAGGCTCAAACACATATATTAGTGTTTGAGCATATATATATAATATTATATATATATATATATATATATATATATATATATATATATATATATATATAATTTTTATGTTCTGTCGGCTATTGATAGTCGCACTCTTTGTTAAATGAATGATTTTCATAGTCACATGGGAAATTGTCTGGTTTACAGAGGAGTACAAAACTTGAATTTAATGTTTTCTATTCATTTCGGCTTTTAAATACGAAACTTTATTGTTTTTTAATAAATCCGTGTCAAAGCTAATCTCAAGT
>CAHIKZ030004678.1:602500-722500 GCA_903632075.3 Acanthosepion pharaonis
TGCCAAGCAATAAAGCATGCCTTTTCCAAAATTTATGGCGGAGTGAATTGCATCATGGTGCCTGCCTTTTTTCTCACAGACGATGCGCAACTGACCCTACTATGTTGTGAAGTCGACAAAATCAAAAACGAAGGGCATATTTTAAATATTAACGGCGACAATTTAACATCGCCCTGTGTCTAACATTTAATAATTTAATAGATATAACTAAGAATATATCTGTAAAAACATAACATGAATATCCATGCATATATATATATATATATATATATATATATATATATATATATATATATATATATATATATATATATATATATATAAAAATGTTTTAAAATAATTGTCCATTACATAATGTGTGACGTCATTTGCTTACATTTGGATACGCCATGAGCAGATATGAATGTACGTGAGCGAATCATGGAAGATTGTAGTTTAAGACAGTAAAATCGACCTGGCTAACCAAACGCTCCTCTGTGGCCGAATCGGTTAAGGCACGTCAGGCTATATTACAGTTCCGTATAGGATACAGGTTCGATTCCTGCCGGAGGAAGAGAATCTTCTATGAAAATTTCTCAGACATTATGGCCGGTAAATGTTGTTTAATACTGTTTATTATAGACAGAGCATTTACTTAAATATTTGTATCTGTAAAAAGAATGTATAAACATAAAAATGTCTTAAAATTAATTTTCGGACCTTGTCCATTTCATTATATATATATGTGTGTGTGTGTGTGTACTGAAATCAACACCAAGCCATTTAGTGTTGGTCTCAGAATCGTCTTTCATGTTTACATAATCTCTATCTCTGGTATTGTGCACTTCTACCCATAAATACTCCACACTTTATAAATTCTATAATTTTATCAGCATTTATATTTATCATATATCAAGGCACTGAAAAATTCCCTGTTGGACCCATTTGCAGCACCGCTTTTTATTACTTTGTGTGTGTGTGTGAGACATTTAATTTTTTCAGTATTGCTCGTCGCTGTTTTCCACTGTAGGGAATATATATGTTAAGTAACCTCATCTGCGACAGGTAACGGGTCGTAAAATATCCTCTTATTGATTGGCTGTTTGACGCATTCGCCGCACGTGAAATGGAAGATGATGAGTGGGTTAAATATCCCAGGAGGTGTAGAGTGAAACACTACGCATATTTGTCCACAGCTTCTTTTATGAAAATTCATCTCAGAGCAACAGTTTCCACTCTTATTTCTTCCTCCGACCCCACATATGTGAATAAGCGTATGTCTGTGGCAAGATCCGTATGACGTTAGATAGTTGCCTATTTCCATAGGCGTTAGTGATCTGTATTCGAATGGCGAGTTTCAAGACAGCCAATTTTGAAAGCACAGCTTCTTTTGAATGAATTGGACGATATATGTAAGAACATATTTCTTCAATGCTTTTCCATATTTGATGTATTGTATTACTTATTATGTATAGGCAAAAATGTCCAGAATCATTTTGATTTAAAACACGATTTCTACAATTAAGTCCAAATGTATAAAAAAAAGTTTTTGTTGCGAACGGCAGAATAATTTTGTATATATTATATATATATATATATATATATATATATATATACTCTCTTATATCCGAGTTACACTGTATATATATATATATATATATATATATATATATATATATATATATATATATATATATATATATGTAAAATATGGATATAGATCCGACAGTATGAAGAAAAATATATACGGAAAAAACAAAACAAAATCCCTATATACGACTATGCTGTCCTGAAGATGGTTTATTAGACCGAAACGTCAGACGTTGACATATTAACATTAAAACAGCATAGTCGTATATAGGGTTTTTGTTTTATTTTTTGCTGTATATATTTTTTCTTCATATATATATATATATATATATATATATATATATATATATATATATATATATATATATATAGTGTAACCCGGATATAAGAGATTTGTCGGGACCGGAGAGTAAGTCTCTAATATCCGGGTTTCTTATATCCGGGTTTGGTCTATTTAACACAGGCTCTAATTTGGGACCAGAGAAAATCTCTCTAATATCCGGTTTTCTCTTATATCCGGGTCTCTTATATCCGGCTTAAACTGTATATTAGCGTTTGACAATCCGTTCTATCACCATGCAAACAGTACTTACGCGTATGCTTATCCGGAAAAATAATTTTACGTTACTGTTCACCCACTACAAGGCCAAAAAGTTACTCATGGTAACGGATTTTCAATGAGGTCGTTTTATGGACGTAAGAGAATGGGATAAGAAATTGGGTTTATGAGGACATGTAGAATAAATAACAGTTGACCCTAGACTTGTCAATGTGAGATGTTAAGTGCTCTGGGGAGAATCCTTACGGTTGGGAACGTAGCTTAATTTGACTGATCGTACGGTTATCGGTGTTTTCTTACTCATGTGTACCAAATACAAATGCTGGCATTTAATACAGACAGATAGAAGGAAAATTATTAACGCCAGCATTTGTATTTGGTACACATGAATAAGAATTGTTGAATGGAACAAATCAAGTAGCAGGTCTTGGGAATTTACCACATGATCTTAACTTAAATTGTTTATGGTATTGCTTTTCCAACCTGAAAACGAGCGTTATCAATCAACATCAGCACCTGCCGATTTATTAACCCAAGAAACGACTTTAATGTCCGGATGCGTCATTATATCTTACTCTAGACATGCGTAGTAACAGTCTGCCCCCACATTCAAGCTGTTTGTCAGAAAGAATTCCTCTGAAGCCTAAAAAGCAAATTTCTTTCGGTATCGATTCAATTTAGTTTCAATATCTAAGATCGTTCCACATCTAATCACGATTGTCTTTGTTTTCGATTCCATTTTCCTTGGTTCAAAATTATTTTCCTGTGTCGAAGATGACCAGAAAAACTGACCAATTGTCTCTCTCATATTTTTCCTGCGTTACCATTGTTTTGTAGATTACGAATTCTCAATCATCGATTATAACATTCATTGATTTAAATAAAAATAACATTCATTATTTACATTATTCGGACTGTTATCGTCATCTTCGTTGCCGTATTCACAACGTTTCGGACCTTGTACCCCCTTGCCTTCTTCAGGTAACTGGAATTTCGAACTGAACCCTTTATTTCGTCTAGCGGAGAAAATTTTTCTAGTTCCACGAGCTATGCCTCTTCCGGATGTCTGAGTTATTTCCCTTAACTCTCCAAGGCTACAGCATTGGTGAACCAAAACTTGAAGACATGGTGACAAGCCTGAAACTCACAACAAAACTTGAAGAGATGAGTAAAAGAGAAATAACTGAAACATTCGGAAAAAAGCATGGCACGTGGAAAAATCTACCCCGGTTGACGAAATAAAGGGTTCGCTTTGAAAGTCCAAACACCTGAAGAAGTTCGGAACCTTCAGTGGCTGAAACGTTGTGAATATAGCAATGACGATAACAGTTCGAATAATGTAATTAATATAAGTTATCATAATACCTCATCTCAGAGATATAGACAGGTAAAAAACAACAAAGCACTGCAATTATTAAGTTTGGCGTCTTTGTTTTTGAGAGAATTAAATGACGCACCACTGTAGATTTCAAGCTGATAGCAAATTATACTCAATAAGTTTTCTAAGGGTCGAATTTTATTTTTGAGTTATTATAAGCAACAAAAGAATAGAGACATTCGTTTAGCGGAAATGTATTTTATTATTCATCTCACGATTTTGGGAACACCACACAAAAAACATCCACGCACGCAAACACAGAGGCTCAGTGACAAAATAAAAAAAAATTATATCTTTGGAGACTGTTAGGCATATATATGTTTCATTATTTTATCCATGATTAACATCAGTTTCTCTATTTTCTTGAAAAATAAATAATCCATACCAAAAGTTTAATCAAGTTTTTTAAATCATATCTTGACTTTTGTCTTAAATTGACATCTTGCCACCAAAGAAATCATGACCTAATTCTGGTAGAAGACTTACCAATACAGTTACTTACCTGTACATTTACTTACCAGTTCATCTAACGATTTATGACGATAAACTAAATCCGCGTCCTGTATAAAACAATAAACTACATCCAACTGCAAGTCCTCTGTTGAGGAGGCTTTGAGGAGCGTGGAACCACCTCTTAATTGCTGGTGTTCCCAGGTCCGCCCTGACCCGGAATGGTAGCACCTGTTACGGTCCGAACTATGTGCAAATAGTCAACTCCAAACTGGGGTCAAAACGTGTACAATAAGTTTTATTACCAGCAATACATTTTTGTAAAAAATATTACAAGCAATGAATTTTTGAAGAAAATTATCAGCAATAGATTATTACCAGCAATACATTTTTAAACAAAATATTACCAACAATACATTTTTGAAAAAAAAATATTACCATCAATAAAAAATCCTGTCGGCATTAAATAACCCATTGAGGCTGATATGCCTTAAAACAAACTTATCCAAACCAATCATTTAACTCTTATACTATTGATGAAGCCATATATTTACACTCGATCTTGATAAAAAAAATGCCTCTGACAATTCACAAACGTTAATCGGATAGAAAGTGGCCAAATAAGAAACTGATCAAAGCACACTTCCGTAACTAATCAAAGTTAACACATTTATAAAATTCTGTTACAGCGATTGTTAAACTTGACAGCTTTCCTTAAAAATGTCGAACTCAAAAATGTAAGTGTTCTCAGTGATCTAGCAACAGGCATGAATCATCCATTTTCTTATTATTATTTTGTCCATATTTGATTCTTGAAACACACAGTGTTATTATAAACTTTTCTTATTTCAAAACATTTGCCTTCCACATTTCCTTTCATTATTTTCTCATACCCTCTCCATGTCCCACAAGAATGTTATTCTGGGGCCACACAACGTGCAGGCGTCTTACCTCTCCGTCTAACACGAATAGAGTCTTAAGATAAGCTGGGAGTGTTTGTACACGGTCATTGATGGCATTGACGTTATAAGGATTTAACAAGCGGCTATTATCAGTCATAAAAATGCCGTAAGTAATGGCCGATGTGTTGTTGCTGTTTTCCTGTGCTGCTAAATCCAAGCCTAAAAACGTTAATAGGTTCCTAGTAGGCCATAAATCCAAACACATATACGCACACACACCTGCAAAAAATACATTGTTGCCAAAAATGACAGATGCACTCAAAAGCTATGCATCGACATATATACTGACAGAGAGAGCGAGAAAGACAGACAGACAGACGTATTATCATTATCAGTTACACGCACACACATATATATATATAAGGCATGTTCTAATGAATGAATCTTGTGTCTTCTTCATTTATATGCCATTTTCTGTCAGGACAGGCGATTATGGATCACCACAGCTTCATGTATTTCATTTGCACTTATTCTTTTTCAGCCTCTTTTTCATTGTTCTAACATCCATTTACTCAGGCTCTTTTTATGCTACTTGCTGTTCTTCCTGGTTCTTTCTCCTTCTTTAAATCCTGTGAGTGTTTACACACAAGACAACATTTATAAAAGTGTTGTGTTTGCCTTGCTACATAAATAGGCATATGGTGGCTTAAGTTGGTTGTCAACTCCCGTTCTGTTCTTTACTGTCAACATCAATGTTTTCTATGAAATATATTTAAATATACAAGCCATCACCTGGTTCGAGAATAGGTAAATATTAATCAATTATATTTGAGCATGTGCTTCTTAACCCTTATCTTAATATCCACAGGTGATACAGTCGTTGCTTTCAAGACAAGACTGAACAGGCATAATACACACACACACACACACATATATATATATACATATATATATATATATATATATATATATATATATATATATATATATATATATATATATATGTATATATATATGCTTGCCAAGCTATCTATCTATGGTCCGTCTTCGAAACGCTGCAGTCGAGATGCTGTAGGTAGCATAAATCAGCGAAGTGATAAATCTTTTACTCGTATTAATTATATACAGGTGTATGAAAAATAATTTTCAAATGTTGGGGACCAGTTCCACACACGATAACAAGGACAATAATCCATATAAACATATATGCAGAAATCATTGGTTTTTGAGTTAGTAAGATTAAAATAAAGTTTACGATAGATGACGCTTTATTGCCATGTACACTAGATTATATTTTTCTGTAGCTAGTCCCTCTTCAACGTTTAACGTGTGTAGTAGTGAGTTAACTGCGAAGGGTTTCGTTTTAAAATGGCAGGATATTCATATCGTGAGCAGGCTGATATGATTTTTACATATGACCGCGCGAATGGTAACGGACGCGAGGCTGCACGGCTGTACCAGATTGCGTTTCCAGACCGTAGGCAGTCGAATCATCCAGCCTTTACTGCTGTTTATCATCGTGTTGCTGAGACAAGACACGTAGCAAGACTGAGATCGGCTCCTGCGCCTGACCACGAACAACACATTCTACATGCTGATGGAGAGGATCCAGGTATCAGCAGACATCAAGTGGTCCTAGCATGTCGTAGATTTCACAGTACAAGATGGAGGGTACTTCAAGGGTAGCTACGTATCATTTGTAATGTGAGCAAGTCCCTGGAAGAGATGGAATAACAAATTTACACAACCAAATTTTTTGCGCGGATCGGAATACCCATGATGCAATACAGGTTAGACACCAGCATATGTTTACTAATAATGATTGGCTTAGTGACTGTCTCGTAGGTCTATATGTTCTCCCAGAACGTCTTATCGGAATTGTTTACTGGGTCTTTATTTCGAACACACTTCCTGACTTGCTAGAGAATGTACCCCTACTAATACGATGACGCATGCGCTTCATGCATGTTGAGGCTCGAGCACATTTTAGTCACTTTTTTCGCGATGCACTGGATGACATCTACCTTGAAAGGTAGTAGAGGACAGGTTTCACGCTATGCTGTTTTTGCCTTTTATATTATATTCTTACTCTGTACTGTACATTGACATGCAACTAAACATATACATGCATGCCACATACACGCCCATACATATATCATATAGGCTATATATATATATATATATATATATATATATATAGAGAGAGAGAGAGAGAGAGAGAGAGAATATGATTGTTTCATGAGCATTTGCATATATGTGCAATTTTGAAAAAATAGAAGTGCTTATGTATATTCCTGGGTGGATGTATATGTAGGTATGTGTATGGTATGTAAGAATGTGTGAATGTGTGTGATAATATATATATATATATATATATATATATATATATATATATATATATATATAGAGAGAGAGAGAGAGAGAGAGAGAGAGAGATGCAAAATATATAATAAAAGTCCCTAATTGAAAATCATATATATATATATATATATATATATATATATATATATATATATATATTAAAGAAATATATATAATATTATATATAATTATACAAATTGAACTTTGAAATAAGGAATATATAAAAGGTAAAATAATTCCAGTTTTTTTCGAACGAAATGGACTTCAAATTATATTTCAGTAAATGGTTATTAATTTTATCTTTCAAACTCATCATTCCATAATATGCTTTTCGATTACCACACCTTCAAACACTGCTACAAGCCACATTTATTAGATGGAAATGGTAGATGATATTCTGCCTTCCCAACTATTGCTTATGTTTGTCGTAGTGAAGAGGTGGTATCTCGTATATATTATTATCATTCCACAGCAAAGAAAACAATCAATCCACTAAGACATTGAGTGTGTCAGAATGAAGAAAAGGAAACTTTATTTATGAAAGAAAACAATAAAAAATAGGAGTCAAGAAGACAGTAGATATCGGTTAAAAACTGCATAAGGACCTTGTTGATAATATAGTCAGTTATGTGCCATGCGTTATACTGGCTTAGGCGATCATGTATCTTTTGATACATGACTGACGAGGCAGATTGTATTTCCCGCAGTAGGTTGCTATTTCTTTCTGCGGTATACCAGTTGCTATCCAAGGCTATAGAACCCGGTCTGTCCTACTATTTACTTATAGCTTAGGGGAGAACAAGATGATACATAAAAGGTGTGAATCCTCTTCTTCTCCCCCCCCAGCTATGGGTAAATAGCAGACTGCGCTTAAATGCTTATAATCTAGGTACCATAGAACAATGCTCATCAGAACAATTAGCATGAAAATATAGAAAAGGCAGAGGGGAGCGAGAAAGTAACTGAAGCTGAAATGCCAGGTCAGAACCAATATCATTGCAGATTTTTCTTTGGATTTTATCAAGAATCTTTAACTGTGTAAGATAGATTCTGGAGAGAATAATTGTGTTAGTTATTTTTAAAAAGAGAATAATTCTTTTGATATGTTTTTCTTTATGTAAACTCTCGAAATTCTCCCTTTTCATCAGAGTATTATTAATTTTTTCTTACAGTGAAAATAATCGACAATTTACTTTTTAAATGATTTCCAAAATCATGATAAGACTAAATATTCACGGAAATTACCTAACATATATACCACTGTCCATATATATATATATATATATATATATATATATATATATATATATATATATATATACATACTTCTTCAAAAAATGATGCAAAGAAATTTCGAAATGTTAAATTATTAAAAATTTTTAATCGAATGATCTTTGCATATATTTTTCGGATATAACATTATGTCTAAAATAATACACATGCAGACTCATGTTTACAATTAGTTTATGCACTCATACGCACACAATAACAATGTATTTTTTAAGGCAATTCACCCCAAGCAAGGTGAGAGTGCCACTAGCACGCAAGGGTTTACAGAGGATTGAGAACAAAAGGAAAGGGTCGCGTTTGAGAAAAAGACACAGAAGAGGACAGTGAAAAAGCACAGTGTGTCCGATGTCGATTGACATTACACTTGAATATTTGAAGATTATAGTCATCGAGGAAGCAAGTAAGGGGAAAGGAGTTTCACAGACGAGAAGTGCTTAAGAAGAAGCTGTTTGAGAAGAAGGGACGGTTATATTTAACCGTTTTGACAGTGAAAAGGTGAGACCGAGATGTCAACTTGGTAGTGCGTTTAAATTCGTGAAGTCCGGGAACCAGTAACCAACGGCAGTAGCTCGTCGGAACAGTTGCCGTAAAAATATTTTTAGAAGAGACAGAGGGAGGCCACAACACGTCTGTGGGAATTGCGATAGTAGACTAGATGCCAGATCAAGACATATCATCTTGCATATTTGTCTCTGGATTTTGTCAAGAACCTCGGGACGTTCAGCGAGAGCACCAGACTATATATGGCAGAAATATTCCACCAATAAGTCATGATAGAATAAAGAAATCTAACGGAAATGTTAAAAATCAATCCCTGAAAATGAGAGGGTGGATTTAACCGGATAGAAAGCAAATTTACCCCCTGAAAACTACTCAACTTGCTGAAAATACTTTGAGATGAAATCACTATTTGGAAGTATACTTAATATTCCTATTATGTTTATTGGGAATTAATATATTCATTGTCACAACATTGGCTGTTGCAAGTTTTGTCTGAAAGAAACTCTGCATATGTAAATTCATTACGGCCAGCTCAGTAGGCTCAGCGTAGAAATAAATACCGAATGTGAGTTATTAATGAAGGAAGAAAGAAAAACGACGCTGGAGAAAGCATAGCTTTACAATAACCCTCCAAAACGAATTGGAAGGAAGACAAGGTCCAGCGTAAGAGGCCAAGAGTATCAATAGCAGTTGCTGGTGGAGAACACAGGCATTAAAAAAATATGTTTAACGCCAAAAATGAAATATTTTCTAGCAGATTAAATAAAAGATTTAGCTTATGAAATTGGTTGAATTCTATTGGAATTTCAATCAGTGAGCTGAGTAAGACAGACTGAAAACTAGTTATATATTAGCAGTACAACAAAAGACCGTGTTGAGTTATCCCTAGATTGAGGAACCAAAATAACCTGCCTGTTTTACTTAAATAAAAAGTTCAGTCCGAAATTCACTGACCGTTACTCGGATAAAGAGACCTTAAGAAATTCAGAGGCACATCTGCCGAAATTTATTCATAGATGGCAGAATGTACAAATATGTAATTTGAAACATCCCTAAACAGAATTTTAAGAAAACCTTAACTAAATTAAAGGAAAAGGTCTCTCTGAAATATATATATATATATATATATATATATATATATATATATATATATATATATATATATATATATATATATCCGACATATACTTCCCAAAAAATACCTCCCACATAATTAGACATTAGTGGCTTCATTTTACTTATATCTTATAATTATGTGTCTATATATATATATAGAGAGAAAGAGGACTGAATTTTTCATTTAATAATCTGATGTATTTAATTTATTACCTAGAAGTTTTAATGGATACCCTTATTTGAGTAAGATGCTCTATTTATTTATGAAAGAGCATATTAATTTATATCTATCGGACTGAATATTCGAAAAAATCTTATTAGAAAATATCCGTTTTTCGCCAGGTTTTGAACCTGTGTTCCAGAATGGAAAATCGTCATTAGCACTGTTGTGTTTTGTCCTATCCTCCAGGAAGAACCAATAGATCAAACAAATCTCGAATTGTGCTTTTAAAAATAGTCCTTTTCCGATTCTCGAAATATACATCTCAGATAAGTTTTGTTTATAGATAGATAGATAGATAGATAGATAGATGCATACATACATACACAGGGACAGACAAGTGATTTGAGAAGTGTAGTTCTGCTTTCACCCACATATATACTTAGAGAGGGAAAACGCATATATACTTCGGGAGGGAAATAAGTTACACACGTAATTTTAAAATCCCACTATTACAAATAGATTAAATCTTAATTTAAACATACATACATTGAACTATTCTTGCTTTCTCTTGATATTTCATGCAAAGAAAGAAAGGTCAGATGATCAGTTTTAACATACAAACAAGATATTTTTAAATCATTTTTTATAGTTTCATTTCTTTCTGAAGTAAAATGTTTGTTGTTGTAAATAAAGAACTTTCTGAAAAGATACGATGAAAGTTTATTCTGCTTGTTTTCTAGTCATTTATTTACATTTACGTAATTTTTTTCTAAAGAGGATATTTTTAAACTGTCATTTGAGTCCTAAGTGGAAAATGTCCCAAAAAGAAAAGATGAATGAGAGGAACAAAAGATGCTAAAACGTAACCGATATATATATATATATATATATATATATATATATATATATATATATATATATATATATATATATATATATATATTTTATTTAGAACTTTGCAACACGTCAGATAATGCTGTCTGGAACTGTCTTCATTTATCTGCCTAATCCTTTGTTCATTCATTCAAGAAAGTACCACTCCTCTGAAATTTCTCAGTAAGAATTTGCCCAAGGTGATTGTTCTGGTCCCAGAAGCTCTTCAAACAATAGAGAAGCTGACAGTCAACAAAATAGAAATATTTCAACGAATCAGTTGGACCTGTGAAAACTTACGTCGCACATCATTGCAGTTGAATATATGTGCTTTATTTCCAGTATTGTCGCGGCTTCTGCATGCATAGGTTCATATTCAACTTCTTTCATGTACGATATTGCTTTCAGGATGTTGGAGATATCTTTCCATAGTTTCTTTGTCTTTTATTGCTTCTGAACTTTCTATTCCGACTTTTCCCTTGTTCGGTCATTTAATCATAAAAATTAACAAGATTACACGTTTTCCCTCTGATTCTCTTGCTATCACTATGTCCTGTTAGTGTCAAAATCTTTCATCAACCTGTCCTCTCCAATAGCGGGCCACTTTTATTCGAGAATACCGTCTACTAGGGCGGCTGGCCAATCAATATTGCAGACGCTTGCTCAGGAGCAACATTCACAGAGCCCACCTGTTTATATTGCAACAATGCTGAGCAGACCTTAGTTACAATTTCTGGGAAAGAGCGTGTTATCTAGCATGATCCACAATTGGAACAAGTCCAGGACGCTCAAGCCCTCGGCCACGATGACAAGTTACTTCGTGCTAGCACTGCTATCAACGGCGCCCACCATTTAACTCAAAATATATATATATATATATATATATATATATATTCCGTCTACCCATTTCACTCACAATATATATATATATATATATATATATATATATATATATATATATATATCTTTTCAGTTATGTGTCATGCGTGATACAAGCTTAGGCGATCATGTATCTTTCGATACATGAGTGACGAATCAGATATTTTTTTCACTCAGTAGGTTGCCACTTTTTTCTGTGGTAAACCAGTTGCAATCCACGACTATAGAACCCGGTCTGTCCTGCTATTTAACCATTGCTGGGAGAAAAAAGAAGAGGATTCATACCTTTCCCAAGGGTATTAGCACGTATGGGAATAGAGATACAAAATTTAATTAAAGCGATATAGGAAGGACAGGTTCAAAGATTAAGCAAAAAAAAAATGAAGTGGAACAAAAAATAATAATAAGGTAAATTTTTCAAATCGAAATACAGCAAGATTGATAAGAAATGTTGCATAACCCGTTAATCGCTGCTCTCATATTATAGCTTAATAGATTACGAAAAATGTGCACTGTGACAAAAATAAATCCCAAAACCAATTACAAACGAACCGCATGTAAGCCTAACAAAAATTCTTCCAGATTGCAGAAAGTTGGCTGCTAGTACTTGATATCAATAGAATTCACAATTAGTCTTCCACAATGCTAAAAAATGAGAATGTAAAAATCTGTAATTTGAAACATCACTAAACAGAATTTTAAGGAAACATTAACTAAATTAAAGGTAATGGTTTTTCTGGAAATAATATATATATATATATATATATATATATATATATATATATATATATATATATATATATATATATATATGGTGCGTCATAAATATCTCCGACATGTACTTCCAAAAATACCTCCCACATAATTAGAAATTAGTGGCTTCATTTTACTTATATCTTATAATTATATATATATATATATATATATATATATATATATAGAGAGAGAGAGAGATAGATAGATAGAGAGAGAGAGGTATATATATATATATATATATATATATATATATCGATTTGCGATATATATATATATATATAAATATCTATATATATATATATATATATATATATGTATATATAAGTATCTGAAAAATTAATTTCAGTTGAGCTCTCTGGGGATGAGGTGTGGGTTTGTAAACAGTTACTATTATCGCTGATATAGCGAGACTCTTCGGCAAAAGCGAATTGAGTCACTGTCGGTCAGTGTGTCTGTTTATCTAAAAATAAATACGCTAAAATTAACCTTCTTCTCTGCCGTGCGCCGACGGCTTAGTGGTAGAATCTCTGACTGATACCAATCGGGTTTCGATCCTAGCTAGAGGCAACCGGATGTCTAGCCAGACTGATGAGCAGTGAAACATCGAAACAGTCTGTCTCTGGATGACATTTATATATATATATATATATATATATATATATATATATGTATGCATGTTTCATTAAAAACGACAGACAAGTTACTACGGCTAAGCTTTTTATTTAATTTTTTTTGTGTTCTAGCAAGAGCTTTCTTTTCTGGACAAAGGGTGTTAAGAACAGTCCAAATGTTTTATATTTCCGAGCACTTTCGGCTATACTTTTAGCCATTATCTTGATAATAGCTAAAGGTATAGAAAAGAAAGCTAATTTCAGAACACGAAAAATTAAATAAAAAGCTTAACCGTAGTACCTTGTCTGTCATTTTTTATGAAACATGCATAACGGAAAGATTGCTGCCTAAATGTAGAACTATATATAAATATATATATATATATATATATATATATATATATATATATATATATATATATATATATATATATATATATATAAGACATTTTATATTTATACATTTTATAGTCTTAAAATAATTTTCGGACTTTGTCCATTTCATAATATGTGACATATATGATATATATATATATATATATATATATATATATATATATATATATATGGTACGCTTTTGATCAGGGTTCAGTAGACGTGGCACTCACTGGGGTGTCATCCTTCTATGTAACAACCATGTCAAAATGAATGTCGTTTGGAGATGCCAACCACGATGACAAATTTTGGCTGTTTCCGAAAAAACTTCGCTAGAAGTTACATTTAAATCTTTGAACAGTCAGTTATCAGTTTATCTGTACCGTCACTTATTCATAGTCAGTCAATTTACTTTTCACCCTCGTATAGGACATCGATATTTGCAAAAATAGAACAACAGAAAAAAAAATTATTAGCAGCCATATCTCCCCTACTTAAAATGACTATGTCTATAATGTGAATAACACAGGACTTTTTCGTCTTGAGTAAAGTTTTTTGTTACCATAACAACTAAATATAGTATTACTAAGTGGTGAATAGATAGCTTAACCAGAAAAATATAAATCCTCATTGTAATTTTATAGAACAGATCTTAATGTTTTTTTATTTCGCTAAAAACAATGAGGTTACCAACTTTAACAAAGAGATAAAGACAGACGATGCATACAACGGTCAAAATGTTGAGGCTATAAGAAAAATATTAAGTTTTTTTTCCGAGGAAAACAGTGTGTAAAATTAACAAACAGCTTTTGACTAACGTTTTGCTACTGCATTTAATATTTACTAAATTTAATTAAGTCTTCCGTTTGACTAAACATTAATGTCATTCAATAAGGAAAAAGTCTTGCTCGTTCAATCTTCCAAACGGGGAGATTACTTATTTGCATTAAAAATAAGCATTCATGACCCTGCCTTTTATTTAGTTATTGAACATAAAAGCAAGAGAAGAATAAGTAACGAATTAATCAAGATAGACCAAGATACATTTATTCATTTTATACTAGTCATACGGTAGCAAAGCGTTGGATTCTGTCTGACTTGAAAATCAGCTTTTTAGATTTTATCCCAACTCAAACAAAGACTACTAGATCCGGTGTGAAGTACACCACAACCCTCTTTACAAACTCGACCAACTGAATCAAAAATCAAAAATTAGAATTTTCGACGTGGGAGATCATTACTTTCAGCAACTGCCAATCCTTCGTAGCCCTTAGCGACGTTTGACAATGTACAATCCACTCCGTTACATGTTCTGACATCCGTTTAAACAAGCTCCTTAGGTAGATTACTCACTCTTTCGCTCTGCGCATCTGGGAGTGTCAAATTTTATAAATTATATTTCATCATTGTGTTCTCCCCTCTTCGGCAAAGTCTTCGAAGCTCTAATCAATACCGGTGTGGTTAACCACCTCACATCCCACAATCTGCTCTCAGACAAGCAATATGGTTTCCGCTTTGCCCGATCCACAGCCGATGTGCTTACAGCCATCACTGAAACAGTCTACCGAGCTCTCCAAAATAATGGGGAAGCCCGAGCCGTGGCACTAGACATCTTCATAGCATTTGATAGGGTTTGGCATGCCGGCCTTCTGCGCAACCTCCAGGGTTATGGCATTACGGGTCGATTATATAACCTAATACAATCATTCCTGTCAAACCGTGAATTGAAGGTCGTTCTCAGCGGATTCTCGTCCAGTTCCTATCCCACGAACGCAGGTGTCCCTCAAGGCTCCATCCTAGGCCGCACCCTCTTCCTTATCTACATAAATGATCTTCCTGACGCCGTAACTTCCCAAGTTGGCATCTACGCGGATGACACCACAATTATATTCCTGCCTCAAAAACAAATCTAGTCTCGCTGACAAAACTCACCTTGCCGTGCGTCTCGAAAAGGACGTCCAATCGATTGTGAACTGGGGCATGAATTGGCTGGTCAACTTCAACGCTTCGAAGACAAAACTGCTCTCTATTAATCACCACAGCGATCCTTCCCTTCCCTCCATTAGAATGTCTGACGCTCAACTTCTCGAGAGCAACTCTCTGCAGCTTCTCGGTCTCACGTTGACTGCTGACCTGAGATGGAATAAATACATCGAGGCAATTGCCTCGTCCACTGCGAGGAAAGTTGGCTCCCTGAGCTGCGCTAGGAAGTTTTTCTCCTCTGAGTCGATCCTCCAGATATACAAATCCACAATTCGCCCTTGCATGGAATATTGCTGCCATATATGGTCTGGCGCCCCTTCTGTTTGCCTCGGGGTTCTTGATAGGCTCCAGAGGCGGATATGCAATATGGTTGGCTCTGCCCTGGCGTCTCGTCTACAGTCACTTTCTCACAGACGCGCCGTCGCCTCCCTCTGACTGTTCTACAAATACTTTCATGGAAATTGCTCCGAAGAGCTGCATTCGCTGGTTCCCAGACTTCATGAGTTCAAGCGCCCTACATGGCTGGCATCCCGCTCTCACCCCTTCACTGCCGAAACTCCTAAATGTAGCCGTCTCTTCTACTCTAATAGCTTCATGTCTCGCACCTCTCGCCTGTGGAACTCCCTTCCCTTCTCCTGTTTCTCTGTGAGCTATAATCTCCAGCTATTCAAGTGTAATATCAATCGACATCTCCAGTTGCCTTAAACTATTCACTACCCTCATCCTTTCTTCTACCACTCCTATCTGATCTTGCTATTTTCTGTAACCCCTTGCGTCCTAGTGGCTTCCCGCCTTGCTTGGGGTGAAATGCTTAAAAAAAAAGGAATTTATCTTTCTGATTTTAATATAAGTACCCATTTTCCTTTTCCTTCAACTTCCTTATTATTCATATGTTAAGCCCATAGAATTCTCATTATCCTTCTTCCAACCACATTACTACTTGCTCAAATGTCATCTTACTCTTTGTGGAAATTGTCCAATATTCGGTGCATTATAGCAGGATTGGCATTGCATAAAAGTTGATTCTCTTATCTTTGTTTCCCAGGACATTTTCCTGTTTCTTAAGATATTCTTTTGTTTTTAGAATGTATCTTACTCTCTTTCTGTGTCACACGTTCTGTTGTCTTTTCAATTTGTCCATATATATATATATATATATATATATATATATATATATATATATATATATATATCTGTACTTGCTATATTCCATTGTCTTCAGTTCGTGTCAGATGTCTTCGGTTATCCCTCTTGTTAACGACCATATATTACAATTGATCGTTACGTTTTTTCATCTTGCTAACATTTACTAAAGTAACAAAAGCAGACAATGCGTACATGCTGCTTCAAATCTCTTCTTCATCTATAACAAAAAGTATGCAATGCCATACAAGTAAATAGCCTATTTTTTTTTCGAAATCACCAAACCAGTAACGTCACGAAAACACAAGGGTTTAAAGACTGTGGAAGAATTAGGAACAGAAACATTAAGGATGAACAGAAAGAAAAAAGAGTAATCAGGTGAAGAGTAGAGAGTGATTGACATTGCATTTAAATTTTTGCAGATACAAGTTGGTTGGAAAGCATGTAGTCAAATGGGAGTTGCACAAGCAATGAGTACGAGAGAAGAGACTGTTAGCATAGAATTTACGGCTAAATCTAGCCAGCTCAACTGTAAATTAATGAGATCTCGATGCCGGTCTAGCCATGCGCTTAAATTCAAAAGCTCTAGGTATCATAACGAAGAGCTCATTTGAACAATTAATATGGAAGTATTTATAGAAAAGACACAGAGAGGTAACCTTATGGCAATGAGAAAGTGACTGGAACCGAGCTGCCACATCAGGACCAATAATATTGCAGATTCTTCTTTGGATTTTATCAAGAGGCTCAAGGTAAATATCATATGTGTGAGCAATATTCTAAGCATTTCGACACACCTTTCTTTATTTCTAAAACATTATTATTATTATTTTCTTTGATTTCTGGCGTTTACATATTTCTTTCCGGGTCCCGCCCAGGGACCTAAGGTTAGAAATGCTGTCATGACACTTTCCACTGACAAAAAAAAAAAAAAAATTAAATTACATAGATAAAGCCCTTCGTAAGGTGTGGGCTGTACTTGTCAGAACAATTTTTTGTATCTCCTTGAGGCATGGACTTCCAGGAATCCCTTCAATTAGTCTACTACAATCTTTTCCAACCAGTCCTAGGGCTCCAACTACAACAGGGATTGTTGATGTTCCCTTATGCCACATTATTATTATCATTATTATTACTTCGTTCCGGGTTCCAAACAGACAGTTACATTCAGAAATGGCTTCATGACATTTGTCCACTTATCATTTTTGTTAAAACAAAAATGAAACTAGAAAAACTGTATAGCAGCAATTCTGAAAAAGCGAAATATCTCCATTGAAAAGTAACAATCAAATAGTGACTTTTACTCGAGTTGAATTCAGAATGGAAACAAAAATATAGTTAAGCAGCCTAGTAAACAATTTATTATTATTATTAGTAGTATTATAAGTAGTAGTAATATTATAAGTAGTAGTAGTAGTAGTAGTTCCTAGGATTTCAGTCGTATATACATTTCATTCCGGTTCCAAAACGGAAATCTAAGGCCAGAAATGGCTTCATGACATTTTCCACTGATCATTTTTGTGAAAAGAAAATAAGATCCCCACACATTTTAAATAGATAAAGCTCTTCGTGATTTGTCATCTGAATCCCTTCAATAAGTTTATCGGAACAATTTTCCAACTTCAACTACAACTAGAATTACTGATGTGCCACATTTCTTTAGATTTACATTATATATTGCTTATATTTTGATAGTTTTTGGAAGATCTTCAAAGATAAATTGCAATCTGCAGGAACTGTCATGTTAATAAGAAAGCACATTCTGTATTTGTGGTCTTTGATCGCGCGTTTCTGGTTGATTAGTTTTGGTTATTTTGTCTGTGTGTATTACAATGTACCATAAGATTGTTACAGGTTCTATCTCTGTAACCGATTCTGGAGGATGTCCATATCATTGCCGTTTCTTTCACGTTAAATTTGCATATTATTCAGTGCAGATAATATCACACTCTATCATACCGAGTTTTATATACAGCGGGTGCTAACTCTATGCAATCTGATATAAAGTGGCCAAATGTTTTGGGACATTTATTATTATTATAATTAGTAGTAGTAGTTGTAGTAGAAGCTGTATTACTATTATTTTTATTTTTATTATTATTATTATTATTATTATTATTATTATTATTATTATTATTATTATTGTGTGTGGTATTATCTGGCCATAGATTAATATTAGGTACCTAATTATCACTCTCATCCGAGGAGTATGAGTAAAATGAGCACTGTAGGAGAGTTATCTATGCATATGTGGGACGTTTCGTTTAGGTGGAGAGGTATTTTCCGATGATATGTGCAGTTTCACAGAAAGTAATATTTGGTATCTCTGGGGTGATAATCTGTCCATGAATTGTACACAAATGATTTTCGTTAACCTTCTTTATCTTACCCAATGCCTCTTTCAAAACAGGGATAATTGTAGTTTTAATTTTTCACATTTTTGTCACTTCGATTTGTAGGTATTATTAATTTTGACATTCAACAAACTGACCCTGGTGTACAAATATACGAAGACAAATATTCTCGTCATGACATCCACAATGACAAGAGTATACCAAGACCATGCTCTAGCGAGTCTTACCCCTGAAACCGCCGACTGCGGAGAGGCCGCATTTTGGAGGGCATCGTTGTGCCCTCTATTATTTTTTTTTAATAATTAATATCAAAAATTAGTATTAATATTAATAATTATTTTTTTTAAACTGACGTTACATCGTCATTGCACAAATAATAATATATATCGTGTATCTGCATGGCCGGTGCGGTGCGTACTACACAGAAACCCCCGATGAGATTTGAGCTGCATAAGGGCAAGTTTCAGCTGCATTTCTTCGCTTTTTATACTTTTTACTTTTTTTTGTCTAAGTTATATTGTCAATCATCAAATACAATAACTGATAGGGTCGGTGCTTTCTACCCCGAACCTCTCAACCGTGTGGGGGCCCCATGCCTACTGGTGAGGCGAGGAAAGATGTGCTAATTTCAGTAATGTTTATTTTTTAAATTGTAACTTTCTTTATGAACAGGTCTTTTAAATCAATTAAAAGGATAATATACATTGGTAAAATAATTTTTTTTTTTTATTCCGAGATCATCCACTAAGATTTTTTTTAGTAATAGTAATACAAACCAGAAGTCTATTTAAAATAAAATTTCTTCTCCCTAATTTTTAAATTTCTAGAAAAACAAATTCGAGAAAATGATCGCTTAAAAAGGAAAAATAAAGATTTCAACACATGAAAAATTTTCCGAAACGTAAAATTTTAAAACAAATTTTAAGTTTTTATTGTGTTGGAATCTTTGTAAAACTGTTTTGCAGCAGTTACTCTTTTGGGCAATGTAAAAATTTTCGAGTAAAATTTAGTCATGAAAATATTGGCGATTATTACAAAAAGAATAAAATTTTCTCAGACGTTTTGAAATTTAAAAAAAAAAAAAAAACTATTCATTATGAAAGTAGATAAATAATGAAGTTTTCATTTAAATTGGATAATTCCGTGATTTTTTTTTTAATTTAAAAAAGCGCTGCCCTTCCCCGCTAATTATCCTTCGAGTGTTTGTACCCCCCAGGTTAGGAAAATATGAAATCGCCATGTAGCAGAGAAGGGAGCCTGTATCAAAGTTTTGGGGTTGGCGAGACCCTAACACCGGAACCAACATGTGCCATAGCCAAATGTATGACATATTATCCTAGGTTTTTGATCAGATCAGCGATTTCTAAGTGAGGATCTTCGCAAATATCTAGATATGACTATCAGGTTACTTGGCTGCCTCATTCTTCAAACATAAAAGAGGTTACCCTGCCATGATGCTTACTCAGCCCCCCACCCCGTTTATGTGTAGAAATGTGCAGTTCAACAACACCTAGTGGACATACGTAATTGGTTAAACGCGACGAAGGGTGAAAGATTTAGACATAAATTTTACCTTTTGGATTTAATTTTGATCAGATCATTTATTTCAATGTGTTCTTTGAATTTGACAGAAATTCAGAAGAATATTAGAAATAATATTTTTTCTGTTTAAAAGCAGAGATGTTAAACACGCGAATACGATAAGTGACAGCTAACGGCGTGATTTTTGGAAGAAAAAAAAACATGCTTTTCTTGATGAGGGTATTTGAGAGAATTCTAACGTAATTCAACCTTAAGAGGACTGTCAAGTATTTCTTTCAGTTTTTTTCCCTTAATTACAAAGCATAATAAATTCTAATGTAAAGAGCGTATTGATAAAGATAATCTCTCTGAAGAATAGGACAGAATTTCTCAAATAATAAAGATAGTAGAAAACAGATTAGATTTTATCGAAAATCGATTACATTTTCGATCACAAGAAATTTACAGAAATCTTCTTTTTCTTTTTGATGAACTTTTTCATTTATTTTTACTGTTTTCCTCCTTTGAGTTAATGTTTTATTTAATTCGATGTACTTAAGTTTCTTCTATTTTCCTTGTTTATTTTGAAAAAAATATAATTTACCATTTAATTATTTCGTTGTTAAATTTGCAACTCATTCCTGTTTTTTTCCTTCCTGTCTCTTTCCTTCGATTTCATTCTGTTTATCTATTTCTTTAGGTCTATGTTCACATCACGTTGAAGCATCTTTTTCTCTCATGATCACACAAGTTAAGCAACGTCGAGCATGGTCACTATTTATAAGGGTGGCCGCTTGAAAATAACAGGTGTTATGAATTTGGATGTCATTGCTAATGGCTCGGAATTGTTCATCGAACAGGGGGGTTGTTATATTTCCTTGGAAAAGGTAAAAAAAATCCACCTGTTCTCCCCCAGCTATGGGTTTATTAGTAAGAGCTGTGTCACTAAATCATTATTATCTCATAAAGACACAATGTAAAATATATTTTATCGCTTTAAATAATTTGGAAAAGGGTTGATAAACCGTAAGAAACAACGCAATCAATCCATTTGTTTCTTTCATTTTTATCTAACTTCCATTTAGGTTCATTCTCTTTCTTTATTTTCTCTCCTTCTTTCTATCGTTCTTTCTATCTTTATTCTCCCTTTCTTTCTTTCTCTTATTCTCTCATTCTTTCTTTCCTTCTTTCTATTTTTCTCTCTCTCTTTCTCACTTTCTTGCTCACTTTCTTTCTTTTTATTTTCTTTCTCTCTTTCTCTCACTCTTTCTTTATCTCTCTATCTTTCTCTCTCTTTCTTTCTTTCTATTTATTTTATTTCTCTCTTTCTTTCTCTCTCTCTTTCTTTTAATTGCAATCAACTTGTTTGGTTATCTTTCTTTTGACTTTATTTTTTCATATTTCTTCATGCGCCGTATTTTTCTTTCTTTTTTTATATACTTTTTCTTTCTTTCTTTTTCTTTCTTTCTTTCTTGCTTTATTTATTTTTCTTCGTTTCTTTCGTGTTTCTTTTCTTTCATTGTTTTTGTTTTTCTTCACCGAAAATTTTTCGTCAGGATCTTTGTTATTTTAAAAATGTTTGCTTCTTTTCTTCCCGCTAAAATTGTCCATTCCTTACATCTTCATCTCATCCATCCTATCATCGTTTTTTTTTTCTCGCTCGATTGTAATTAAAATTTAATCGTGTTTATTTATCTTAATTTCTTTTTTTTTACTTCTCTAACATCATGTGATTCAATTTTCCTTATTTTCTCCTCATCAATTTGTATTCTTCATTTCAGTTTTTCAATTTTCTACTTCTTTATTTTCTACGTTACTCTTTTTCTATGTCGCTTCTTTCTCTCCATTTTTCTGTTTCTTAAATTCCGTTCCTTTCTCTCTTTATTCTCCTCCCACGCTCTCACATATTTTATCCTTCTCTTTTCCCTCCTATTTCGCCACTCACTCTTCTCTGCCCCCCCCTCTAATACGCACATCTATTTTTCATTCTTCGTTTTTTTTGTTTTTGTTTTTTTTTTCGCTTTTAATTTGCCGCTATTTTTTTCCATCTTGCTAGCCCCTTTCATCTACTCTTTTGAACTCCCTCATTCCTCATTTCTCTCCAACTTGCCATCTTTTTCATCTTCAGTTGCCTTTCTCCTTCGCATGTTTTACTGAGAAGTGACAGAGAGTCGCCACTGCAGACTGCGAGCTTCAAAGTGATTATGTTTACTGGTCTCCTCCTTAAATCCTCTTCGCCGACCATCACTCATACGCCTGTCATGTCTTCGGAACTACAGATAAATGCTGCATGTGTTTATACCAGTGTCGATACTAGTTAGCAGCAAGGAAATAAAAGCAAGAAAACTCCCTGTAACTGCTTCAAGTACGCATCACCCGGCTGCATGCCAGTTCAAGTAAGAAGTCTGTTACATAAACAGAACAAGAATTTATACTTACCAATCACAAGCATTGGCAAACAGCACACTTGTCTCACGGCCTCTGTGTATCGCTATGGCATCACATGACACAAAGACAAATGAGCTTAAAGCAAATGTTTCAGCTGGATGAAGATAAAACAGATATTTTAAAGTTAGAAAGAATTTACAGTATATACGCTATAGTTCAAGATTTTATTATCAGTTCCTTTTTATTCAATAGGGTATCGCACTATACGCAGAAAATATTTTCAAAGAGATTAAAAATCAATCATTTTTATGATGGTTACACTATTCACAGGTGATGTCTTTCGGGATTAGTTAAAATCCATGCAAAATGATCAGGGGTCACACTATACATGCAGTCATATTATACATAAATATGTACTGCAACTTAATTCTGCTAACGATGTATGGAATTAATATATATTATACAGTGTAACCCGGATATAAGGGACCCGGATATAAGAGAAACCCGGATATAAGAGAGATTTTCTCTGGTCCCAAATTAGAGCCTGTGTTAATGTATATGAAATAGACCAAACCCGGATATAAGAGAAACCCCGATATAAAAGACTTCGTCTCCGGTCTCGACAACTCTCTTATATCCGGGTTACACTTTATATAAATATATTGGGTTGGTGTATAATTAACAGGCGTTTTTAAACAATATTTGTTATGTAAAAAGAACCATAACAGTTGAGCAATAATATATTTAAATGATTATTCAGAAGCGTATGATTATCGACACGAATTTTTACAACATGAAAATAAAATAATATTTTATTAGGTGAAAGTAAACAAAACAGCAACTTTTATTAACAAATAACTCGCCTACAAAATGCCTGATAATTATGCACCAACACAACACACACACACACACACACACACACACATATATATATATATATATATATATATATATATATATATATATATATATATATGTGAACTTACCATTATTCGTTTTATTGCCACCTTCAGGTTTTTTTGAAATTTTAAGGACATTACGCATGCTAGATCAATAACTCCTTACGGATTAGACAATAAACATTCTTCACCTGGTTTATTAAATAGTAGATTATATATAATATTGCTTCTCATCCGATTTTTCCTACACGGTATTGTTTGTTTACATTATATTAGTAGTAATAACCTGAACTTGCTCAAATTAAGAATAATCATTTCCAATTATTAACAGATTCTTTATACCATGAAATAATGAAAAAAAAACTGAAGCTTTTCGAACACCATAAGTAATTTCTTCAATCTAATTATTTTATCCATCTATAACGACAATTATATATATATATATATATATATATATATATATATACATACACACACACACACATATATATATATATATATATATATATATATATATATATATGTATGTATATACAGAGATAGATAGATAGATAGATTACTTAAACGTCGGGTACTCGTATCTGAGTAGACGCTCCGTTTGTTTTTAAAGAATATATTTAATATTTTTGCCGACCGGCCTAAGTATTCGAGAAATCTTAGAGATTCTGCACAATAATGAGTAGACCCCTTTCCTTCACGGAAACACATAAATACATACACGCACGCAAACACAGGTATAAATATATATATATATATATATATATATATATATATATATATATATATATATAGTGATGCATGTTTCATTAAATAATATAGACAAGTTTTGTCTATTTATTTTAAGAAAGTTCTTTCCATATTCTCTGATAAGCTTAATAACACCATTTTGATAGATGTTTAAATCCAATCTAAACTTAGGTTGGATTTAAACATGTATCAATATGGTGATTTCCTTTCGTCTTTCAATGAAATTGTTATTAAGCTTACCAGACAATATGAAAGGAACTTATTTAAAATAAATAGACAAAACTTGTCTATATTATTTAAGGAAACATGCATCAATGAAAAATTGTTGCCTAAATATACAGAAATATATATATATATATATATATATATATATATATATGTATATATATATATATATATATATATATATATATATATATATATATATATTTCAATAAGTACATATATATATATATATATATATATATATATATATATATATATATATATATATATATATATATAGGTGGCCTGACGATTGCATATAGCATGAAACAGACTGTCGCCTCTAAGTGTTGACTTCTATGTTCACTTTTATATATTTACACGCTCTATCTCTGATACTGAGCACCTTATTCCATAAATATAGCATACCTTAAGACTATATTTCTTTTTATATATATATATATATATATATATATATATATATATATACATGCACATTTTTATATATATATTTATAGAGAGAGAGAGAGAGACAGAGAAATACAACAATCCTCGATTGCATTTTTAAAGATACAAAGGCTCTCAGTTTTTAAATTTTAATCTTTGACTTCACTCTGTCTAGATGTTTAATTTTGCCGATTTCATTCAGTTTTTATCGCTAATGTAATTATTCACTTTTTAAAAAAGAATCTAGAATGTCAGACAATCAGCGTAGAACGGACATAAAGAAATGATTAATGCCGTGTATAAAATCCTGCGAGAAAGAATGTCGAGTTTATAGAGGTATTGAATTTCGCCTTTATCCGGCTGCCTCCGACAGATGTAGGATGTAAATCTCCCCTAACACCACTTCTCCATGCTTCTGTAAATTTAGCTTATTGAACGCATTGTAGATTATTTTATACTTAAAGGAATTTTTTTTATATATATATATATATATATATATATATATATATATATATATATATATATATATATATATATATATATATATATATATATATATATCATTTATACTTGATCATTTTTTAAAAATATCACTTGAAGAAGGCAAACATACTGCCGAAATATTACTTAACTTTGTCAAAAAATGCATGTTTTACAATTATTACCATGCTCGGACTATCATACACATCCCTTTTCGCCATATGTATCACAATGTTTCTGTCGTTGCACACACCAGCCTCCTTCCGAACTGACCTTTATTCCTCTCCCTGTTCTAGTTCCACATGTTGTGTCGAATTGAAGTCATTTATCCAATACCCCTCTCTAAATTCTCCACTGTCTTAACCAGGTATTGAACTCGCACTCTTTGGGCCTTGTCACTGGGTCTAACCAATGCCTTTATCCACTGTGCCATGTGACCTTGAGTGCATCGGTGTGTGATTTTCTGGGTATTATAAAACTAATGTCTTCGACAACAATTTTATACCAGTGCTGATATTGCAATTTTTGCTGTTATCATACATGTTTTTACCATAGCTCATATTGCAATTTTCTTTGTTATTATTGCTTTTCTCTGGAACGCCTTATTACTGGTTCCCATATCGTATTCATTTCTATGCTTGGTCGGCTCAGGAGATTATTGTGGCCTAGCATATGTGCTGATTCCTTAAGTTTTTGTTCTTTCTAGGGATTTTCTCTGTCTATGATCTCAACCTGATCCCACAAATGGCGGTGATCTCCTTTTTCTCACCATATGTGGTCAGCCACGCCTGATTTTTCCACTCCCCCTCGTGTTACAGCATTTTGGTGTTCTTGAAGCCTTAATTTAAGGGGGCGGCCTGTCTCCCCTTTATATTTCTTTCCGCAGCTGCACGGGATGGTGTACACACAGTCTTTAGTCATGTTTTCCTCTATGGGTGGGGGGTCTTACTCGGGAGATGTATCTGCGAAGTGTCGCCCAGCTTTTGAAGGTTGTCCTGATGTTATATGGACTGCAAATCCTTTTTTTCCGATAACCTCTTCACATAAGGCAGGCAGATTGTTTTCTGAGTGTTGTCGTCGTCCTCTTGTAGCCACCTATCCCAGTTTATTGGGGCTGCTGCCAAGTACCCAGGTTAGTTGTAACGTTGTAGGGTACTGCTTATACTGACCATTTTTTATGTAATGATATGGGTCGCCATTTATGACTTTTGTTCGGTGTTGTTAGCAGCGGACGATCCCTTTTTTTACGCTGTATGAATGGTGGGAATGGAAATTGAGTTGTCCGGTGTATGTCGGTTTGCAGTATACGGATATCTTGAACCCATGCTCTGTTCGAGATATTAGAACATTCAGGAATGGGAGTGTGTTGATACTCTCTTTCTCCATCGTGAACTGTATCGAAGGTCTTATTAAGTTCACATGGTCCAAGGAATCTGAACATTTTCCTGGTGTGGTCAGAGTATGAAGGTGTCATCTACGTATCTTAACCACAGACCTGGCCTTAGAGATATAGATTCCAATGCAATTTCGTCAAAGTATTACATGTATATGTTCGCCATTGCTGGTGATAATGGCGAGCCCATTGCGAATCCCTTGTCCTGTCTATATATCTGTAACCCCATTCCGAAATGTGTTGGTTGTGTACAATGTCGCAAGGTTACAAGTTTCCACCCAACATCGAATGATTTATATCTTACTTATTATGAAATGGACAATGTCCAACAATTATTATGTGTGAAGTCATTTGTTTACATTTGGATACGCATCGAGCAGATATGAATGTACGAGAGAAAATCATGGAGAATTGTAGTTCAAAACAGTAAAATCGACCTTGCTAACCGAAACGCTCCTCTGTGGCTAAATCGGTAAAAAACACGTTAGGCGATATGACGGTTTCGTATAGGATAAGGTTTGATTCCTGTTGGAGGAAGCATATTTTCTATGAAAATTTCTCGGACATTCAGGCCGGTAAATGTTATTTATACTGTTTATTCTAAAGAGAGCATTTACTTAAATATTTGTATCTATAAAAAGAACGTATAAACATTAAAACTGTCTTAAAATAATTGTCGGACTTTGTCCATTTTATAATACATATATGCGTGTGCGTGTGTATGTGTACCTGTGTGTGTATCCCTGTCTATATCTTAGTGTGTGTGTATACGTGCATGTGTGTGTTTTGGTGTGTATACAAACACGATTTGTATAAAAACCGATTGTATTGTAGTCGTGACAGCAATGGTATGCAATAGATTGCAATTTCTTTCTGCGGTAGACCAGTTGCCATCCAAGGCTATAGAACCCGGTCTGTCCTGCTATTTACTCATGGCTGGGGAGAGAGGAAGAGGATTAAGATTTTAAGAACGTTTATTTTCCTTTGATATATGCTGTGAGCGACAGATACTCCAAACCATCTTTCCTCGTTATGACTTGTAAAGATTTCAGTAATGTAATGAGGTTGTTTATTAATTCATGTCTAGATAAAGTGACACTTTTAGGCTCGTCAACACAGACGAAAACCGTTTACACATATACCTTTTTATCGAGCACTTAAAAAAAATTAAATACTAAGAACGGTGGATTATTAATCTGTCTATTCTTTTCTCTTATATATATATATATATATATATATATATATATATATATATATATATATATATATATATAAATATAGAAGGACCGATGAAAAGTTCTCAACGCGACCACCCATCAAAATCACTATTTCAATGGCCAACCATTGGCATTATTATCGGAAAGATTTAAAACATCAATAAAAATGGTAAGGATGACAAATAACGCTAACACTAACAAAAATATGGCTGATGGAAATGTATCGACTAAATCAAGAATGTATTCAATTTCGCTTAGTCTTAAAAATTTCCTCTCCTCTAAATTTCGTCTCCTCTAAATGCATATATATCGCTAAATATTAATTGTTTTATCTCTTCTAAAACTAGTATATTCGCCAAATAGAAAAAACCTGTTTTAACGTACTTTTAATGATTTACTACCATCATTTATATTTGATTAATACGAAATAAATAATCTGAGAACTTGACGAGTTGCACATTTTAAGTGGCTGAGAAACCCTGGAAACTTTTATCAAACAGCGATGCAGTCATTGTTGGCATGAGGCGTTCTTACTGAGTAGATAGAAACTCAATAGCAACACATTAATATTCAAGCCTGAACCGCCTAAGGTCGTGCCTAACGACACGTCGGCTTCAGTCAAACGCTTAGATTCATATTCTGAAAGTTAAGTATTTCTGAAGTTTTTTTTTCATTTGAGAATTTATATTAAGTGACTATTTTTTTTTTTGCATTTACTTATGGACGTATGAGGTTAAACGTGTTAAAAACTTAGTTATTGATACGAAACAGTAACTGATACACGTAAGGTTCATTACAATCAGAGAGATTTTGATTATGAAGGCGTTGTAAACGAATGAAATCAGAAATCATAGTGGAAGGTTGTACGTACTGGTCCACATTGACCAGTTGATTCGCCTGCTTACTTAGCTGCCACAAATATCAGCAGATTTTAAACTAAACTTGATCATTGACTATGTTGTCGGTAAGAACACAATGCTACAATGCAGAAAGTCGAGTCCTTTTTGTTAACTGACAAAAATATACAGATAGATAGATCGAAAGGAAGACAAACCTACAATGTGCTATGGGTGAACTGTAGTAATTTTATATTAATTTCGCGCATGCGCGTTATCTGTTTTTTGCGTTTGTCGACTGCACAGTTTGGTAGGGTCAGTTGGACACCGTCTGGGAGAGAAAGAGCACTATGATGCAATCCACTCTGCCAAAAGTTTGGAAACGCTATGCTGTACTGCTGAGCATTCACGTCAGAAGCTCACATACAAACCTTTGAAATGTCAATCTCAGGACAGTGCAGAAAATTCGGGAAAAGTTGAATGAGTCTAATGGTCATTAAGATGGTACAACAGCTCTGAAAACACCCTCCGATCGTTCTGATAAGAACAGGTCTCCGGAATTTGTTGTTGAGTGCCCCAGACTCAACACAGAGACCTACAACAAATGCCTTGAGGAGGGAATGCTTCCCACGGTCAAGAGAGTTGCTGCTGGAGACCCTATGCCTGGCAACAGGACTCTGCATAATGCCACACAAGCAGGAGAACTCAATCGTGGCTGTAAGACAATTTTTCCAACCACATCGCTATTTTTATTTGGCCAGCTAACTCTCCAGACTGCAACCCGTTTGATTATTATGTGTGGGGTACAGTTGAGCGAGAAAACAACAAAACTCCTTGTAAAACCAAAGAGGAACTGTAGGCAATAATTATAGCAGCAATCACTAACTTAATCAATGAGATAATCTAGAAGAGATTCCGGAGATCCAGAAGTTTTTTGGAGGCTTTCGTTGAAGCCAATGGCGATTTTATTGAACAAATTTATTCTTTAGTATTTCAAAATATTTTTCTGTAATATCTGCTAAAGTTTGCTGTCAGTGTTATTTCTATTTTTGCGCAATTATCCATCGCATCTTTTAAATTACAGATATCAAACTTTGTAAGAGATGTAAACAATTGATTTCCGCTGTTCTATTTAACCTAATTCATATCAAGACATATTGCTACTGTTTTAAATGTGAAACCTGCGTATCACAGTATACAATTCGTCTAACTAAAGGACTCAGTGAACCTGTTACAACGCTAACGTCATACGACTGGACCAAAGAAGAAACTGACTAGACTCGATATAGCGCCGCTTCTCACTAAATTCTGGTGGTGATATTCATCCAAGTATAGTGGGTTTCTTCTTCGTCACCGAAGTTCGTTTGTCCAGACGTATGGCGCTTCTGTTGTATCATAACAGTCCAGGTTCAATTCTCGGTAGTGGATGCGCACTGTTGATGAGTCCCAAAATAGGACGAAACAGCCGACCAGTTTCTTCTGCATTATGATGAGGAGTCTTCTAGAATCCATAAATTACTATAAATTATTATGGAAATCTCAAAAAATTTCCAACATATATATATATATATATATATATATATATATATATATATATATATATATATATATAATTTCTTGTATGATAATACGGTAACTGAAAATAGGATACCTTTCATAACCGCTAAATTTGACCAACCACAATTGTGAGCTGTTCTATTGCGATAATAGACACCCGACTAAACCATCACATCTAAAAGAAATATAAAATCAGTTGCAAAAATATTCAGATCATCCATGTTTGATACATCTTATTGCGCCTGATTACATCTTAATGGACTGGCATTGCATATGCATTTGAAAAATCTCTGTATCGATTTTAACTAAAACAAGAGTTTTTAACAAGAGATGATTTAAGACACTTGTGACTCGTTGATTGGAGATTACAGACAATGGAAAATGCAATGCATAAATTACAATTCCAGAAGATTTTAACAAATATATTTGCGTTTCTAAATCTTGGTATTAAGTAGTGGATCATCTGATAAATAGATATGAACATATATAGATAGATATGAACAGACATATATATCTATCTATCTATCTATCTATATATATATATATATATATATATATATATAGATAGATAGATAGATAGATAGATAGATAGATAGATGTCGACAGACATCGATACATAGATGTGAACAGACATCGATAGATAGATAGATAGATAGATAGATAGACAGACAGACAGACATCAACAGAGATAGATAGATAGATAGATAGATAAATAAATACAAACAGACGTAGGTAAATGGATAGACATTAACAGACATAGTTAAGTAATAGACATAGATAGATATATAGATAGATAGATAGACATTAACAGACAAAGATAGATAGATAGATAGATAGATAGATAGATAGATAGATAGATAGATAGATAGATAGAAAAAATACAGCTTCTAGATATCTGTTTGAAAACAAGAGACAGTTGCGAGGACACTATCATGCCACTTTACCATTGATAATTATTGGGGTCTTTCGGCGCTTACCGATTTTCTTTTGTGTCTTTCCGTAACACAACTTTTTTATTTATTTCCTGTAGCTTTTCATTCTCTGGTTTACATTACCTAAAGCATGTCTTGCCAATCTTTACAACTTTCACTTCTCCGCCTTCTCCCTTCAGTCAGTCTGAATCTTGAATAGATTCCAGGCAAAGAATCTTTATAAGAAAAGCTTTTATCTTCCTTACGCTACCATACTACCAAATATCCAACAGTTTAGATTTGAAGAAACAACCTTCTGGTTACTCTTCTCACACAATCTTGTTTCATACACAATCGTGTAAAATTGTTTTTACATGATAATATAAATTTAAATAAAGAACAGAGAATCACTCACAGAACATTCAACCATATAATTCCGCTGAATCAGCTATGTCTGATTTAAGCAAAATATAATTGAATCTCTTTTAAACTAAGTTTTTCTCTCGTCTGCTTTTTTAAAATATTGCAACCCAAGCAAGGCGGGGATTCCACTAGCACACAAGGGGCTGCAGAGAGTGGGTGTAAAGGGTAAAAAGAATTGTTTAAGGAAAATATATTGTTGTAACGTAGGAAAGTTTACTGAATAGAATAGCCAAACGAAGGTTGGTAATGAACGACAATACTTAGGAAAAGTACAAAACATATAAGATTTGCCAGCGGCGCGTAGAAATAGTAGTCAACTGATAGAAGTGAGTGCAGTGAATTCTACAATGAATTTCCAACTACAGACGGTATCTACCAACTGCCCCACGCAGTCTGATGTGGCACAAGGCCGAATTTAATCTGTGGTTCCTGATCCAGTAGGCTCGGCTAGAAATTTCCTGTAGACCCCGTATAAAACCGGGTAGGTGTTTCCTGGGACGAGATTGACATAGCTCCGTCTGAGGATGCTCTTTGGCTTGGGGCTGAGAGCTTACCAGCACAGCTGATGGCGAATCGCCGACTGTAGAGGGTATTTACCAACTGCTTCACGTGTGTCAGATGTGGAACTAGGCCGAATTTAATGTGGGGTATCCGAGCCCGTAGTCTCAGTCGAAAATTCCCCGTAGACCCTGTATGAAAACGGGGTTGGGTAGATGTTTGCAGAGACGAGACTCTGCACTTCGACATAGCCTCGTTTGGGGATGCTGTCTGCCCGGAGGCTGAGAGCTTAACAAGCCCAGCTGAAGAACGAATATCCAACTGTAGGCCGGGCGACACATAGATTATTCACTACTGTATTTATGGGACTGGGAAGTTAGAGAGAAGAAACATTTTAAATAGAAGAGACGGTTACAATTAACTGTTTCGACAGTGAAAGTGTGGGACCCAGATGCTCACCGAGTAGAATGCTTAAGATGGGGTACCAGTGAAAATAGCTCGTCAGAGCACTTTCCATAAAAATATTTGTAGAAAAGACAGAGGGAAGCTACATCACGTTTGTGAGAATGTTACTAGAGACGAGATGCCAGAACAGGACCTATCACATTGCATATCCGTCTCTGGATTTTGTCAAGAACCTCGAGATGAACAGCGGGACCACTAGACCATATATGACACTAGTATTCAGTTCAAGGACGAATGGCTGACTTGTAGATTTGAAGGATGAACGCAGGAGAAAAAAAAACAACTTTCCTTGCGGTAAATGAAGCTATTGATTCAGTGTAGTTTTCCACCTCAGGTAAGTGAAAAACAAGAGAACAAGATTGAAATCACAACTCTTTGGACAAGTCACTGGATTCGACCAATGCGTTTATCCACTGGGCGATTTGTCTTTGAAGACATCAGTGTTTGAATTTCAGCTGTCTGATTTTTTCATCTCGGCTAACAGCTTTACGATATTCTTGAAGTATAACATCAAGAGGGCCGCATGCTTCTTTATATTTTTACCATATCTGCACGGGATGGCGTGTGCACACTGTTCTTAGTCATGACTTCCTCTATGGGGATTCTGAATTGAAAGAGATGTCTACAAATTATTGAATATCTTTATTGACCTCATGCTATATGGACCACAGATTTGTGTGTATATTTTCCGATAATCCCTTCACATAGGGTAGGGAGACCCAAACTTTTCTGGGATTTTTATCCTCTGCTACCCTTCTATCCCAGTTTATCGGACAGGGTGTCATATACCCAGTTCAACTTGTACGTTATCATTATTTCAATATTCACAGCGTTTCAGCCGTTTTAAGCTACAGCCTTCTTCAGGTGATATACGTTGGAATTTCGGGATATCCCCGTTGCAGATAATTCCCTTTATTAACTCTGTTCTTTATTTATGGATTTCCCTATTGTGTAATTTATATACTCTGTTATATTTTTGTGGATAAGTTTTAATATTTTATATCATTAGCACCCACTTAGATTTTTTGGATATATATTTTTATATATATATATATATATATATATATATATATATATATATATATATATATGAAAATATAGATATAAACTACCCTGTAATTATGGCTTAAAGTGATCAATAATTTTGCTTATATTTTTCGTGCTAGAATGTATATATATATATATATATATATATATATATATATATATATATATATATATATAAGAAAGAGAGAGAGTTCATCTGGGTTGAATAAGACTGACATACTCGGCGTCAGTTGAAATGGACTATACACATGAGGTATTTCTCTGTTGTGTTATTCATATGCTCTGTTATAATAAATACATTGAGCTGTTTTTGTGGATCAGTTTAAATACGTAGACTATATATATATATATATATATATTTATATATATATATATATATATATATATATATATATATATGAGGTAACATTGACGTCTTAACTCAGAGGACACAGGCTTTCTCATCCGAGACATAATCGTCAAGCCGCCTGACGATTGCGTCGAGCATGAAACAACCTGTCGCCTCTGAGTGTTGACTTTAATATTCACTTTTATATTTACACACGCTCTATCTCTTATATTGAGCACTTCCTCCCATAAATATAACAAAACTTAAAACTATATTTCCGCATATATATATATATATATATATATATATATATATATATATATATATATATATATATATATATTGGTGTGTGCGTGTATTTGTTAAGGATTACAAAATAGATTTTATTCATTTTTGAACAAGCACTGTAATTTACCAATCTCTTGACAAGTGTCAGGACTACTCGAGAAGTGAATTTTTCATCATGTAACATTGAACATTAAGAAGGACCTATATTTACACCGAGAAGCCAGAACACCTTGTGCAGACTCTTTCCGTGAGGATTCGTACTCAAATTTGAACTGATCATATTCCGACAGTCATTTGAAAGTCCGCGAGATATGTTATTAAATTGAGATAACCATCTTCAAGAACACAAAAGTATTGGTGGTTTGCACTTAGTGTTTAGATATATATGTTTCAATAGATTATTCATAGGGTCGAATTATCTTTTCTCCTGTTTCCCCTTTTTTAATCGGTGTACATAAAACTTTCATTTCGTCGATCGAGTGAATAGCGATAACTGGTTAGCTATTATATTTTTTCTTTACATTTTTTCCTTCTTTTCCAACTAACGTTGTCATGGTTCCTTCGTTGTCGTTTTATTATGCCTTTTTTATTGCATTCATTTTCTATATTTAATTTGATGCTTTTGGGTTATCTGTCACCCCACTTTACCTTCGACAGTTGGCTAGGATATAAGATAACCGTGTTGGTGGAGGCTGGCTTCAAGGTTAATCATCGATACAATTTCGTTGATGCAGATATCGGTCGCCACACTCAGAACATCGAACTTTTGTGAGGATCATCAAAGTGCAAGGAACAAGCCTCACCAAGGAAATGCATGAAAGCAGTTAGACCTACCTGCCGAGTGCAACGACCCTGATGGAGTCGAACTATTAGACGCCATTCTGTAGCCTATCACCGCGTTCATGCCACGTAAATAATACGATTAATATTTGTTATTTGGAGAAATAAATTAAGAAACAAATAATATATATTTACACATCTGTATTTGTGAAAATGTTGTAAATTTAATTTATATAGTAGCGACGGTTAAAGCCCAAATATCTTTATTTTATATTATTATATATATATAAATAACATAACATTTATAAGCAGTAAATTCAACCTTGCCAACCGAACGATCCTTTGTGGCCGAGCGGTCAAGGCTCGTCATCGTAAATGACGGTTCCATATAGGATGCAGGTTCGAATCCTGTCAAAGAATGAATATTTTCTATGAAAATTTCTCGGACATTCAGGCCGGTAAATGTTATTTAATACTGTTTATTATAAACAGAGCATTTCTATAAAAAAAAGAACGTTAAACATAAAAATGTCTTTAATAAATAAATTGTCGGACTTTGTCCATTTCTTAGTATATATATATATATCAATTGTGTATATTTAGGCACCAATTTTTCATTAATGCATGTTTCATTAAATACTATAGTCAAGTTTTGTCTATTTATTTTATGTAAGTTCCTTTCATATTGTCTGATAAGCTTAATCACATTGCTTCCGCCTCTCGTATACACGAGTTTGTCGTTGCTTTGAAATTTTTCATGCAGCAAGGGCGGACTGTCATTGTTGTTTCGTCTGTGGGTTGTTTGATATATTGAAATTGTCATCTTTGATAATGGCTTATGTAATCTATCAATATGGTATTTTCCTTTCGTCTTTCAATGATAATGTGATTTAGTTTATCAGACAATATGAAAGGAATTTACTTAAAATTAATAGACCCAACCTGCCTATATTATTTAATGAAACATGCATTAATATATATATATATATATATATATATATATATATATATATATATATATATATATTACCCAAGATCCTAATGTACAGCCAGTTAGATCAGGTCTACAGGAATGTAGGACGCCCATGGCTAAGATACAAAGACAAGCTTAATAGCAACTTCTCAGCAGTCAATATACCACATAACACCCTTGAGCGCTTAGCCTTGGAGCGGGTAGTATAGAGATCAACCTGTTTTAGTGAACTCAGTAGTTTTCAATCTGCTTGTCTGAATCATCTTCAAGAAGCGAGACCAAGATCTAAAAGGTCAGCCAATTTAATATGTGGTCTCCTTTGTAAATCACTAGTGGGTCTTAAATGCCACTTAAGTTTATCGCACAAAATTTCATAACTGAATCAACTAAGCTCTCAGATCCTCATATGTCGAAACCGACGGGAGAGAGTCCATTATTATTAATATTATTATATATATGGATTATTACTCATTTCTCATGAGTTATATTTTAACATCTTTTCTTTTTTTCAAATCATTATTTTTCGTCTTATATTTTTAGTTTTACTAAAATATCCTTTATTGGTATTTCTGTTTTTATTCCAGTTCCTTCTTATTTTTCATTAATTCTGTTTAATTATTTTTCAACCCTTATGTTTATTTTAGCGTTGGAAACCAGGCGAAAATAAGACAAGAACTAATTAACTGATTCTTTTAAATGTAATTAAAGAAATTAAACCTATAAAAAAAGAAAAATCTCAGAACTACTAAAAACAAAATGATATAACAAAAAAGAAACAAAAATATTACAAAAAAAACAAAAACAAAGAGAAACGAAAAATCAACAGAAAGAAAGGTGCAACACATCTCAGGTTAATCTGAATGCTTCTTCACAATGAAATAACCTTCTTTCTGGGTTCATTATTTGTTCAATAACATCTTCAGATTTCCTTTTGATTTACTGAAAATGAAATCCCAGTTTAGCACATAGTTTGACTTACACACCGGAGAGAAGACAACGAAAAGAAAATAATTACGCAGTAATTTCGAAATAACTAAAGTTTAACAAAGGAAGAAACAAATATAAAACTGTTTTTTTTTTCTTTCCATTTTCATGGCCGCCGACTTTTGCACACGTCCCTGTATATCCGAAGGGTCAGCCCAGAAGTCCGGGAAGTAACAATGTGGTTCTAATTAATTAAGAGAGAAAAGACATAAAAGTTTTCTTCTCTTGTTTCTCTGTTCGGACACAGTGAATGAAAATACTTTTAAAATTACAAAAAATGTTTTCTTTACTTTATTCATTAGTTTTTATTTTATCATCTTTTTTTTTTCAAATTGTACCTCCCTTCTTTTTGAAAGAATTCTACAAGCATTAATTTTTCTTATTTAATTATTTCTTTTACTTGTAATTTTTTTTATCTTTACTTTTATTTTTATGAGTAAGCTTCGTAGTCAAGTCTTTGGTCTTGCGAATAATTTCTAATCATCCTGTCTCCATCTTTTTTTTTTTCTTTTCTTCTTGTAGACATTAGTTTCATCTCCTTTTACCCTGTATTCATTTACTTACACTAGTTTTCTATTTGGTATTATTTCTTTATCTTTTTTTCTTTTTCATCAGGTTTTCTGTGTTTCTTCCTTTGTTTCTTTCCTAGTTTCTTTGTCGCTTGCTTTGTTTCTTTCCTTGTTTCTTTGTCTCTTGCTTTGTTTCTTTCCTTGTTTCTTTGTCGCTTGCTTTGTTTCTTTCCTTGTTTCTTTGTCTCTTGCTTTGTTTCTTTCCTTGTTTCTTTGTCGCTTGCTTTGTTTCTTTCCTAGTTTCTTTGTCTCTTGCTTTGTTTCTTTCCTTGATTCTTTGTCTCTTGCTTTGTTTCTTTCGTTGTTTCTTTGTCTCTTGCTTTGTTTCTTTCCTTGTTTCTTTGTATCTTGCTTTGTTTCTTTCCTTGTTTCTTTGTCTCTTGCTTTGTTTCTTTCCTTGTTTCTTTGTCTCTTGCTTTGTTTCTTTCCTTGTTTCTTTGTCTCTTGCTTTGTTTCTTTCCTTGTTTCTTTGTCTCTTGCTTTGTTTCTTTCCTTGTTTCTTTGTCGCTTGCTTTGTTTCTTTACTTGTTTCGTATTTTCTTCCCTTGTTTCTTTCATTGTTAATTTGTTACTTTGTTAGTTTCTTCTATTCTTACTATTTTAACAGTTTTTCTTAAATGTCTTCATTTAGATTGTTTTATTCTCGTCTACTTAAACCATTATTTCTTCCTTCTGTCGTGCTTTGTACACAGTTGCCTTCATTGTTATGTGATTTTGCTCAGTAAGAGTTTAATTTATATGCAAATAAAAGCCAGCTTCCCTGAATATATAGTTCATTGAATTGTCAAATTTGAAAAATATTAGAAATTAAAGTTAATTCGAACGTAATTAAAACAAATTAAAAAAAAAAAAACATTGGATGCTTTTAAAAGACAATTTATTTTATTGCATAGTTAGATAAGTTGGTTGATTTTGTTTAGCCGCATATCAATCTCTATGGTGTTTTATACTGAAATGTAAATATTATGAACGCAATTTTATGGCTTCAAATAAATATATTTTGAATTCCATTGTATGCCTTCAATTGTAGACAAATTGTATTGTTGGCCATTTTGTTATAAAATGTATTGTCGATAAGTCTACTATAAAATGTATCGATTGTTCTTTTACTATAAATAGCTATTGTTTGTAATTTTACTATAAATATGTATTGTTGGTAGTTTTTATATACAAATGTATTGCATGTATTTTTACTATAAAAATGCATTTTTTTATACGTTCATAGTGTTTTGATTCTTGTTTGGAGTTCACTATTTGCTCATAGCTTGAGCCTTAACAGGTGCTACCACCTAGGGTCAGGGTGGATCTAGCAGCAACAGTAATTAAGAGCTGGTGCCACGCGCCTCAAAACCTCCAATCTCCCAATCAGTGAAATCCATGGAATTAGATAGATAGATAGATAGATAGATAGATAGATAGATAGATCATAGTATCTATTTCCAGCTTCCTTCAATAGGAACATATCTCAAAACTTCGTCACCTGTGAAGAAATTGTCTTATATTTACAGACATTTAGGCGAGTTAAAATTCCGCATTCTGTCTTTGTTTCTAATGATTTTTTTCCTGTGCTTTAATAGTTTCTTTAATATTTGTAAAGCATCTTTCACTGGTCTAATGCTCTTTCGAATTTCTATGTCTCATTCTCCATTGTCTTTTATGACTCTTACCGAAAACTTAAGTTACCGTACCTGTTTAAATCTGATATGTTAAATCATAGCTTGCCTTTTGGGCTGGTACTAGTATATTATAATCTGTATATCCTAATGTAAAAAGACGGACCGTATCTTCAGTTGTCCAGGTGTAATGGTTCTATCAATTATTTTATATCATTCATTTAAAAATAAATTATATGTTATCTTTATATAATTTCTCAAGAATTAAACTATTTTTTACTCATTTCCCTACAAGTAAATCAATAAAGAAATAATCAGTGACGAAAAATAAAATAACAGAATTCAGGGATTCACAATTTATGGTTGACATTGCATTTACATTTTTGATATTCGTAGTTGACAGGAAAGCGGGAAGAGAATTCAACAAGCGGAAAGTACAGTAGAAGGATATTTTAGCATATAACTTACAATTTTAATAGTGAAACTATGAGACCTAATAATAATTTTAGCATATAACTTACAATTTTAATAGTGGAACAATGAGACCTAATAATAATTTTAGCATATAACTTACAATTTTAATAGTGGAACTATGAGACCTAATAATAATTTTAGCATATAACTTACAATTTTAATAGTGGAACTATGAGACCTAATAATAATTTTAGCATATAACTTACAATTTTAATAGTGGAACAATGAGATATAATAATAATTTTAGCATATAACTTACAATTTTAATAATGGAACTATGAGACCTAATACTGCGCTTAAATTCTTGAAGTCGCTGAATCAATGAAAAAATTTCATCAGAACAATTACGATTAAAATAGTTATATAAAAAGTCAAAATAATGCTATGTTACCGTCGTGAGAAAATCAAAGAAGTCGCGATGCCAGGCCAGGACTGATCAGCTTGCAGATTCTTTGGACTGGAGGTATAAAACAGAAGCACCAGACCAAAGGTGGCAGCAATTTTCACTATATATATATATATATATATATAAGTTTTATAGTGTCATTCAGAATTTCTTATAATTAATTGGGGAAATAAGATAATTTATGTAATTATTATATGTGAATGCTTTATAATCAAAAGTGATTTTAACATGCCAGTTGCTTCCTTTATTGTTATTCATTCTTTCTCCAAGAGCAATAGTGTGAAGAAAATGGATTACCCCTTATTTGAAATATATACTTTCTTTCAACATACAGTCAGATTAAGTCCCACTGGAGTGGCAGTGTGTAATCGATTTTTATTATTTTTTCCTCAGATTACTTCATTTGCAGTAGTGGGTAGTAATATGAATCTGTTTTCGGGGTGTATGATGAAATTTGTTTAGCCTTGAAAAATTCTTGAGTGTATCAGATTTTTATCACGCCCAGATACTATTGTCTCAACTGTCGATTATTTGTCCTACGTCCTTTGTCTGCGATGGATGTTACTCAAAGGAAGCTTACAAAAATTGTAACGCTGCACGGACACAATGGCAAGACTTACCAGGGAGCAAATGTACTATAGACTGGACTGAAAAAAAATCCTGATTTAAATTCAATTGGAAATCTGTGGTCAATCTGCAAGGAAAAACTTCATAGCATAGACATACGACGTACTAAGCCGCCCGGGGTAAGACTTTAAACAACATCCGCGTCCTGGGTAAGACGTTAAACGATTTCCAGCAGCAAGGACTCTGATCAAGAGGTTTTGAGAAGCGTGGAACCACCTCTTAATTGCTGTTGTTGTCAGGTTCACCTTGACCGGGTGTGGTAGCAAATAATGGACAAATAGTTAACTATTTCCATCAACACTTTTTTGAAACAAATTATTACCAGCAATACAATTGTGAAGGAAAGTTATTACCAAAAACAGATTTTTCACACAACAAAATATTACCAGCAATAAAAAATTTTGTCGCCATTGAGGTTGATATACCGTAAAACTAAATAAACCAAACCAATCTAAACCAAAGAATACATATTCTATTCATACGAATCTATCCTAAAATGTTGTTGGCATTAAATAACCTATGGAGGTTGATATGCCGTTAAACAAAATAAACCAATCAATCTAAACCAAAAACCAATCTATTCCAAAGAATTAAATAACCCATTATTCTATTAAACCAAACCAATCTAAACCAAAAGAATACATATTCTATTCATACGAATCTACCCTAAAAATGTTGTTGGCATTAAATAACCTATTGAGGTTGATATGCTGTTAAACAAAATAAACCAAACCAATCTAAACCAAAGAATACATATTCTATTCATACGAATCTACCCTAAAAATGTTGTTGGCATTAAATAACCCATTGAGGTTGATATGCCGTTAAACAAAATAAACCAATCCAACCTAAACCAAAGAATACATATTCTATTCATACGAATCTATCCTAAAAATGTTGTTGGCATTAAATAACCCATTGAGGTTGATATCCCGTAAAACAAAATAAACCAATCCAATCTAAACCAAAGAATACATATTCTATTCATACAAATCTATCCTAAAAATGTTGTTGGCATTAAATAACCCATTGAGGTTGATATGCCGTAAAATAAAATAAACATAACCACGCGAAGTGCTAACCTATGCACTGGGTCATTTACGTCAGGAAACGAAAAAAAAAATAATAGCGAAACTATTCGTTTTGTTTCAATTAACTTGCACAAGGGAGTAGTAGATTCCGTAGGTTTCTCCCTGCGTCTCCCAACCCCCCAAAAAAAAAACAATGTTATCTGCATATCTTATGAATCTAGCAATCGTATTTGCTTTTGACATCAATATATTAACATCCCTGAATTATCTGGTAAGGTCGACTCTGAACATTTTCAAATTTATTTAATAACACTAGGGTCAAACTTGTTCAACGAGGCACGGTCGACTTTACAAGCTTTCTAAAGTTTTCATTTTATTAAGTGCCTAGCATGTAAGCTTCATCTGTGAAATTTGCCAATTCTGGGACATCCATTCAGAAGTGAATTATCTGCTATAATCATATAATAAAAATTATATTATGAAAATTTCCTTTTGACGCGTACCCTGAAGCTTAACTTACTTTTTTTTATCACAAACTTTTAGTTCTTCAGCACACATTCACGATCGAATTCTATATTAACCATATTGTATGAGAAGATACGTTTCACCATTCCATTTGAACAAGTGCTGTATAGATTTACTAACATTTATTTTGTGAAAAGCCTACAAGTGTCGGAAGCCCGTGTAGGATGAACTTACTCGGGCTGGAAAAAGCACGGACCGTTTTATTTATTATTTAAATATACATGTGACACGTGTCCGGAATATGTAAATAATGTTTTTTTTTCTTTACAGAACTATATTTAGTTTATAAAAAGATCTCAAAGGCGAGGAGTCGATCTCGATAATCTCGATGTATTAAGCAACGTCTATTCGCCAAAGACGTAATCGTGACTTCCTTTGATCTGGAAATATTTAATAGATTTTTCCCGTGCAATGACGATATTCCCTGGTTCATGCGACAACCAATGTTGATGTTCCAATAACTACACAACTGAGAAAAATTATTGAAACCACCGCTTTAGTTTCCTTTCTTTCGACATAAGATCAGTTTTAGACTCGCTGGAATGACAGGGTGTAGTAGATTTTCTAATTTTTACTCAAATTAGGTCATTCGCAGTGGTGTAGAATAATATGAATCTATTTTGTTTGGCCTTGAAAAATATTGCGTCATCCGTGATTGCACGAGATTTTCATCATGCACAGATACTATTGTCTCTACTGTCGATTAGTTGTCCTACAGCCATTGTCTGCGATGGACGTTACTCCAAGTAAGAGTACGAAATTTGTAACGCTGCACGAACACACTGGCAAGCCATACCAGGAAACCAGTGGCCTAGAAACTCACCTGATCGGTGGTCAATCTGCAAGGAACGGCTTTGGGGAATAAACATACGTAGTACGAACATGTGCACTGGGTCATGTTTTTTTTTACGAAAATACGAAAAAGTAAATAATTACGGAATTATTCGTTTTCTTACTATCAATTTGCACAAGGGTGTCTATATGTGGAAAATAGTCATTCAGACAAGTATTGTTAAGGAAGCAGAAAATTATGTCTCTTCAATATTTTATAAGATTCTTTCGCGTGAATTAACTCCGTGTTTTAGCTTGGAATAGATAGAATCCTTCTTAGATTTATTCTGGCTTCATTATCAAGAAAAAATGGAATGGAAATCAAAGATTAAAAATTGTAAATCAAAGTTTGTGTGATAGTTTGCATCTTTTAAATTTTTAATTTTCACTTTTCAATGTTTGTGTTGTCGTGATCGTATTTTTGAGTTTTGAAACTGTGATGCCATTGTGACGTTCTATGAATTCTGAAAAAATAAATACGTTTTAGAATGACTTTTCCAGATTCATTATTGATTTTCTTAATTGTTCGTTGTTTTGACTTAACAAAACGTTAAACGTTGTTTACAATCTGCTTGACGGAAGGTTATTTTTACTCCCAATGAATTGTCTTACTGAGATCTTCATGTTGTTATATAGTATTTTATTATATACTATTGTGATATATATTATTTTGTTATATAGTATTGTGTAATATTGTATTTTCTTTGGAATAAATAGATGCAAAATACAATATACAATATTTTTTAATATATAGATACATGTGAGTGTGGCTGTCCTTCGATATATATATATATATATATATATATATATATATATATATATATATATATATATATATATATATATATATATATATATTAGTCAACGAATACGAATCCTTATGTATTACAGTTTATGGTGTACATGATGTAGACTGGTGTTTTGAGCGGAACTAATGATGACTTGTAATTTGATGCCATATTTCTTGGGTAGTTTCCCTCGTAGTTTGTGGTCGTATGTTCGAGGTTTTATGCACCTTTGGTGCCAAATCGGATAAATATATCATAATCATAAATCCTTGTTATATACGTGTTACTCATTCATTCGCTGATACTTCGGTGTGTGAGTGCGCCACATTTCTGGCTACTAAGACCATTCTGTGGATAAAATCTGTTAAATCCTGTTCTATTCTGTGGCTTTTACACCTTTATTATAAGTTTCGCTATCTGTTTACATATTACGTTGCACATACATTTTTTCAGCTAAAATCATTCTAATGTTATTGGTGTTGCCAGTATTCAGAATTTCAGTTTTTCAGTCTCCCTGTCAAACAGTGGATTTCTCACTCGTTTCCATGTTTCACCTCACATTTTTGCTTGATTTGTTCCTTACCTCCACTCCTAGCTCTTGTCGACCTTCACAAATCTATCCTCTTGACAAATTCGGATCACATGGTAGAATATGTTGATATTTCTTTTGAGTCGTCTATTAGAAAGAAATCTCCTATTTTTTTCTATTACCTGAGTACTGATTGGGAATCCCTTCGTGAATTTCTTTGAAAGGCCTCTTGGATTGATATTTTTAACCTTCCTATTGATAATTATTCTACAGATGTTTCTTATTGGTTTAATATTTTGCTACTATTATTTACGATTTCAGCAAATGCACAGATAGATAGATAGATAGATAGATAGATAGATAGATAGATGCGAGTTAATATTGAACATTCATCATCCGAATTCACTTTATGCTAATATTATTTACGATTTCAGGAAATGCAGATAGATAGATAGATAGATAGATAGATAGATAGATAGATAGATAGATAGATAGATGCGAGTTAATATTGAACATTCATCATCCGAATTCACTTCTAATATCTAGCAAGATATGCGACGTTTATTTTATAATCATTTTCTGAACAACTTCGAACGTTAAACATCTCCTTTCCTATCGTGAGTGACATAGAATGATAGAGACGAATCGATAAATATGTAGCCATTCATCATTTAATCTGGCCCTGACATTGAATTAATAACGCTCACACCTTTCCTTTCTGTAAGAAAAATATCAATAGTTATTCACCTCTGCTCTTTTTAACTGTTGAAGAGGCGACATGCCACTTATATTCACATGTGAATAGGAATGGGCGAGAAAAAAAAGAAGCAAATGGATAACTATAAAGAACGAATGGAAAATCAAATTTATGTTAGACGCGACCTCAGTGAGTGCAGTCAAAGCAAACGCTGGTGATATTCATTGGAAAAGAGAAAACGGTAAAATTCATATTTATTCAAGTTGTGCTTCAATGCTTCTATTTGTAAGTCTTCGATTCGTTCACTTTTCGGCGGGAATAAAAGGAAAGAAGGATAAAGAATAGACTACACTAGAACAAAAAAAATAAGTCATTTGACGGGAAACTATTTCTAAAATGTTATAACTAATACTAATTATTAGTCAAATAAAATAGTTGCACAAACACACAAACATAGATAGATAGATAGATAGATAGATAGATAGATAGATAGATAGATAGATAGATATGTAGGTAGGTTGAGTCAAAATTATGTTAACAGTAGTATGAGAGGAATCTCCACCTGTCCACCAGTAATTGGCACATATTTCTTTACAACTCCAACGATGACTGCAAATGCTTACTTACAAATGTTGCAAAATTTTGCCATTGATAACATACCCCTAAAAATCAGACGAGCTGGGCATTTCCAACAGGATTGTTCACCGGCTCATTTTGCCCGTACCGTTCGCGCTTGTCTTTCGATAGGTTGAGGCGTAACTTTGGCATTTGCCACCACACTCCCCGATCTGACACCCTGTAACTTCTGGTTATGGGGTATAATAAAGGATCGCTTTTATAACAAAAAAGTTGGAGACATCGAAGAATTCAAGGACAGAAGTTTTAATATAAAACATTTCTCGTGAAATGTGTGTCAAAGGCACTAGATTGTAGTGTTGATCGTTGGTTTTGTGCATCATTCGTGCTGGAGGACAGATGGAGACTGTCCAGTAATCTCTGAATAAAAGATTCCCCTCATACTAGTGTTAATATAATTTTTACCCGATATATATATATATATATATATATATATATATATATATATATATATATATATATATATACAATGAATCCTTCAAAAAGTAAATTAATAAAGTTAATGATATAAAATGGCGAAATCCCTTTGCTAACAAAATTTTAAAGATGCATTAACCTACAAATCACTCGATGAATGTTATGATCCTTGTTTTTAAAAGTTATAAGCTGTATAATGTCTTCTTAAATACGCGAGTACTTTCGACTGTACATTCAGTCATCGTCAGGCATGTATTTTTTTTTTTACAAACGTTAACGGATACAAAGTTGTGAAGAGTGCAGTCACAACGCTAAGGTTGATTTTTTTCAAAATTTAAATGAGTGCGTTTTTTTTTACTAATATGGCAATCTGAGAATTTTTTGTTGTAGAAGTTTATCAGTCAATATATATATATATATATATATATATATATATATATATATATATATATTGATCCTCTCCGCGGCCTGTTGATATGGTTCAGATTATCATTGATTGTTTTTTAAGAACGGATTATCAAGGTTTTGAATGTTATTTAAAACCAGAAAATGTTTTAGATTGAAATGTGTTTCTGATGGCAATAATTAATTACTGATTCATGAATTACAAATTAGAAAGGGAAAACATATATTCATATTTTCCGAACGGTATTTGCGCCTAAGAGAATATAAGAATATCAGAATCCAACTGAAATTGGAAATCGGTTCTGTGATTTCCATTTCTGATCCTTGTCCATTACACCACCTGCACATCCATTCTTGCAACAAATGTTATTCCCTCGCGGCCACCAGTGAAATTACTAACAAGGTTCGACGTTGTTTAACTTCAATGATCGTACAAGTACCTTTGTTTCATGATATGGTTCCTGAAGAATCTCACTTGTCTTCGAAATTATTGTCGCCTTATATTTTATTTAATTTAGATGTTGCTTTTCCACAATAAAACAAACATTCCTAACATCACTAGATTAAGTCACTAATTTTACTCGTGCATATATATATATAAGCTTCTATTAATTGTACTAGAATTAGGATAAATTCATTAAGCGAGTGTAACACCTGCTGCTAGTCATTGAGTGCAACATCGCGGTGAGATCCACTGTGTACATGTCTATAGCGACAACTACAAAGTGGGTAACTCTATGTTTAAGCAATGTTCATTCATCGATTTTTTGTTTACAACTTTATGTACATATATACGTATACATACGCAGACACGCATACAAAATATATATATATATATATATATATATATGTGTGTGTGTGTGTGTGTGTGTGTGTGAAAATGTGTATATATATATATATATATATATATATATATATATATATATATATATATAATTATTTATATATTATATGCGCGGTACTTATTAGAAAGCGCTCAATATCTGGAATAGACCTAACAATTGTGTATATTTAGGCAGCAATTTTTCATTAATGCATGTTTCATTAAATAATATAGACAAGTTTTGTCAATTTATTTTAAGTAGAGCAAAGGGATAAAATAATCCTAGAGTCATCTTACCCTAAAGTTTCATTTAGGTGAAATCTAGGTAGATAGTTCCTGGCTCTTGAGGATTATTTTATATATTATAATTTTTACACACGGACAAAAACAACTTACTCACTACAAAGATGCATTATTGTTTTGATGCAGTTGCATCTTGGCTGGTCAGAACCAAAACTGGTTATGAACAATTCTATTTACAAGGAAGCCGCTTATGGAGAATACATAGAGAGAAACACCTTAAGAGGAAATGGAGAATGGCAAAGAAAAGGGAGAAAAGAGAAGGAAAGAGAGAGGGTGACGGAGTAAGGCAATAGTATTTGTTGATAGCAGTTTGGACGGTTAAGGAATGTTGACCCGTTCAGACAAGGGCCTGACCGAAAAAACAAAGTAGAAGTTTTCGCTACAGCTTTTGATATCTATGCAAATTACGCCAAAACTCCCAAGAAAAATGAGAGAGAGAGAGAGAGAGAGAGAGAGAGAGAGGAGGGGGGGGACGGTGGAAATAGAAAAGAGGATGAAGGAAAATGGAGAAATAAGTTGGTATCATATTATTGTTGCTTTCATTACATTCGCATGGTGCAGTGGTGGAGGCTCTGACTGACGCCAAATCGGTTGGGTTTCGATCTAGGCTTGAGGATTCGGTTGTCTAGTCACATTGAGGAGTGCAAATGAATATATAATTTCAATTCAGCTATATATATATATATATATATATATATATATATATATAAAAGAAAAAGTATCTTTTGATAAATGAAAAAGAGCATTGCCAAAAATGACTGAAATAGCATGAAACAGATATTCGCCACTCGGTGTTGTCCTCAGTACCCACTAAAATATCTACGCAAGCTCTACTCGTGGTATTGACTATTTTTTTTTATCTATTGTATGTTTATATATATATATATATAATATATATATATATATATATATATATATATATATATATATATATATATATATATATATATATATATATATATATATATAAGTAAGCTGCAAATATTGCACGCACTGATTTGGAGAATACTGCCTTGGATCGCAAAGCTTGGAAAAGTGTAACTTACACTGGAATCAGGAATTTTTCGGCAGCAAACGTTGTCAAATAAGCCTCAAAGGGTGCCAAAGAAGAGTACCCTCTTTGCTCACACGCTTGCCCAATCTGTGGTTTTCTTTGAAAGTCATTAGCAGGTCTGAAATGTCACTCTAGATTCACGCATAAAGGTCATTAAAAAGTTGTCGGAACCTCATACGTCGAAATCGACGGGAGAGTCCATCATATATATAGATAGATAGAGAGAGAGAGAGACAGAGAGAGAGACAGACATTATATATATATCTATATATATATATATATATATATATATATATATATATATATAAGAGAGATAGTATATAAATATTTTTTACAGGTGGATGAGTTTATTATGTATTTGCTTTCAACTAGTATGTTACGGATACTTAGTTACATAACTTTACCCACGAACTTAGTCAAAAATCAAACTCCCATTCTTAGATGTTCTCTTAGAATATGCTAACATTTTTATCACCTCATTATATAAAAAAATCACTAAAAATGAATGTCCACACAGATACAAAATAGCAATAATAAAAAGAAACCTCTTCCTAAAAAGAGCACACCACAATTCATCCTCTCGACTACTCTTCCTTAAAGAACTCAATAATGTAAAACAGATACTAATTAACAATGGTTTCCCTAACCGCCTTATAGACCATTAAATTAGACTATCACACCCTAAAGTAAATAACAATGATAGCGAACATAAAGTAAAAAATTACATAAATATATTCTTCTGAAACAAGATGACAATTAACTACAAACAAGATCAATCTTCACTTAGAAATGTCAAAATAAATACACTACCCCAATTGACCCGAATAAAAAAATTCAAATTAATCATCTACTACAAAAAATTTAAAACAGCTAACCTTATTCTCAAAAATTACAACACACCAGCAAAGTTAAAATTAAACGAATGAACATTATCTATGAGTTCAAATGCCACTGTTCCGCATCAAATCGAATTCATAATTACATCGGTCACACGACTACATGCCTATCCAGATGCCTTACGTTACACCTATCTTACCAGAGTTCAATTAGAACACATTTAAACACACACAAACTTACCAGCCTCCATCCGTAACATATTACTTGAAAACACAAACAATAAGATCATCCACAAGTAAAAAAAAATTAAAAATAATGGAAGCCCTAATAATGATAAAAAAAAGCCAACACTTGACAATATTAACAACGAACAAAGCCATAATGTGTTTGGAAAATAAAACCACTCCATAAGACTAAAAACATATACACAACGCACACACTCAATTAAAATGAAAAAAAATGAAATCATCCTCGATAATGACTAAACGTATAGCCGAAAGCGCTCGGGATTATAGAACATTTGGACAGTTCCTGTGCACTTTGTGTCCCAAAAAGCTCTTGTGCAAACACAAGAAAAAATGAATTAAAAAGCTTAATATTTGTACATTGTCTGTCGTTTTTAATGTAACATGCATAAATGAAGGATCGCTGCCTAAATACACAATTATATATATATATATATATATATATATATATATATATATATATATATATATATATATGAAGAAATATAGCTTTAAGATGTGCTATATTTATAGAATAAAGTGCTCAATATCAGAGATAAAGCGTGTGTAAATATAAAAGTGAACATAGAAGTCAACACTTAGAGGCTAGGAGTATATATATATATATATATATATATATATATATATATATATATATATATATAAATAGAGAGAGAGGAGAGGGCAAGAGGTGTCATATCAACGCCACGTGTAAGCTAAATACACTTTATAAAATATGCAAAACAACTTAGTTTACTAGATGCGCAATAAGTGATGTGATTATTCAAGGGCCATTGTCTTCCTCGCCAGAACCAAGAACATTGATCAAACTTGTTAATGACAGCCATCCTTGATTAACGACCCGACCGCCATCACGACAGTTTTGAGAATCCATGTCTGGTGAGGTTTTATTTTCAATTTTCTTTTTTTGTTATTGATCTGGCAGTTGTAGGGCACCATTTGTCTTACCAGTCAAGCGCAAAGCTTATAACGGGCAGTTGCTGTTTTCTCTGTTTTTCCGCTGCGGTGAGGCAACGCTGGAGTGTCTTTTTTACGTCGCAGGGCTGGGTCGGATATTTTTATAGGAGATCGATGCTCTCAAGAGAAACACAGGAGCCGAAGTTGCTTTGTATCTGCAGCGTCGCAGGAGTCGCCACAAGTAATTGGCTCATGTGTGTGTGTGTGTGTTATAAAATGGAATAAATCCGACATATTTTAATTTGTTTTGCTTAAACGTTATTTTAGATGGATACTCATATTCGATTAAATGCCCCGTTCATCAAAACCGTATTCTATTTAATTACCGGCTTGAATATTTGAGAAATCTTGTCAGAAAAAATGATTCCGCCGTTTAAGGTTTATGCAAAACAAATTAATATATATACAAACATATATGCACACATATATGCACACACACACACACACACACACATATATATATATATATATATATATATATATATATATAAACCTAAAGAGCCAGACTAATCTACCTAGGTTTCACCTACGCGGATGGTCAGTGGGCCCTGACGATCCGCGTAGGTGAAACCTAGGTAGGTTAGTCTGGCTCTTTAGATTTATTTACTTATTTTGCTCTACTTAGCATATTGAGCACTTTGTTTAGTTATTTTACTTTACTTGTATCGGAAGTTTTTTTTTTCTTTGGACTCTGATCTTAGATTCTAGACGATTATTTTCGCCGGAAGTACATGTTCTTAGTTCTTTCTTTTTTATTATCTTTTTTTTTCCTTTAGGGTATTAGTTTGTTCATTTAGAATCTAAAACATCTAAGGTTTTGCCGGACGAGTATAGCTACTTACATTTATGCGTTGATTAGCGATATATATATATGTAAGCAAATATATGGATATAGATCCGACAGCATGAAGAAAAATACAGAAAAAACAAACAAAAATCTTAATATGCAATTATTAATATTTTAATATTTTATGCAATTATTAATATTTTAATATTTGGAAATCATCTTCGAATACGTTTTCACAACATCGCCCACGTGACGACGACGTGATCATATTTAAACGGAACGCTGATCTTATATAAAAATTTCAGTTATCTGTTTAGATTAGTTGTGCTCTTATGTCCATCGTCTTTTGTGTTAAATTTTTATATGTTCTAATGTTAATTATGTTTAAATGAAAATGTCCATGAAGATGGTCTTAAATAGACCGAAACGTCCGACGTCGACTTTATATTAACATTAAAACAGCATTATTGCATATTAAGATTTTTGTTTGTTTTTTCTGTATTTCTCTTCATATATATATATATATATATATATATATATATATATATATATATATATATATATATATATATATAGGCACCATCCTATCAACTAGAGTCTTCCATACACGAACAGGGTTCACTGATGCCAACAATGATGGCATACATGGAATAATTCGAAGAAATTGCCTTTGGAACGGCATCAATAAAGACAAGAGCATAGCTGAGTTACGTAAATAACACCTTCTTGCTGGGGCCTCACCAGGTATCTGGACAAACACTGTTGGACTATATGATGTCAATAAAACCTTTGATCCGGCTTCAATAGACGAATGCAATAATCAGCTGGCTTTCCTGGATGTACTTAAAACTTGTACAGAGAATGAATTTTAGATATCCGTTTAACAGAATCCAAATTTCATCTAACAAAAGGATTCTCCTGATCTATATAGTTTAAAGAAATGTATAGTCCAATGCCTAAAACACCTTGCAAAAGAAGTGATTACACAGATATATACCAGCAAGCGATATTCAGCATCAAACGTACCCTTCAAATATAAACATATCATCAGCTTATGCAGGTAGAAACCGAAGTTTTAAGGAGGTGGACAGTAAAACTGCTATGGTCTGTCTCCCTTATGTCAAATGCTTGCAGGGCGGACGTTAGTGTTTCGGCTACCACTACCCAAAGCACTTTGATACGGGGCCCCGCTCTCTATTACATGTGATTTAAGATTTCCCAACCTGGGGGCCAAAATCACTAGAAGGAACATTTAAATTAAAATTTCAGTACATATTCATTAATTACTTATTTTTATAATAAATAGTTTTGATTTTTTTATCTTATTTAAAATAATATCTGAAAAAATATTCTTTTTGTAATAACTACCAATATTTTCTTGATTAAATTTTCGAGAAAGATATTTAATGCGGAATTTTTTATACTCCCATAAAGATTAATCGCCGACAAATCTTCACAGAAAAAAAAAAGATTCCAACACAACACAAACGGAATTGTCTTAAAAATTTGTTTTTAAAACAATATGGCAGCTTTCAGGAATTTTTGAAATGTTTAAACATTTTTATTTTTAAGCGATCATGTTCTCGTTTTTATCTTTCTAGAAATCTAAAAATAGGGACTAGACGTGGACTTCTGGTTGGTATTACTATTAGTAAAACAAAAAGATTAGATCCTCCATAGTGGATGATCTCGGAATAAAAAATGATTTTTCCGAGATATATTATCGTTTTAAATGATTTAAAAGAACTGTTCAAAAACTAAATTGCAATTTAAAAAATATGCGTTACTAAAATGAACACTTCCCCGCTCCCTACTATGTGCGGACCCTACACGGTTGAGAGGTCCGTGGTAGTAAGCACCGGCCCTGACGGTTATTATATGTGATGATTGACAATATAAACAAGGTAGAAAAAAGTAAAAAGTACAAAACGCTAAAAACACTGCTGAATCTAGACCTCTTGGGTTTCCAACCTCGTCGGGGGTTCCAACTTTGCCGGGGGCTCTAACCACGCCGGGGTCTCTAACCTCGTCGGGGGCTCCAACCTCACCGAGTGCTCTAACCTCGTCGGGGGCCCCAACCTTGCCGGGGGCTCTAACCTCGTCAGGGGGCTCTAACCACGCCAGGGTCTCTAACCTCGTCGGGGGCTCCAACCTCGCCGGGGGCTCCAACCTCGCCGGGGTCTCTAACCTCGACCGGGGCTCCAACCTCGCCGGGGTCTCTAACCTCGACGGGGTCTCCAACCTCGCCGGGGTCTCTAACCTCGTCGGGGGCTCCAACCTCACCGAGGACTCTAACCTCGTCGGGGGCTCTAACCTTGCCGGAGGCTCCAACCTCGCCAGGGGGCTCTAACCTCGTCGGGGACTCTAACCACGCCGGGGTCTCTAACCTCGTCGGGGGCTCTAACCTCGCCGGAGGCTCCAACCTCGTCGGGGGCTCCAACCTCGCCGAGGACTCTAACCTCGTAGGGGCTCTAACCACGCCGGGATCTCTAACCTCGTCAGGGGGCTCCAACCTCGCCGGGGTCTCTAACCTCGACGGGGGCTCCAATCTCGCCGGGGTCTCTAACCTCGTCGGGGGCTCCAACCTCGCCTCGGACTCGAACCTTGCCGGGGGCTCCAACCTCGCCGGGGGCTTCTGCGTAGTATGCACCGTACTGGCCATGCATATAAACGATGCATACTATTCATTGATGACTAAAATAATTTTTAAACATTGCGGATGGCCATAAAACAGTGCTGAAAAAACGGGCCTCCAAACATGGCGGAACTTTCGGGAGTAAGACGCACCGGCCATGAATGCTTGTCTGTAGTTTCAGAAGACTTGAGTTCATAAAATAAATCAGTACAAATATTTAGAAACGGTTGACCCTTCTTTCGAATCAAGCTTGATAAGGATGATAAATGACCAAGAACTGTGTAGTTGTGGCAAAGACTATAATGGTGAAACCAGCCGCCCCCTAAAAATAAGAATAGAGAAAGATTAAAAATCGGTAATTAGAGATTCAATGAAATTAAACAGAGCTGAACGTGGGTAAAAGAATAATTATTAACTCCTATGGCACGAAGTGAAAATACTAAACATAGAAGTACACTGGTGTGTCAGATGTCTGAAAGAACGCATATGTAAGGTAATGAGTTCCTCATTAGTAGACGACATAGAAATAAATATGATTTGCGTTAAGAAAGAAAGAAAGCAATGACAGCAAGGTTCAACATTCGCAGCAGCACTAGAAAAGGGAAGTCCTGGTGAATTCAATGAAGCGTTACCAGCATTAGCAATATTCAGAAGATTATTTTAAAGGCTCCGAGGTTTAAACTATTACACTAGACAATATGCTAGTGAATTAAAGCCGTGGTTCGATATTTGGTGACTAAGTAATTGTAAGTCCATTTCGTTAGAGTTAGAAAACAAGACGGGCAATAACTGAGAAGTAGGAAATAAGAACTCGACATAACCACACGGAACGAGATCAATCTAACCTCGTAGATTGAATACAGGGTTCATTACGAATAAATTCTTGAATATTAGCGAGTTTAAGGAGCGCTTAAAGAACAACAGAGATTCATTGGGGACTATTCAAGTAACATGGATTTAACAATACAAACTACTGTTAGCGGCTAAAACCACTGAATCGTCGGTCGAAAAATAAGGATTAAAATGCTATGTGATCTTGCAATACGGACGCTTCTTCAAAGAAAACATGACGTTATCAAAGACATTTTTTAGATCTCATCGGACACCGTTTAATACTTATGCGAGGGTCACATCGTATCTTTTAAGCATTTTCACTGGCTAATTAAAAGAAATATTTCTATAAGAGAATGAAATTTAAATGAATCATTTTAATTAATAATTTTTGTTATCAGCATGATATGATTATGTAAAAAAGAGAAATGCGAAAATTACATGCTAACAGCGCCATGTTTACACTGCTAAATTATATAATGATATATAATTATTAAAATGTCAAATTCTTAACAAATGCAAAATAATCAGTTATTTAACTGCAGATGAGAAAAGCATGCTATACCGGTATTTTTTTTTTTTTTTTTTTGCTTCGGGTCAGACAAAATCTTATCACGTGCCAAATATGGCGACCCCTACAGTAGAAATCACAATGAAACTGAATTTTTACTAAATGATCAAAAATAGCTGATCAATGCTACAGAAGAAAAATCAGTTGCAGAATATGTAGGTGACTCTTGTAGCATTTTAGTTGGTGCATTTGGAACTATCCGGAAGAAGCTTGCGAAATGTCTGGCGGACCGGGATGTCCAAGGAAGTATCGAAACAAATCAGCCTACAACCGTATTCTAGTTTTCAGGAATTATTTTCAATAAATGTCCTCCTCTTCATCCGTATGCTAGGAAACAGCGTTTGAAGCTTTCACTCTTTTCACAGGAAATAGATGAAAACTTTCTGTCTCGATTTTTATTTTCGAGTGAACAATACACAGGTCAATTATTATAACGTTACACATGCGGCATAATTAATTGATATTAGTGTGTCTTTGTTATTTCAAAATCAAAATATACAACAGAAATAATGCCTAGATTTGCTGTTACTTGATTTCTAGTGAATGTTTCTTGATACTGTATGTGAAAAAACAAATTACTTATAGATTAGCTAGTAATTATTTTATAATATGAACAGCAGATTTTCATAAAAGGTACCTTTTCAGACAATATTAAATTATTGGGCTGCTGGTTTATCTGAAATTAACCCAAGAAAAGAAGTAACAAGACCTGAAATCTTTCCAATCTTAACGAAGATATATTTCTGCTTTTGACTAATTAGATTACATAAAAAGTTCAATAGTAGTTTCTTTGTTTTTTTAACGAAACTTTTCTATTTCATCATGCTTAAATTTTGGAAGTCGTGTTTCGTTATCATAATGTGCCTTCGGTTTTCAGTGCCACAAATGAATCCAGAAGGGTGAATATATGCTTGTTAGAAAAAGAAACATTCTAACAAGCATATATTCACCCTTCTGGATTCACTTGGTGATGGCTGACAAGAGATTCTCTATAAATCAAGTAGCCAATGCTATTAGCATATCCCTCGAGAGAGTTGAGAACATTATGCACAATGAACTTGGCACGACATAGGTTTCTGCTTGGTAAGTGCTACGTATTCTGACAGCTGATCACAAACGCACCTGGCTGATCACATTACAGGAAAATCTGACATTGTTTGGGGCAGATCCAACTGGTTTCCTTGAACGTTTCTAAACACAGGATGAGTATCTGTTTCCTCAATTGCAGTTCGAGATGATGTGCCAATCCATGTAGTGAAAACACTGAGCCTCATATACACCAAAGAGGGCCGACGTCATTTCATCCACAGGGAAGTTGATGGCCTACGTTTTCTGGGATGTAAAAGGCATTGTGATTATCCTTAAAATGATACCTTCATCAATGGTCACTACGATGCCAACGTGATGAGATAGTTACGAAAGGTTATCAAGATTAAATTCTCAGGAGAAATGACGAAAGTGATCTTGTTTAATCATGAAAACACTCTAGCACACTTGTTCTTGGTTTCAGTCGTTGATTTGCGTGGCTGTGGCTTTAACCTCCCTTTTCTTCTTATGTAACGATCATCTGTTCCACAACATGAAATAAATTGGCTAGGAAAACAGTATCGCACTGATTGATGACGTCATATCAACTGCTGAGGACTTTTTTTTTACAAACCGGCTGAACGGTATTCTTTGAAGAGTCTGATAATGGTTTACCTGAATATAAACAATGCATCTATTAAAATGAAGGGTTGAAAGTAATTCCTGCAAGAATTATGGCACGTCCGAAAAAGGGAAGGAGTTGAGGCTGGTCTTCACTAACTATTTTATATCTAGCTAATCCGATTTGCAAGATTTCACCGCTCTAACATCACTCCTGTATAGACAGCCTATAAACTTTAAGAACCATCCTCGTACACTAATTCTTCCGTTGTAGCAACATGTGGCCAGGTGGCAGAGGTCCTAAGGGGAGGGCTAGTCCTTTCTTTAGCGCCTGAGGCATCCCCAAAAATTGAAATTGAGGCCATTTATTTCATATCTTACTATATACCAATTCCATTCCCTATTTAAACTCAGACTAGTTCTACATACCTTTTCAGTGAACGCATCGATAAGTACCAAAACTGCATTTCGTATGCTGCCCATTCTATTAATTACGGTTTAGGGCGGTATCATCCTAACCAGTACCACACCAAAGATAGAAGTTTAGGATTAATCACCATTGCTTAGGTATTTCTAACGGGGATTATCTACGTTTGTGTTTCAAATAGTCGAACCCAGACGATTATTCTTTTTTTGGAGAAAACATCCCTTAGCATATGCATATTTCAAACACCCGTTTTGTTAAATATTCAGGACATTGTTTTCTACCCATTATTTTAGGTTGCAAGCATACTAGTGTAAAGTGTCCTTTAATTAAAATTATAAAAAAAATAAATATAAAAAATAATAATTATCTTGATACACATTTTATTTGTACCAGTCCGTTTATTTGAAACCTGAGAGTAAATAGATTGAGCAATTTCTGCCTCTAACCAACACCCACACCAAAGCTATATCACTCAGATTTTTTTCTTTGGTGGATGAAAATATGTAATCCTCTTACTACTTTCCGTATCAAGCCCTATTCTTTAGCTATATCTCTCCCAAGGAGGAGGGCCAAGTTTAATCCCTGGCACTTTGATTACGAACCAGAAGACGCCAAGGGAAGCAATTGTAAATCATACTTTAAACTTGATCTTGTGCCATTCTGCGTTCGTGTGTGCACTCGGATAAGTGACAAATCGCATTTACTAATATGCTGAGCTCCATGGAGGCGACTCTCAATGCAGCTCCTTTTTCGTTGAACTAAAAAGGTGACAGTCAAGGACAGCTTTCCCAATCGAGAAGTTCCGAGAAAGACTGAAAGTTTTGAGTCGGAACCGCACATTAAACGTCAATTAGTGTCAAATTAGCCTTCGAGCGAAGGCAGATATATTAAATATAATGTCATTTATTTGATGTGTTTTACGTAATCTTTGCACATACAGAAATAAATATCAAAACACATTCGAACAGACGACCATTTATTTATACAAGAGAAGTTCAGAAATTGATGCCTCTTATTTATTTCCACGGTAATTACAACAGATACAAGGAGCGCAATAACACCACTGGATAGAGCAAGTCTTCAACCATAAAACACTATATTTTAACACAGTCACCACCAGGGTGATGCATTTTCGACAATGATGAACAAGAAAAAATCTGCACAGTGGAAGTGACACACGGCTAAAACGAAATACCCAATGCCTAAATGTCCTCCATTCTACATTTTGGTCAATATGAACGCTCAGAAAATATCTATGAACCCCAGTGGATGCAATTTTTTCTACAGTATGAAATTAGAAACAAAAGAAACAACACCACTTTTAGTTCAAACTTTCATGTCAAACGTCATTGTGCCATAATATCACAGTGCTTGCTATCTGCTTGTTGTAGAGTAGTTTTTACAGTGGAGGCTTGTATTTCACTAAGTCATCCTAAAAAGGGTCCGACGTACTAAACGTTATGAACTTGCAATTAGTTAATGACGCAGCAATCCATTTGTGATGGTTGATACTTCAATGTCCGACATCGACTGACTCGCTCAACACCACTGAGCTCAACTGGCGACCGCTACTACTACTACTACTACTACTACTACTTATTATGTGTGGGAGAGTCTATTAATAATAGAATAGGTACGTTCAGGTATGACACTGCTATTAGGCAAAAACAACAGGTTATCGGTTGGAAGGTTCAGCCTATGACCAAACAAATAAAATGATTTGCTTCTCGGTGAAACAAATAGAAAAAAATGGCATTACTTCTTAAAATGAACCTTGTAAATAAATTTTAGAGTTTCCAACGAACGCAAATAGTAAAGTTTATATTAGAGAGGATATTCAGTAAGAAACAGTCAATATGATCATTTTTCGTACGAGAGCGGATCTTGTATAGTCAACAGACAAAATTAACCAATTTATCTCTCGTTTTTGAGGGGTAGTTCTCTTCGATTTCAATTAAAATTCTTACATGTCTATTAGCTGTCAAGTCATGTATTCTCATTTTTATATTCACAGCAAGAAATAAGATCTCTGTGAAAGAAGTGTGCCTGCCCGGAATTCAATCCACCTCATTTATCAACAAGGAATTGATTCGTTACGAAAACACTTAACATAACAATTCAGAGTCTCGTTACGCTGTAAAGGTAAATATACAGGACCCTTTGACAAATTCTTATTTTAATGCTTCCCTCATCAAACTGCGTCTTCGAAAGATAAATTTAGCTTCAACATATTGGCAAGACAGAATGTAATTCGTGTTAGTCATATGAACGTTGCATTTTTTCTTTTCTTTATTTTAATTGAAATGTATCTTTTTTTTTGTTTTTTTAATTGGATTTTAATAATTCCAAGTCTGATTTATTTTTATATGTTCATTTGTTTTAGAATTTATTCGTATCATACATTGTTGCAAATCAGTTCAATAATAACAGAAGTTAGGCTGAATATGCCTAGTCGTGTATTAAGAACAGAGGATTTGTATATAATGGCATTTTCAATATATCTCCGTTTAGTAAATTATCTTTTTCTTTAATTAAACTACCTATCACGGGTCATGATTGTGTTTATGAAGTTTTCGGGTTCATACTACTGCATTGAATGAGTTGTTTAATTTCAAGTCCCGTCTATGTTCGCTGATCCATTTCGGTATATTTACCAGTGCTTCACTAATGTATTTCTTTGGGATTATTGTTTGCATACTGTTTGCAAAATTCTTCACAAAAAATATCCGGTGTTCATAGGAATCGTGTATAACACATTCAGTCTATCATCCTCATCTTTGTTACCATATTTATCAAAACGTTTCGGCCGTTGTACCTCCGGCCTTCTTCTGGTGGTTGGAATGTCGAACTGAACCCTTTATTTCACTCGCTGGGGTAGAGTGTTCTAGTTCCACGTGCCATGTCTAATGGATGTCAGTTATTAGTCATCTCCTGTTAATTTCCCTCTCCAGGTTCTCAAAGACAGTGGATAAAGGCGTTAGTTAGATCCAGTGACAGGACCCAAACAGTGTGAGTTCAATACCTGGTTAAGGCGGTGGGCAACTTGGAGAGGGGAATTAACAGGAGATAACTGATAACTGACATCCATTAAACAAGGCACGTAGAACTAGAACAGTCTACCCGAGCGAGCGAAATAAAGGGTTCCGTTTGATATTTCAACCACCTGATGAAGGCCGGAGCGTAGAACGGCCGAAACGTTGTGTTAATTATGGTAACAAAGATGATAGTCTGAACAATGTAAATAGTGTACATAACACCTCATCTCAAAAATATAGGCAGATTCTGTCTGACTAATCCATTTTTTCTGATCAGCAAAACATATCAAAAAAAGAGTTTTTCGAAAGGACTTCGTCGGATCCTCCTCCAAATTTACTCAATCAAAATGCCAACGGATTTCTGAGTTTTTAAAACAGGCGTGTATTCATTTTGGGGCAAAGCGTATAATACTAGAGAATACGATGTATATAGTACTGGGAACATGTCTCTGATAAATGCGCATAAGACAATTTATTTTCTATTTTAGGTAAATGGAAAGGAATAATGTATTATTATCAAATGAAAATAGTTTCGGAAACGTTTTTGAAAAGAATATTTGAATGATGTATCGATGAAAATAAAACTTATTACATATCTCGATGCAATGTATCGAGAGCAAAATGTCAAAACCTAAGTCAACATATGTCGCTATAAAAATGTTAGTTTAACTTTAAACCGACAATGTGTTGCGATTTCAAATTAAACGTCAATGTAATACTATACCCAATATCCATGCTTTCGTGATATAAACCCAACACCACTTTAAATAACTATTTATCTTTTTCTTCATGCCTTATACACTCGAATTTAATCGGTAGATAAAACATTTAGAACATTTCCCTTTCGTCTTTATTTCAAGGTCATTTTTCTCCGGAAAGAAAAAAAATGATTTATCGACTTTCGCTTTTATCATTAATATTTCTTTTAACCCGATAATAGTGAACACTTGTTATATAACCAATTACACCAAGGCAGATGATGACAAAAATATTGTGAAATATGACAGTATCCTTGGTATATTTGTATTTTTTTTGTTTTACATCTGGCAACAAAATAAATGTTTTAGAAATAACATATTTTTCGGCAGCTCCTGCAGTCATTCTCAGTGTTTGATATTCAACGGCTTTTCTTGAAGTTGGCTAAATTTCAAATCCAGTGAACGTTAATGACAAATAGATTAGTGATTCCAGCACTAAGGACATTATTTACGTCTACTGCATCTGAAATATATCTCAGTTCAAAAATCTGTATTCAGTTTCAAGAACAAATGAAGACTGCAAGAGAAACATAATATTTTGCGTTTTTCAGGAGAAAAGTTTTATTAGATTAAACTAAATATGATTAAAATGAAATCCTTTCTGTAGTTAAGTTAAAATAACAAATTATTATTAGTATAATTCGATTAAAGCAACAGTTGCTTATAAATTTAAAGTATACGTTTATATTCAGGTGGACCTCTTTGTAACGGTTATCGGCTCTGCGTGACAATTCGGCGAGTCGAGTTCGAACTGTGACCACAGATGCCCTTGAGAAAGATAAGAATATATTTCATCTCTCTAGTCCAGCTATGCTTTAAAATCGCAGTGGAGTGCTGATTTCTTCCTATTTGGTTAGCTTCCAGTTTAGAAATAGTGACTCGATAAAAAATAACACATATCTTCCAGGAGTCCGCCTAATACGTGATGTCTAGGTACGCAAAATCGCATAGTGATTAAACATCCTAAGTTATGCGAGTTGCACAATCTTCCGGAAACAGAGATGATAAGTACACATTAGGGTATAAATAGGTTTTGTCTATATGTCAGATAAAAATAATATACTTCAATTGATTTTTTTTCTATGAAGTTCAATATTAAATTAAACATATTCCTAGAATTTTAAACGAAATGTGATATTCTCCGACACAAAACTGAACATATAGAAGACTTATTTTCGAAGCGAACTAATTATCCTAGTCTTGGTCTGTGGAATTGATTTCCCTACTCCACTAATACAGTCTGTCCTCACATAATCGGCAAGTTGGACAATAGATTTACTGATTCATTTTCTACGGCTTATCAACCTCTTGCAGTAATCTTCCAAAGAATATTTTTTTCGATTGTAAGGTTTTGGCTTTGTTATAGATAATAATTTTTTAATGATGCAAGTCCTTCTAATTAACCAATAGCTGGAGGAAGGAGAGGTGGATTTCTCATGGGTATATGCGTAAGTGAAAATAACTAACCCATATTTTTTTAGCAGAGCTCATATTGCATTTTTTCTTGTTATTATTGCTTTTCTCTAGCACTCCGTATTACTCGTTCCGATATTGTATTCATTTCTACGTCCGGCTTAGGAGATTTTTTGTAGCCTAGCATATGTACTGATTCCTTAAGTTTTCGTAGTTTCCAGGGATGTTCTCTGTCTATTATTTCAACCTCATACCATAGGGGTCGTGATCTTCCTTTTCCCTCCATATATGGTCAGGTATGTCTAATTTTTCTATTCCCCCTCGTGTTACGGCTTTACGATGTTCTTGCAGCCTTACCTCAAGATGGCGGCCTGATTTTCCTTTATATTTCTTACCGCAGTCCTTAGTCATGTTTTCCTCTACGGGGAGAGTATCTTACTCTGAAGAGGTGTTTGCGAAGTGTTTAACAATTTTGATGGACCACAGATCTTTTTTTTTTCTGATAATCCCTTCATATAAGGTAGGTAGACCGAAGTTGTTTTCTGAGTGTTGTCATACTCTTGTACCTTTCTACCCCATTTTATCGGAGCTGCTGCCATGTACCCAGGGCAGTTGTTACGTTGTAGTTTACTGCGGATACTGACAATTTTTTGTTCATATGTCTCCGAGTTGCCAATTATGACCTTTTCTCGATCTTGTAAGCAGCGGGCGATTCTTCTCTTTACAATGTATGAATGGTGGGAGTTGAAGTTGAGGTATTTTCCAATGAATGTTTTCTTGCAGTATGCGGATGTCTGCTGTGTTCGAGATATTAATACATCCAAGAAGGCAAGTTTGTTGTCATTTTCTCTCTCTGTTGTGCACTCGATCGATGATGTTATTGAGCTCACATGGTCAAGTAGTTGCTGGACGTCTTCCTGATGTGGCCAATGTATGAAAGTGTCATGTACGTATCTCAGCCATAGTGTTGGTTTTAATGATGTGGATTCTAATGCCATTTCTTCGAGGTATTCCATGTATGTTTTCTATTGCTGGTGATAATGGCGAGCACATTACTAAGACTTCATCCTGTCGATATATGGTTGACCCCATTCCCAAGTTTGTGTACAGAATGTCCATCAGATTAACTATTGTTATGCTGACCCTTTCTCCTGGGAATCAGTCGGAAGTCAGTCTGTCTATCTATAGTGCATCCTCCGTAAGTTCATTAGCAACGAAACCCAATACATCCAGGCCCACCATCTGGGTGGATTGGATGGGGGCATCTTTGATTGTTTCCATTAATGGGTCAATTATATTTACAAGGAAGCGATTGTGGCACTCAGGGCCTTGGCAGCTAACAACTGGCCTGAGCGGAAAAGCGTATTTGTGAATTTTGGAGAGACCATATACGTCATGAGCCTTGGTTTAATAGCTATGTTTTAGGTGAGAAGTGGTCTTTGTTCTTGATTAAGATCTTGCGACAGTTCTGTTTTCATTGTTGGATTTTTCTTTACTGTAGCTAACATTTCTAATCAGGCCTTCTTGTTTTTCTGACAGCAGGTAATATGATGATGTTTTCATTCCTCTGTAGGATTTTGATTACCAACCTTTCCATTTTCGTGATGCTTTATTTGGGTTGCTTGTCTTTCACCAGTATCTCTCTCACTTTCCATCTTAGCTCACCCACCCCCCGAGCAGGTAATATATGTTGGAACTTCGAACCGAACCCTTTATTTAGTCCACGAGTGTAGATTGTTCTAATTCCGTGTACCATGTCTTTGAATATCTCAGCTTTAGTGAATTTGCTTTAACATCTCTCCAAGCTTTTCTTTGCTGAGAGAACCAAATGTAATCAATTATATAAAAAAAATTATATGATCTCTTTTAAAATATTAGGTTTATAAATAAGTTAATTCACTAGTGTCCCCAAGGGCATGTGTCTCAACAGATGAGGCGATTTTCCAAGCGTAGCTTAGATGTGGTACAAGGTCGAAAGTGGGGACACCAGTGAGTATCGAATTGACTACTCAGTCGTAATCGTTTTAGCGAGACAAGCTTCCTAACCATTACACCGGCTTGAGGTGCCCAAATGATTTTCTAAGTGTATCTTAGACGTGGCACACGGCCAAGAGTATGAAACACCTGGTAAGGATTGAACTCACTATTCAGTTGTAACTGTTTTAGCGAGACTAGCTTTCTAACCATTACACCACCGCGGTGCTTTAATCAAACGTGGCTTGGCCCAAATTGTTATGAGTTTAATCACTGGTCCCAGTGGTTAGTACAAAATTTACTCTATTTATTAAGACGAATTAACTAAAACTGAATTATTCAAAAGCGTGGTACGTGGAAGTAGAACAATTTACCCTCGTAGACTAAATTCCAACAAATATAATCTGAAGAAGATATCCTCGGTACAACTGTCAGAACATCATGAATGATGAGGACAACAGTCCGAACCATGTAAATAGTTACCAAGTGGGTATCTACGTAGATGATACTACTCACAAAGCTAACCTGTACGCTAGTCTCGCAATGACCTCCAAGCTGTCGTTGACTGGGGAATGCAATGGCTTGTAAACTTTAATGCCTCCAAAACGAAACTGCCCTCATTTCTCCACCAGAGAGAAAACTCCCTGCCTCCTATCAGAATGGCTGATGCCCAACTTTACAAGAGTGGCTCTCTTTGCCTTCTTGGTCTCACGTTTTCCACTGAGGCGGAACAATTACATTGACTCAATAGCTTTATCTCCCGCGAGAAAAGATGGTTTTCTGTGTCGCACCGGAAGGTTTTTCTCCCCTGAGTCAATCCTTCAAATCTACTATTCGTCCTTGCCTTGTTGCATATATGCTCTTGTGACCCCGTTGTTCATCTTGAGGTCCTAGACAAAATCCAAACACGGATATGCAATATGATAGGCCCTGATCTGGTATCTTGTCAATAGTCACTTTCTCACGGACTTGCTTTAGCGTCCCTCTGTCTTTTCTACAAATATTTTTATGGTAATTGCTCTGACATGCTACTTTCAATGATATCCAGGCTCCATGTTTTTAAGCGTGCTACTAGGTTGGCATTTCGGTCCCACTATTTCACTGACGAGACGGTTAAATATAACCGCCGCTACTACTCAATGGCTTCATCTCTCGCAACTCCTGACTGTGGAACTGCCTTCCTCTGACTTTGCTTCCCTGATAGCTATAACGTTCAAATATTTAAATGTAATGTCAATCGACATATTCTGATGCCCTTATCCTGATACCCGTCCTTCTCTATATCCTTTCCTCAAACACCTCTCTTTAATCTTGCTTTTACTCTCTGTGACCCCCCTTGCGTGCCAGTAACACGCCCGACTTGTTCGGGTTAAGATGTAAAAAATAACTAAATATTTGTTAGTGAAAGTTTAATGAAACCTGTCTGACATACTTTTGTCATATTACAATCTGTAATTATAAGAATTTACATAAATCCGCATCAATTCTGAAAGCTTGAATGTGATATAAAACAAATTGAAAAAAATAATCTTGATGAATTTCTGTTATTCAGCACAATTCATGAATTTTAATATTTGAATTATTAAATGATCTTAAATCATTAAAAGGAAATTCCTATACACTAACTTAATTATACTTTAGTATTCAGTAAATCTTTTCAATTTCTTAGAATTTCCTTTCCATAAAAAATGTTTTTATCCCTCATTTGATTTAATGTCAACAAAACCTGTATACAGGAAGTTGTAAATTAATCTGCATAACGTTTATTTTTCATTCTCTTGTGAAGACTCGTGAGCCATCCCAGGGGACTACCGTAATCCAAGTTCTTGACTTCACGGTATATATACGTCGACACTTAACACTTATTTGAAATCGTTTTAGAATTTATTAACGAATACACACTGAGCGGAACAAATTTGTTTTCAATTTTGAGATTAACCGTTTAGGTCACTTCGAAATTAGAGCGGTCTCTATAATTTTCTTCTTACTAGCTGACAGCTACCCCGTATCATTCTAAAAATGATTCCATCAAATAACGCTTTGCAGTTTTAACAACCTTTCTTGAAAACGGTCAGTGCTTTTTCTCCTGGCGATGGTTTGCAGCAAAACTGGATTTTCAAGATTATACATGATTAGAAATCTTTAAATTTGATAATAGCATTATCGAATGTGCAACGTGACGGTGAAAAAATGGAAAAATAAAGCAGAACTACATACAGACTTCATGTCAAGTTTCATAATCATTTTGAACCTTAGGGCCATCAGAGAAAGTGCAGTTCAAGCAGCAATCTTATGCAGAGTGCAAGATAGCCTGGCGGAACCAATATCTCTTTGGGCTTGTTTTAAATTGTTTTCCTTCTCCTAAAGTGGTTGTCATCTCAAGGTAAGAGAACTCAGTCGGCGCGAATATTTAACGAATAGATGGAAACCAAATCAACCGAAAATTGAACACGCTGCACTTTTTGCTAACCTTCTATCCCACAGAAAACAAAAAAAATTTCAAAATTATCGATTTTATTATGCAAAATAGAAACAGAAAAGAAAAAAAAAAAAATGGGAAAAAGAATGGAAAGATGAAAACGAAGAGAAATATATAAAAGAAACTAAGGAAGTTGAAAGAAGGGAATGTGAATGTAAAAGAGGAAATACAAAAGAAATATAGAAGAAAGTAGAGAGAGTAAAGAACATAGGGAATTAGAGAGAGTAAAGAAAATAGGGAAGTAGAGAGAGTAAAGTACATAGGGAAAAAGAGAGAGTAAAGAACATAGGGAAATAGAGAGAGTAAAGAAAATAGGGAAATAGAGAGTGTAATGAACATAGGGAAATAGAGAGAGTAAAGAACATAGGGAAGTAGAGAGAGTAAAGAAAATAGGGAAGTAGAGAGAGTAAAGAACATAGGGAGAATGGAGAACAGGTAAATTTCATTATATTTATAAGACAATAAAAATATGTATAATTATTTTGGCACCGTTCTCTCAAAAATCTCACTGTCGATAAAAAAGGAAAGTCCAATAACAGTAGTGATGCAGTTCAAATCAATTTAAATTAATATTGACCATCCTACATCAATCAATATGTAATTATTTTTTCGGCAAAATTCTTATTCCCTAGAGTGGTACTGCTCAAGGAAATTTAGGTTATGCCATGTTTTATGGCTTCATTTTGGTTTTCTTCACATATTTGATGTACCTAAATAAGAGACATGCAAACAACAAACTTCATGTTCTATTACTGATTATTAACATTTAAATGTCGATTATTTGAGATCTATCTATCTATCTATCTATCTATCTAAGAAATATAGTCTTAAAGTGTGCTATATTTATGGGATAAAGTGCTTAATATCAGAGATAGAGCGTGTGTAAATATAAAAGTGAACATAGAAGTCAACACTTAGAGGCGACAGTCTGTTTCATGCTATATGCAATCGTCAGGCCACCTTTATATTGACGATTGCGTCTAGCATGAAACAGACTATTGCCTCTAAGTGTTGACTTCAATGTTATATATATATATATATATATATATATATATATATATATATATATATATATATATAGTATAATTATATATATATATATATATATATATATAGTATCACTGGGAGTATATATATATATATATATATATGTATGTATAGTATCATTATATATATATATATATATATATATATATATATATATATTCTCTCAATGATACGATACATATATATATATACATATATATATATATATATATATATGTATAATATCATTGAGTATATATATATATATATATATATATATATATATATATATATATAGTAGAATGAAATATAAGATTTTGCCAGTACTTCCGTCGCAAAAGAACGGAGTAAGCTGGGCATTATATTTATTAGGCGGTAAATAATTCTTAGAGATTTCTGCATCAGGTGTTATCGTATGCTAAGCAATATCGAATTGTCTGGAGTAAATTTATCCCAATATTCTTTGAATTCGGATACAAAAGAAATGTTTTCTTGTATTTAAAGATGGAATATTCATGTATTCGAATAAAAATAAAATATCGCCCATGAACAAATTGGCCACCATAAATCGAAAATTTTATGAATCACACTTTATCATATCTTATTTCTTCTTCTTTTCTATCGTCCAGTGTAAGACGATAAACTACATCCGCGTCCTGGGTAAGATGAAAAACTACATCCGCATCCTGGAGAAGATGATAAAAGACATCCGCGTCATGGGGAAGGCGATAAACGGCATCCAACAGCAATGCCTCTGATGGGGAGATTGTCAGGAGCGTGGAGCCATTTCTTAATTGCTAATGTTCCCAGATCCACTCTGAACTGGAGTGGTAACACCTGTTAGGGTTCCAGCTATGGGCTAATAGTTAACCCCCAAACTTGTATCAAAACGCTGTGAAAGTGTAAAAATAGATTTTAGTATCAGTAATGCATTTTGTAAAAAATTATTACCAACAATGAATTTTTGAAGAAAAAATTATTACCAGTCATACATTATTACCAGCAATACATTTTTGAAAAAAAATATTACCAGCAATAAAAATCTTCAGTATCTGTCTATATTTCTGAGATGAGGTATTATGTACATTATTTGGATTATTGTCCTCATTTTTGTTGCCTTCTTAAAGTGGCTGGAATATCGAACTGAACCCTTTATTTCGCTGACCAGGGTAGACTGTTCTAGTTCCACGAGCCATTTCTTTAATGGATGTCAGTTATCAGTTATCTCCTGTTAATTCCCCTCTGAAAATTCTCCACTTAACCGGGAATTGAACTCGCACTGTTTGAGTCCTGTCACTAACCAACGCCTTTATCCACTGTGCCATGAGAACATCTGTGTATGAATTTCTGACTATTATAAATAAAGGGTTCAGTTCGACATTCCAACCACCTGAAGAAGGCCGGAGCGTACAATGGCCGAAACGTTGTAATAAAAATGTCGAAAAAGATGAGGACAATAATCCGAATAACGTAAATAATGTAAATAAAAATCTGGTCGGCATTAAATAACCCATTGAGATTGATATGCTGTAAAACAAATAACACCAGACCTTCTTTCGAAAAAGAAAGTAATTACACCTCTCCTGAAACAAGCATCATCTATTAGATAATAGCGTTGAATACGTTATTACCTCCACTAGATGTCGGGCAACAGAATTGGGTGATCGGTGAAGCGCCGTGTGACGGTTACACACCTGGCCCAGGGTCGGATCCTTTGGTTACGGCGCCAACGGTGACGTCGCTCCTCCTGGTCGCTCCTCCTGGGTCCAAGCGTGCCGCTCCAACCCCTTGGTCAGATGATCACCAGCCTCGCCTTTCCCGACTCGCTTCCAATACCTGGTCACTAAAGCAACTGTACCGATCTCCGGTCTGTCTACCCACGCTGTGTTTAGATCTTAGACAGACGGGACCAGCAGGGATTGGGGCCGATACAAGTTGAGTCCGACGGGGTGGCAAAACACAAATAAAAGAGAAAATAAACTCACGAGAGACAAAAGACTGCTGATGAAAAAAAATGGGTAACAACCTTTTATATCTTAATGTCCGTTACATAAAAACAAAATTGTTCTCATTTTCCGACCCGCTCTGTGGACTATGGCACAAGCTTCTATCACACAACCTAAAGATTTTGAATTGCCTACTCTCTAGAATTGTGTATGTCGGGTGTGGTTTGGTTCGACACTGGGGCTAATTTCTATCGATCATTCGCAGTTGATTCTTCTCTTCGACTTGAGTTGTATTTCTTCTTCTTCGTCGACTTAGGCTGGAAGTTCTCTTGTCTTCGACTTGGGTTGTATTTCTTCTTCTTCGTCGACTTAGGCTGGAAGTTCTCTTGTCTTCGACTTGGGCTGGAAGGATCTCTTGCCGCAACTCAGCCGCAACTCTCTGTCGTCCGAGGTGATCTCTTCTCGCTGCCGTCCGGGGCTGAACTCTTCTGTCTTCGACTTGGGCTGGAAGGATTTCTTGTCTGAGGATTCTTTTTTTTGCCCGCAAAGGGCGAGTGAATCGGGCCCGATGCCCGCGTTCAGGCTCTTTCCCTGCCCGCGGTCCAGCTGCAACTCCACTCCAACTGATTTCTGTCGACTGGGGTCCTGCTTTTATTGACGCCGCAACAAACTGGGGTGGGTCTGTCGGCGTCAGGTTTTTCTCGATAATTCCAAAAGTCGCATTATTTTTGACTTCCCATTATCGCTATTGTTTTCACCCCTACTTCCTCACAGTGCCTTTTGGGGAGGTGCACACCCATCTCTTAGTCTCTCGTATGTCAGGTGACCGTTTTTCGACCAATGGTTCCTGATCGGGCATTTCTTTTCTCTTCTTTTTCTGCAGATCACGTGACCGTTTCCGACCAATTGTTATTGATCGAGCATCCTTTCTCCTCCTTTCGGGCGTGGTTACATCGTTCTTGTTTTAAAAAAAACAAAATCTAAGTTGGCCTTTTTCGCACGTACGAAAATGATAATCTTGGCTTTTTTCTCACCTGGGTTTTGTCAACACAGCCTGCCGCTAATTAGTTGTGACTTCAGGAAAGAATATTGTCGCCATCTGTGATCTGAGACAATCGTTTTTTCACCTCTTGTTTTTGTCAGATCCGGCAGTCAGAAAATCTTAATTTATCTGAATTGAAAACATCTTTCACTCGTCAATGTGGGGTTCTAATTTTTAACAGGTCAGAATCTGTATACCGTTCCACCGGTCACTCCCCTCAACCCAAAAAAGACACTTTTTCTCTGATTAAAAAAAAAAAATTCGTTTCTATTGTTCTAAAAAGAATTTCCCTTTCTCCAATTTGATAAGGTGTCTTTCTACGCAAAAGTGGGCTAGATGCTTTTGACCGATTTTCTTATCAATTGCCAAAACACTGTCATCAAGCCTGGTTCTTTTCTCCTCTTAATGATTTTTCATTTCAAATAACAATTTCCCATTGTCCTTTAAAATTCGGCCACACGCAGGCCAAGATATCTTTCTGACACTTATCTTCGCTTATGACTGGGTCATGCATCATCAATCTCTCTCTTTCTTTTTTTTTATTTCTAATTCTATTCTTCCAATTGTCTTTAAAAATTCGGTCAACATGCTGGCTAAGATATCTTTCTGACTCCTACCTCCACCATTGGCTGGGTCATGCATCATCCAACTCTCTTTCTTCTTTTTTCTTCTTCCCTTAGGATCGTCCAAGTACAATCTTAGTGAATTATTTTCAACTCAATTATTTTCCGTTAAAAAAAAAAAAAAAAATTAACAACCTGTTTAATAAACCGAGAAAAAAAAATTAAATCATATTTCTATGAATATTTGTAATAATGCAAAGTGCCACAGCCGTGACTTGGCTTATCTTATCAAGGCGTAGTCTGACCTTGTCCAAAATGTCTTTTCCTGCCAGTTTCGTCACACTTGACTTTGTTCCACCTGTTCTATAAATCATTCTTTTGCACTGAACTGGAAGAAAATGTATCATTGTCGGTTAAAAGAAAAAGAAAGCAAATATATTAGGAAAACGCTTCACAATGATGCAAACGTTCGACTTGTACAATAGAAAAGGAAACCAAGTTTCTTCATATTTGGACATTAGGGATGGCTATTTTTGGTTTCATTCGTATTATTTGACAGCTTGTTTCAACATCAAGAAATTCTTCTCAGCCAGGAGAGTCTCAAAAATAAGAGAGTTTTAGAATAATCGGGTGAATAAAGTCTCCAATATAATAATCGGTTGTAATAGTCGGGAGAAGAAATACTAACATCTTCTGAATACGGTACCCATTTTTCAATTATGAAAACACGTAAATGAATAAAAAAAATTGCTTGTGTTTTAATCAATTTCCTATCGTTCCAATCCAAGATCATCTCATTATAAGAAAACAAAAAAACTATATGCGTATAGATAGGTCATTAAGGTAATAAAAAAAAATAATCTTAACTTGGATTACGAAAGGAGCGGCGTAACTTTATATATCATTTTTACGTGATATGAACAGCGATGTTCCATGACTAAAAATTTTTTACGTATATCTTTAATAAATCCTAAATGTGATATGATAGCTCAAGTCAACAGTTGACAATAAATAATTGATTAACCAAATGGAAAAATATAAAAACAGTTGGAAAAAATTTAGTTGTAACAATATTAGTGTAGAGGAGTTATTATAATGGATGGTGAAAACATGTGTGAACTTTTGACTGACGTGAAAATGAGAGTAAATATAAATGATTAAATATGAAAAGTAATTAAAGAAACTCTACTGAATTTGGAATGTTTAAATGGAGGCTTGTCACAAGATTAATGAAGTTTTAAACTTTAAGATATGGAAATATTTGTTGATGGAGAGACAGTGATAGAGAGTAAAATAGAATAAAAATACTTTTTTTTTATTAACCAGTAGAATTTATTGATTTTTTTTTTTAAAAATGAACTTATTCTAAACTCCCAGGTATGGACACACACACAGACGCTATATCAGGAGTCCCATAATCCAATTGGATTTTGAAGTCACCAGTTGTACTGCAGCCATAGTAACAGTGGTTTGTCTAGCGCAAGATAATCTGAAGAAGCCCATAACACTTTAGACTGGTTTTGAATTTCTTGTCTTCTACACAGGTTGCCAACTGAATGCAAGAAAATCCAGTATACGTTGATATTTAATAGATGGAAACAAATTTAGTAGTTTTATTACCCCCAGCACGCAAATACACAAAAACTACATAATATAATTATAATTATTATCTAGCCTACGTTTTTAAAAAGATTGCAAAATATATTTATTTTTCATGTTAAAATTACAAAAGTCTAAGTAAAAATCAAAGTTACTCGAGCATTTATAATCAGAGAAAACAGCTGCCGACTGTATCCCCCGTAAGGAATACAAAATCAACACTAGCTAACTTAACAGACGTCAAAACAATAAACATGAAACAATAAGTGATTCTGAACAGTTTTAATTTAAAAGCAATATCTAATCGAAAAGTCATTGCCACATAGCGGTTCATATTCCCTAGGCCGTGCATTTAATATAAACGTGTTCAAGGCTTTTTTTAGAAAATCTTCGAATGAAAAATAAATAAATGACACCAGATTTTATAAAATGAGTATTAGAAAATACTTAAATGTTCTTAGTTAAGATATTCTAGTAGATTCTATAATTGAAACTTACTCAGGGGTTTGTTCGGCAGTGGAAGAATCCATGAATTTTAATTTTATTGCTGGTAATTTTACTATAAAGACGTATTATTTGTAATTTGTTACATAAATATGGATTGTTGGTATTCTGTTTTATAAACGAGACACACACACATAAATAAAGTTTAAGACATGATAAAATATAGTTCTAAGGTATGCTATATTTATCGGAGAAAATAACTCAATACTAAAGACAGAGTATCAAAAATTGGTGCCAGTGTATTAAATGCTAAACATAATCATCTGGTCACGTGTGTGAAATAATAGCTCGAATATGTAATTTTAACGTTTATGCGTACGAAGACCAGTTATTTCTTGTTCGTGGTGCTATTTGAATAGCTATTAAATATATTCAGGGAAATGATTATTTCTTGTATATTATATTTTCGTGACAGATATTATGTTTGTTGTTAATTAATTAACTATTAGATCCTTAAGAGATGTGTCATGAATTTAAGGATTATGTTTAATTCGTTCGCGGTGATATGTTGTATTTATAAGATTTGAATTTAATTTATTTTTATTCCTTTTTAATTACTTTATTATTTTGTTCTTTGACGGTGACTGCACAAGTTTTCTGGCTATGGAGTCACTGGAAGATCTTCCTCAGTTATCAAGTCCTCCTAACGGAAATGGTTGTTGACGTTCAGTCGTCTGAAGCCAATGTGATTAAAGCAGGTGTCTATCCCGGTACGCTCTTCAGTCTGCCTAAGAGTATGCGCTGAACTTCTGTCAATATCATTATGGGTGTTACAACGGTATTTTTATGAGAATATACACCTCCATATGATGATGATGATTCCTCTTCTGATCCGATGCCTGGAAACAGGCTAGTTACATTCAATGACTTGAAAACTAAACTAGCGACGTTCCATCATCAGTTAGCGAATCCTGAATTTTCTCCTATCGTAATGTACGCTTTTCCTCTCAAGAAGACCCCATGCCTTAAGCGCTTCTTGGGGCTTAAGGTCAACAAAAATCTCAAATGGAACTCGTACATAGTTAACGATAGTAGGATAATGGTCGGTTCCCTGTGTCTCTGCAGTAACTACATGGTCTCTCCTACTATCCTCTACATTTACAATAGAGAGATCAGGGTGAAAATGGAGTACTGCTGACACACCAGGTGTAACAGCAAACTTGTCCAATTCTTAGACTAAGCTCTGAACCGTTTTATCTTACAAATGATTTAAGATATCTTACTGGAATTCTCCTGGGATGTTATAACAATATTGAACTCTACTTTGATCAATAAGAATGTCTAATTACTCTCTAAGCTTAATAGAAGTATCGTGATGAAATCGATCATAAACGAAAATGACACGTTCATCAAACTTAAGTATAGCTAAGGTGCGGAAACACCTGAATAACTGAAATAGTGTTCAAATACACATACATACATACATACATACATACATACATACATACATACACACACACACACACACACACACACACACATATATATATATATATATATATATATATATATATATATATATATAGAGAGAGAGAGAGAGAATATATATATATATGTATGTATATATACATACATATATATATATAGAGAGAGAGAGAGGGAGAGGGAGAGGGAGAGAGAGGGAGGGAGAGAGAGAGAGTATTCCCGGATCATTTTCCAACAATTCATGATGATTTCACCCTCTCTAATTTTCTGTCCTGGAGTAACAAGATACCTTTCAGGTTTCACATACAATTTCATTTCAAGTCTTTTTTCACTGCCCCTTGGTCTTTCATAGCTGAAACACCTCCCTCTCTTGTCAAACGTCTTATGATTTGTATCTTTTCTAATTGATCTCTTTACATCTAAGTTGAAATGATCCATCTTCTTGTGACCTCCTGATCCAGTTTTTCCTGCCGTTGTTCCCTCTTTTAAACTTATTCACCATTCTCTTGATGTTTCTTGAATGGACTTTAAAAATGGAATCCAGACTATGAATGTTGTTACTTTTACTGAAGATCTGAATGATTTTTCCTCTCACCATTGCTCATTTAGAAAGATATAGTGGGACTGGCATGAGACGATTTTAACCTGTTCTCTTTCTAGCTGAATAATTCAAAGGGTTTTTCAGTGATTCTTCCAACAAATGGCATCATTTTTTTTTCTAAGCATTTCACCCCAAGCAAGGCGGGAAGCCACTGGCACGCAAGGGGTTGCAGAGGATTAGGAGCGAGAGCAGATAGGAGTGATAGAGGAAAGGATGGGGAGAAGGATAGTGGATAGATCAAGGAAACTGGAAATGTCGATTGACATTACATTTGAAAAGTTGGAGATTATAACTATCAGGGAAACAGGAAAAGCGAAGGGGATTCCACAGGCAAGAGGTGCTAGATATGAAGCTATTGGAGTAGAAGAGACTGCTACATTTAACAGTTTTAACAGTGAAAGGGTGAGAGCGGGATGCCATCCTCGTAGGCCTCTTGAATTCATGAGGTCTGGGAACCAGAGAAAGCAGCTCATCGGAGCAATTACCATGAAAGTATTTGTGAAAAAGACAGCGAGGGGCGACGGCACGACTGTGAAAGAGAGTGACTGCAGAATGGCGAAATTTCTTATATGAACACTTGGAAAAAAGAAACTCATCTATTTTAGTGTTTTTTTACATGTTAAACATTAGGTGGGATGGATAATTATTCTGTTACACGATTTAGACAATTTTGTTTTTACACCCGGTAAACTGGAAAGAGCTGCAAAGTCATCACTTAATAGATTTAATAACGTCTAAAAGCGCCTCTGCGTCCTAGTGGGTGATGGATTATTTTCCACTCTACAACACATACGATACTTTGTAAGCCCCCCTCGCTGCTCTATAGTTATTTCAATTGAAAGTATTCAGACGAACAAACATGCTGTAGTTACACTAGTACTTACTTTCAGGTCTACGACTAACCATGCCACGTACATTGCGGTGAACCAACTTTATTCCATTTGCACTTTATTGGTGAGTTCCACTCATGCAGATACTTTGTGGAACTGACTACCAAGAGGTTGATTCCCAGATCACAACAAACTGAACCTACGGTCAACCGTTATATTTCATACATACCACTACGAATTTTGGATCTTAATCTATAAAACTTTAACACATCTGGCTCATGGGCCTTTTACAGGGTTAGCTTTAATGCAAAATAAATTATTTATTGGTATTCATTCTCATTTAACTTATTTAGTTATTTAATGTATAACACACACACTCACATATCAAATTAATGAATATGGTTTCATCGGCACACAGGAATTACCATGTTTCATTTTCAGGCGAATTTTGGAATGACTTATTTTGTATATTTATGCGCTGCAGAATTGTTTTGAGCACTGTTTTTTAAAAATAAAAATAATTAATGAGAACAGCGGATTATGAATCTTACTCTTTTTCTCTTTATTTTAATATATATATATATATATATATATATATATATATATATATATATATATAACATTACAATCAGGAAGAGTGATAAATCTAAAAATTATATTATTCTAAATAGCATTGATTGCATCCTCCATAAGAGACAAGTTTGTGAAATTAAAGAAAAAATATTACTCACTTTCTTAATACTCAGATAAACAAACTAATTTCAATTAGTAACGCGGGAACTGGTTCAGTGAGGCAAGGTGGAGTAATGGATAGCGGCGCGGATTGAGGAATCGGAGGGCCGAGTTCTAATTCCAGTCGAATCCATTACATTCATTTAGGTGCCCGCCCCCCAGCTATGGGTAAATAGCAAATTTCTTTCTAGTCTATCCTGCTATGGGTACTAGCAGGATAGACTGGAAAAAATGGCAACCTACTGCGGGAAAAAATATATGCCTCTTGAGTCATGTATTGAAAGATACATGATCGGCTATGCGTGTATCACTGAACTGAACTGACGGAAACTCAACAAAAGTGCGGGTGATTATCTTCCGCCTTACTTACACAGAAATGTTAGAAATGAAACGCTAGCGTCTCATAATCTCTCAAATTTCTAAAGAAATTCTTACACAGCGTGTCCATAAATTTCGTGTACTCTTTAAAAATTTATAACTTTATTTGTATTTGCGACAGAAATAATCTGTAGAATATTGTTATAAAGTTTAGTGTACGTAGTTTTAAGTATAGCTACAATAGCTAATGTGATTTCAGGCATTACTGTAAATCAGTTGGCAAATGTTTTCCGCGAACTGCAAAAATCGTATTAACCGTTGCATTGCTTTTGATGGAGGACATGTGGAAACTTAAATAAAATTTCAATAAAACCTTAACAAATATTGATTTCCTTCTTACTAATCCTTTTTACAAATTATTTCTATCGCAAATACAAATAAAGTTATGTTTTTTTTAAGTTCACTCGAATTTATAGACACCCTGTATAAATTATCTAAAGCTCTAAATAAACTGATCCATCTACACTTATCTAATAAATATAGCGACTAACGATTTCCTTGAACAAACCTAATAATGGCATCCTAACCTTGTCGTAGTGGTACGCAATAGGCGTAGGCAATAGGCGAGGACAATAGGCGTAGTCCTGTACCTTCACATCAGTCTGTATTTATGGCTGACTCCAGCCAATCATATTACTATGAGGGGGAACCCAGGTGTCTGCATATTCATTACATCAGAAACCATAGAAAGAGTAATACAAAACTTATAGAATCACCCTAATCTCACATCTACTGATATTAGAGCAAATATTTCACGTAAACTCTTGCAGCATTGCACCACACAACTAGCATTTTGCAATCAATATGATAACATCTACAAACAAACTGATGATATTTAACTAATATCTATATGAACACTATAAAAAACAAGTTATTTAATAATTGCAACAAACCCTCGACGTATGCCAGATATTTTGACGACAATTTTATATTAACAGAAAACAAAGATGAATTCCATATTCTTTAAGAAACATTTGAAAGTAACTCATTCTACAAAATTCACTTATCAACTTAACATTAAAAAAGAATCCCTAAATCCTAATATGGATGATTTTAATAAGTCAGATAAATTTATCGATAACATAAAACAAATAAATTGTAAATTTGATAATATAATAAAAATTGATAGACAAAATTAGTCGATATTATTCAACGAAACATGTTTAAATATATATATATATATATATATATATATATATATATATATATATATATATATATATATATATATATATATAAGATATGATTGATGTATACGGAATAAATTCCAATAACCAAAACATACTATTTTTTAAAGAGTGCTCAATACAGAGTTGAGCAAATATAATTATTTATTCGAAAATTATAACATAAGTATGTTATAAAATCACTAAAAAATAGCTATTTTGTTTCAACACTTCTAATGTCTTATCAAGTGATGGTGTTGAATGTAGAATAAAGGGTTTTAAAAGTTCAAATCAATCAAACACACTTCGCAAGGGGAAACGTTGTTACATATGCTGGAATGACCAATCAAATACAAGGATATGAGAATTCAAAAAACTTGACAACGATCTTTGGTTATAATAATTATTTAATGCTTTAATGTTGATGTTAGACTGAAATAGAATTAATTCTAATTAATATTAAATTATTCTATAAAATTAAAAATTAACAATCTGAAATTTGAAGTTTAATCTATATTAAGTAAAATTATTTAAAGAAGAAACTGAGGAAAAATACATGTTTTTTATTTATTTTGTTTTTATTGAAAGGCCAAAAATGAAGTTTGAATCTAATGTTGCTCTGAGCTTGGTTACAACTTAGATACATTTGAATTGAAGATATGGGCAAGAGAGGGTGGAATCTTGCAAAAGACAATACAACCACAAACAGATTATAATACACAAACACGTAGACATATTTAGATATATAAGCATGCTGATTTTGGTTGATAATATGATAGTCAAAGATGAAGTAATAATGAACTGAATGACCGATCAATAAGAATCTCTTAATATATATTTGCGTGTTTGTGTGTGTGTGTGTCTGAGAGAGAGAGAGAGAGAGAGAGAGAGAGAGAGAGAGAGAGAGAGAGAGAGATAGTCTTCAAACATTCATAAGGAAATGGGTTTACAACAATCATAAGAAAATGTAAATAATTGGATAACTGAAGATAATTAAAAAGCGGAAACAAAGTTTTACCTTCAGGCTTCATTGCAAACTTCTCTTTTCCTGAGGGAATAAATTCCGTGGTTGATTCTTGATTTAATTGTTTTTATTAAATATTAATACGATGATCTTTAAGCGAAATTAATTACATTGATTCTCAAGTAATATTTGTACGATCGAGAATCGAGGCCCACATACACACACACACACACACAAACACAAACACGCATATATATATATATATATATGTGTGTGTGTATGTATATATATATATATATATATATATATATATATATATATACAGAGAGGGAGATAGATGTTTATATTTATAGATCTATATGTATCAATGTATATAAATATTGTTAATCTGAAGTACTGTTTTCAAGCTAAAATTGCTTGTTTTTCAGTGGTTTGCTGATAAGAAGGCATTTAATTCAAGCAGGATTTGTGTTAGAGAGCTCAATATTGAAGGTAGAGATAGAGCATTAATAGAATTCATATGACAAGGCGAGGAAAAAAATATAGAGAAAAGATAAAAAGAAGAAGAATGAGGAAGAAAAATCAACAATCAACATCCCTCAACCGAACAGAAACAAACAACGCTATCATACCGCAATTAAAGTACAAGAGAATTGAGAAATGACAACAGTTTAACTCTGTTCCAAAGAGCGAGTATGTTTATACAGCCACGAAATTCCGAGTAAACATGATTAAAGTAAAAAACCTTTTTCATATTAAATCTATTTATATAAATACATATTTATGCAACGAAGAGGTTTTTGTTCTCACTTCTATATGTTTAAAATAGTATATCTGTATAACATCAGCTACGTGAAAAAATGTTCTATTCGTATTAATCCTATCTTTCAATCTATCTCTCTTTCCATTAATTTATACATACATACATACATATATATATATATATATATATATATATATATATATATATATATATATATATATATATATATATATATATATATATATATATATATATATACCTACACCTAGTGAGCCAGACAAACCTACCTAGTTTTCACCTAAACGGATCGTCAGGGAAAGTTTGGCTAACGAGGCAAAGAGAAACACTCTGCTCTACGGTTGTATTGAGCTCTTTTGTTTGTTAGCTGTTACTCGTATCGGGTTTTTCTTTGGGCTTCAGACCTGCATCAGTGCGATTTTTTGTCGGCAGAAGTTCTTTCTTTTTTAAAACTTTTTTTCCCTCGAGATTGATTTGATTAGCAAATCAAAAATTGAGGATTTTCGAAACGAGTCTAGTATATATATATATATATATATATATATATATATATATATATATATATATATATATATATATATATATCCAGGTACGGAACAACGAAGAGAGTACACTTCCAACATTTACTTTACAGTAGGGCAATATTATTTCTTTTAGTATATTACAAGAACATGTAAGAACATGTATGAATCGCGACACAATTGCAGCCGTGTTTCAACGAATAACGATGTGTCTCCTTAGGCGATTGTCAATTACTGGCGAGTGAACGATAAATTTGGTTTCAAAAGCAGAATATATGCACACTTTTTAAAAAATATATATATATATAAGACTAGAGGGCATTACACTGATCAGCCAATCATGTTTTTTATTGTAATAAATTAACACACACACACACATATATATATATATATATATATATATATATATATATATATATATATATATATATATATATATATATATATAAAAAAGAGAGAAAGCGCAAAAGATTTTTGGTTGTAATCTGGATTTGTTTTAGTGTATATGTTTAATTTTATTCTTCATATTTTTGCTACGCGGGTTTTCGATCCCGTGGCCTTCTTCAGGCAAATAAAAGAATCAATTTTTAAAGGAATAAATTTATTCCTTCAAAAATTTATTCATTTAAAAAATGATACCTTTTATTTGCCTGAAGAAAATCACGAGACCGGAAACTCGTGTCGCAAAAATAGGAAGAATAATATATCATATATACACTAAAAGAAATCCACATTATAACTAAAAACGATTACGGTTACTCTCTTTTTTTTCTCTCGCTGGAAGAACGCTAAACGTTTTCATATATATATATATATATATATATATATATATATATATATATAATGGGTGCCTGAATCAATGACATACTTATTTTGAAATATCCTTCTTTGTCAAAGAACAAATTTGAGGAGATTTTTTTGTGCATATATTCCCAATTAAGTATCACAATTTTGCGATATATATATATATATATATATATATATATATATATTTCTGTGTGTTCGTTCGATATTATGCGGGTGTGAAGTCTGCGTTGTATATTAATATATTAGTTGCAAGTTCCCCGTCTTGCGATCATATCTCTTAATAATATTTTTAAAATAATTCAGCAGACGATAGTAACTCGATTTGGGGCAATTCTTTTACTCGGCTTCCGTCGTTCGCTATTCTGCATCTGAAAAATGGCGGTTTTATCGCGGTCGCCATCGTTCTCAGTGTTTTGGCTGTAATCCAAGCGTATTATCTACCCGTGGGTGGATAAACTACTTTTCATCTCTCAGTTGTGCCTCTGTCTACCGACAGAGTATAAACGAAAATATTATTGATTGTTGCGTGGTCTCTGGAAAGAATTATCTGAGGCACTACCTCCCTCATTGCACTAAAGAAGAAAGATCGGCCGTAATACCAATGCCAGCGAAACCAATTGTTGTGGGCGCTGAGCTATTTTTAGACATGGCTGGTGTGTAGGCGTTCGGGGACTGCACAATGCACATTAACCTGACCTTTTATTTTTTTACATACTGCCAATCTGGGACAGCAAGTAAATGCAATCGTTTCTATCCCTTTGGCTTAAGATCAACGTATAATACCTGTTCCGATCAGTTTAAATTGATTCTCTCTCTCTCTCTTTTTTTCTAGTTTCCCTTCTTTCTTTCTTTTTTTTTCATTTTCTCACTGAAACCAAGTAGCGTTTTTCCCCCACATTCTATGTGATTAAAATGGAATAGTCCATTAATTATTAAGTATTCGCAAGGCGTATTTCATTAATTTAAGCGTTCTACTAGGCTGACATCTTGCTCATACCCTTTCCTCGCCTAAACTGTTAAATGTAGCCGTCTCTTCTCCGTCAATAGCTTCATGTCTCTCACGTCTCGCCTGTAGAACTCCCTTCCTTTTGCCTGTTTCTCTGATAGCTATAATCTCCAACAATTCATATTTAGTGTCAATCGACGTCTCCAAATGCCCTGATCTATCCCCTGTCCTTCTCTTCATCCTTTCTTCTATCACTCGTATTTGGAGTCACTCCAATTCTCTGTAACCCCTTGCGTGCTAGTGGCTTCCCGCCTTGCTTGAGGTGGAACGCAGAATTCGTTGAAAAAATACATCCCCACCCGTACTTAAACCCTTTTTCGAACGTAACAAATAACTGATACAACAAAAGTTAATAAAACTGAACACACTACAACCCCTTGTCTGGATGATTGGATTTCTCTGTATCCTTGGTAACCGTAAATTATGAATTTTTCTTGCAGTTAAAAATCAGTAAATTTTAAAAAATAAGTTACTCCAAAATTCGCTTGAGGATGAAATAGAACTAATGTTTTAATTTAATTACAAAATTAAATTTAAAGTTTTTAGCTTCCATTTTTGAAACATGGTTATTACTGTGTAGCGAAAAAACATTTTAAATCAGATAATTTATAATATTAATGCTCTGTAAATTTATATTGAACACTATTTTTAAAAATTATGAATATCAATAAGGACATCGGATTACATATCTTACTGTTCTTTCTTTTATATATATATATATATATATATATATATATATATATATATATATATATATATATATAATCTTATAAATATAAGTAAGTATACTCGTCCGGCAAAACCTTAGATGTTTTAGCTTGTAAATGAACAAACCAATACCCAAGGGAAAAAAGGAATAAAAAAGGAAGAACTAAGAACATGTAATTGAGGCGAAACCAATCGACCAGAATCCAAGCTCAGAGTCCAAATATGGGCTGAAGTCCTATATATATATATATATATATATATATATATATATATATATATATATATATAATATTGCTAAACAATGGTGTCAGGAAATTTGGTAAACATATTCCTGTTTACTATTAATGATCATTTTTTTTAATTTTGAGTATTTTATACACGCATGAAAAAACTTGATTACAGAAATACTTTGACTGATTGACTTTTATTTGCGAACGACAAATTTAGTTATATTTAATATTATTACACATATTCTGAAGGTCTCAATGTAACAGTTTTGGTTGCAATGTTCACAATATACTAGATGTATGTATGTATGTATGTATGTATGTATGTATGTATGTATGTATGTATGTATGTGTGTGTGTGTGCTTAAGTTAGAAAATAAGATAAATATATAATCATACGCCCAACGTCTTGACCTCGGCTTTGGTGCAGCAGTCATTATTTCGTAGCGCAAATATTGGTAATCAAAATCAAGGTTTTAACAACGTTCCGCTTACTAATCAATCTATGCCGTGTTAAACTTTTGTTAGTCATGTTCCCTTACCAATCAGTCTATGTCGCTTTAAACTCTTGTTAGCGATGTGCCTGCAAAAGTGGGTTTATATTTTTTGTGGAGAACAGAACACGCGTGTCCGTTTGAGGCAAGAAGCCAAACAACCACCTTCACATTGACAATCCTTATTTTTTTTTCTCAACCCTACCACATCAATTTCTTTTTATTTTCCGCTGCACAAAGAATTATTTTAGCAAACTTCCTTCCACTTTTGATGAACATAAAATTTCTTTATTTGTTTTTTTTTTTTAATTCTTTCTTTTGCTGAAAACAGACAGATAAGAGATTCCTGTGTGCATTCTGCGAACTTGTCAGGAGACGAAGTGGAGCCTTCGGCAAGTTGTTTACAAACTCCTCTTTACTGTAAATCGCCTGATCGCTAAGGCTGTGATGTGTTTGCATGAGTATTTTGAAAATATTCCATTGTGTACGGGATTCCTTCAGACGTTTCACGCCGGAAATATGCTTTGTCTTTCATTGTTTATTTTCTGTAGTCATACTTCGTAATATCAAGATAAGGGTCAATGATTCCATAACGCAAACCCGATGGGCTCCTCATCTGCATCTGACATTTGGGTTTAGATAAAGCCCAATTCTGCATGCTGAATTTCAGACAAGAGCAATAGCAATAAGTTTATTTTTTGTGTCACAAATATATATATATATATATATATATATATATATATATATATATGAAGACGAAGACACTTTCAAAAGACTTACAACTGATTCGATGTCGCTCATCAGAGTATGCACAAAACTTAAAATCGTACACATGCTAAGCCCTTTCATTTATTCTTTTCTGAATATTATTGAACTAGTTGTCTTATTGATAACTTCCTTTACTATAATATTCTGGACTGTAAATCCTTTAAATTCTACATATACACCTGTATGTATGTGCCTATGCGTATGATAGTGCCAACCCAAGCAAACACAGAAATACATTCTCCACTCCCACCCCCAAACACACTCAAGCAAGCATGTGTGTATATATATATATATTGTTATTATTATTATTATTATTTATATATTATATGCGCGGTACTTATTAGAAAGCGCTCAATATCAGAGATAGAGCTAACATATATGGTTGAAACTCACATCAACCCAACCATATATATATATATATATATATATATATATATATATATATATATATATGTGTGTGTGTGTGTGTGTGTGTGTGTGTGTGTTTTAATATATATTCCGTTTATACGTTATTTTTATAGATATAATTTGTTTAAATAAATGCAATGTTTTTTGTTTAATTAAACCGTATTAATTACATTTACCGGCACGAATGTTCGAGAAATTTCGTAGAAAATATGTGATTCTCCGACATGAATCGAACCAGGGAATTATTGGAACAAACATTTGATCTCATGTGCCGGTAACCATTCAGTCTCAAAGAAGTGTCTGCTTCGCAAAGTCCGAATTTCTGTTTGCTAACTGAACCTTTTCTTATGGTTATACCCACTAACAGAGAAAAAAAAACCAACTCCATAAGGAAAAAGTTTCAAGTATTCATGGAAACAGACTTTTACATCACAGTCAAGATTAGTAAAAAGGTGGTGCAAATATTGTTTTGAATTTGTTGGATGACACTATTTCCCCATTCATAAAACCTAACACAAATTTAAAATAGGTAAATACTCTTTCTAACCACCCGTTATGTGTTGTTAAACATATATCACTTGGCGTGTAATGTAGACTATCGCAAAAATCGTCAAATGAAGAAATATTTAATGAATAATAGAAGGAATACTTTTCCACATTAAAAGAGGAAGGGCAAAGCACTGGCCTATATTTCAAGAAGCGAAAAACATAGCGCTAGTAGTAACAGAAGAACAAGGTGAAACGTCATCTGGTTCAATCCACTATTTAATTTGCATCTTAAAATTAATATAGGAAATATCTTTAATCTATTGATTAAGCACTTTCCAAAAGAAATCCTTGATGCATAAATTATTCAATAAAATTACAATAAATTTAATATATTGCTGTACTAGAAATTTAGGCAGAATAATTAAAGGATTGAATGATAGAAATTCAAACATGAACCAGAGTTATGAAGATACGGCCTTGTGTGATTGTAAGATTAAGAACAAATGCCCTTTGAACGGGAAGAGTAGTCTATTGTGCGGAAGTAGAAAGTAGCGATGACAATGCAATGGCATTATTAGCTGTATGGAGGCCAATTTAAAAAAAAAAATGGTATAACTATGGTTCCTCTTTCAGAATACCAAAAATTAGGTTTGGTACAAGTGTGACAAAGTATTATTGGTGTTTTAGAAAGATTAATAATAGAGGCTCAGCGATCGCATGGAGTATTCAGAGAAAAGTGAAGAATCTTAAACTAAACGGCACCTCCTGTAAACTTTGCCAGGAGGAGAAATTGGCTATTGCGACTTATAAGTATATAGCAAGAGATATTAAATGAAACAACAGAGGTCATAACAAAATGTAGATGCAAAAGGAAGTTATACTTAGACATTTAGGAACCCGGATGAGGTTGGATGTTACTTTTTCTCTCCTCCCCGACAACAGCCGATTACTTTCCGGAGTTGCATTATCTTAATTACGTTTTGGTGTGTGGAAGGTAATTTACTTCAATGTATTAACAACCTGAAGAGACCTTAACGATCGAAACAGCGGTTGTGTTTATTTCCAGCGTCTAAAAATTTTATTACCTATACTTTTATTAATAGCTCTACAGGTTAGTGTTTCTCCTATGTTATTAAGCACTTTTTATTACATGTATTTAAAAAGCCCTTTTTAGTGCTTGTTTAAGTGTTATATATATATAAAATATATATATAAAATATATATATAGGTTTTTGTATATTATTTGAATTGTTTGCGATGATGGATGTCTCGCCATTTAAATCATTAACCTTTGCATTAGTTTTTGTGTGAATAATTCATGTATTTGTAAATTGATTGCACGTTTATCGTAATTTAAATAACTGATCCAAGTGCGACTTTTGGATAATAAGTGCGACATTACTGTAATTATTGAACAATATAGTTCATGCCACTTTGACAGAAAAGTTTACCAGTTTAGTTTTTGTGTGAATAATTCATATATATATATATATATATATATATATATATATATATATATATATGTATGTATGTATAGGATAGTGAATATTATGGTAATATGTTAAGTCATCTTGCACATATAATGTATGTTTTGCGAATGAAGAGCATACCGCTTCTGCTTAGACGAGTTTAGCGCAGTTATAGATTTTCTGTTGGGTTTCATCATTTTAGAGTTGAAATTACTTGATATAACCCTATGTTCTATCCTAAAAGTCTCATCTCTAGCAATTCTCGATGACAGAACGTCTTCCTTGCCTCTTGCTTTCCAGTCAATTCGAGTCAGATGATATCTTCTCCCTTCTAAATTTCTGTTCTCCCTCCTTAATAAAGATAGTCTTTTCCTCACGTTATTTCCCACTCAGTAACCCCTGAGGTCTTAGTGGCTTTATTGCCTTGTTTAAGATGAAATGATAAAAAATGACCTTCTCCTTATCTCAAAATCTTTCTTACTCCTATTTCTTTCATATACTACCTCATTCATCATAACCATTTTAATAGCAAACACCTATCGTAATTATCTGTGAAACCTTGTATTAAGTGAAATTTATTGAAAAATTATAGACATGTCTATATAAATATATACTAAATTGTAAATGATATTTTAAGAAATACCTTCTGTGTTAAGAAGTTATTTTTATTTCTGAAAACTTTCATTATTAAATTAAATTTGCTAATGTTCTCGAGACTGAATTGTCAATGGTCAGTTGTCTGAGTCCATGAAAAGAAATGATATTTTATGCATTTCACCCCCAAACAAGCAGGAGTGCGACGAGCACGTAAACGGTTACAGAGAGTGAGAGTAAAGAGCGGATAAATAAGGGGGTTTGGAGAGAAGGGGCAGGGATCAGGATCAAGGTATCAGAAAATGTCGATTGACATTATATTTGAATATTTAGGGATTATAGCTATCAGGGAAGCCAGTAAGAGAGAGAGAGAGAGTTCCACTGTCGAGAAGTGCGAGAGAAGAAGCTGTTGGAGTAGAAAAAAACGGTTATATTTGCCAACCTAGTAGCACGCTTAAATTCATGCAGTTTAGGAGTCAGTGAAAGTAGCTCGTTAGAGCAGTTGCCATGAAAATATTTGTAGAAGAGACAGAGGACTGCCAAAGCACGTCTGTGAGATAACGACTGCAGACGGGATGCCAGATCAGGACCTATCACATTGCATATACGTCGTTAGATTTTGTCTAGGACCTCGATATGAACAGCGGGACTCCAGAGCATATATGGAATCAGTATTCAATACAAAGACGAATGGTAGATTTGTGTTTATCTTAAAGCCTTACAATGGAAAGCTACATCAATTTGACTTTGGTTTCTGCCATTTTATTGACTTGCGTTCGAATAACGTATGTTGGGTAAATATTAAGTATTATGCCAGAGTTCGCGGATAATCTAACTGTTATCGTCGCGAGAAAACTCTTGGAAATTCATGAATATATTTCATCCCACTACGTCTATGATTTATATAACAGGTGGGGATATTTAGACTCGGTTTTCACAAAAAATAGCTCTGAATACAAATTCTTTGTGACTGCATAGGGAAAACAAACTATACCCATTCCGAGCTAGATATAGTATTCCACAGATAATATAGAAAAGTTGTCTGTGGGGTGCCATGATGTGGGGCGATGCACGGTGGACGGCCATCTGAGTCACGGTAGTCGTCGGGCACACGCGCTGGGGTGGCGCACTTGTTTTTGCGCGTGCAAACGCAATTAGCCAAGTAAAAAACAAAGCAACTTGATTCTCTTTTCGATCACGGGCCAAATGGTCACGAGTGGTTGTATATGAGTTTCTTTCGAGACTGTTGAAGAAGTCAGGGTTGCCAGACAGGTTGCTCGCGTTGAAGAAAGAGAGTCAGAGCCCAACTGGGCGTGATAAGGACGCCCAACACGTGATGATCGGCAAACCGATGTGCCGTGATCTATGCCAGTTCGTTCATCTCTCACGTGACACATGTTCATTATCAGACAGGTCACACACACACACATACAGGTACATATATGCGAAAGTTACTGAAAATTTTCGGTCTACATTGTCAAAAGTCTGAACAAAAGATCAAACAATGCATTATATTTTGTGAGAAGGGCTCCTTGGACAAGCGAATAATTTTTCGAACACCGTGAACACTCTCTCTCTCTCTCTCTCTCTCTCTATATATATATATATATATATATATATATATATATATATATATATATATATATATTTAATGAGTGCTAGAACGCAGACGCACGCATGCACGCGCATATACGCTATGAAAAAAATTAACAAAAGATAAGAGCGCTTAAAAAAAAAAAATTGTGAAGCATACGCATCCATCACGGAAACTCTTGATTCGAGATACTGAATCAGCTAATGACAAATTTCTGTATATATATATATATATATATATATATATATATATATATATATATATATATATATATATATATATATATATATATATATACATATATATACATATATATATATATATATATACGTATATATATACATATATATATACATAAATATATATATATATATATATATATATATATATATATATATATATATATATATATATATATATATATAATGGAGGTTTGATTAAAAGCAAATTAAATTTCGTTGTTGATAATTCTTCTTAGTAATGTTTCAATGTTTCTAACATTTTTTTCCTGATTTCAGAATCATACTTATAAAATTGCCTTCCCATACCTAAGCATTTCCTGATAACACTAGCCATTTTCATAGGCTATTTGTTGTTTTTTTTTATGCTGTGAGATTGATTTTTATATAATTTATATTATTTATTATTTATTATTTATATTTATTTATTATATTTATTTTTATTTATTTTTATATATTTTATATATAATTTTCTGTCTATTTTTCTTCTCAGTTTCTTCTCGGTCTCCTTGAATTTTTTTTTCATTGTTCTTTTCCTATTGTAATTTGACATACAATAAGTTTTCTCCTAAAGTTTCTGGTGTTAGTTTCTTTCGCAGCTGTTTGCTCATGTAAAAACTCCCAGAAAGACAAATCTAAATAGAAAAATAGAAAAAAAAAAAGACTTTACTTAGAACTCAAATCAAAAACTCAAGAGAATAAGAAAAATAAGCTGACAACATAAGAACAAATATTTTTTTTTAAATGGGTCGTTTTAACCGAAAATGCTTAAACATGGGAAAGATTACTTGACAAATACAAATCGAAAATCTGAATAACTAGAAATTTTGCCAAATAAATAGCCGAATAAAAAAGGAACTTTCCATGTATCAATGAAAACCTGCTATTCAAATTCGGAGAAATTATATATATATATATATATATATACACATATATATATATACTAGCAGCATGGCCCGGCGTTGCCCGTGCTTGATTCAAAAACCGTTCGACTCATACAGCAATCGCTATCACTTGACTTAAATTATTTTTGCCCTTCCTTGCATTTAAAGGAGTGCCCTTTGTCGTGCTGATGTTGCTACATGCCTTACTTCTTGCCTATCTCACACTGCGATATTTTTCTAAGCTCTATACTAAAAATTAAATTTGTTACGAAACAAAATGAACAGAAAACGATCACCTTTAAAAAAAAGACTCGTAACTGGAAAAACCGAATGAAAAAAGAATGTTAACAACAAATACTTTTTCACACCCAACCCAGTTCTGCGAAATCAGAATCAACGTTGAGTTTAAGCAAGCAAATGAGCCAATTGGAATAAAGTGCCATGCAGATTTAAATTTTTCATACTTGTGACGAATGCAGCTATCGATTTTTTTTTTTTTTTGCATGCTAGCATGCTAGTTAACATTCGTGTCAGTCAGCTGTTGCGTCACATGCTGGCCAATAGAATCTTCCTGCCTATTCGTGGCAGCCAGCTATTGGCTCTCACTCTGACCAGTACAAAATGACCGAAAACTTCATGAAAATTGTCGTAGAAGCATGAAAAAATCGATTATTTCGACTATCGATGGGAGTTGGAAAATGCGAAGTCGGTCTTGGCCTTCCGCTAACATGGAGCATGTTCATGCAAATTTGGGTGCAAATCCGTCGAAAATTGCGGCCGTGGATTCGCACACACACACACACACACACACACACACACACACACACACACACACACACACACACACACACACACACACACATCCTGAAAATATATATATATATATATATATATATATATATATATATATGAAGAAATATAGTCTTAAGGTGTGCTATATTTATGGGATAAAATGCTCAATATCAGAGATAGAGTGTGTAAAAATAATGTGAACATAGAAGTCAACACTTAGAGGCGACAGTCTGTTTTCATGCTATATGCAATCGTCAGGCACGATTGCATATAGCATGAAACAGACTGTCGCCTCTAAATGTTGACTTTATGTTCACTTTTATATATATATATATATATATATATATATATATATATATATATATATATATATATATATATATATAACGGAGTTCGTAAAAAAGAAAGATAAGCTCTACTTAGCTTCGTGCCTTAGGTTATTTAAAGCAATTGACTGTTACCGTTGAATTAATGCATATCAATCGTTGGCAAATTTGAGAAACTGACATGATGACTAACATTCCACGAGCAGAATTCCAAGAATATTGTCATTTACAGAGCTTAGACCTTAGATTCACGATGATACAATTTTAAGATACCCAGTGACAATGACCAATATTATTAACTGCCTGCCAGTCTCTCTTAAACATTTTTTTCTCTCCGAAAAGATGATTTGATTATGATACAATATCCATATTCAAAGAAAGTCTCCAGACTCGTATACCCCCAAGCCGACATTAATTGACGTTCCCCCGTACCGAATAAACGATAATCTTTTCATATAAAAGATTTAGAGCGATGTGTCAGTGGTGGCTACCGAATGAGAAATCAGAGAGACGAGTTCGAATTTCAGTTGTGTTCATTATACCGACTTACGTGCAAATACCCTTCAAAAGGCATGGATCACTCATTTACCCCAGTTAAGGAGTAAATAACTGGATGTTTATCTGGAAGAAGTCAATTTTATTCTCAAATAAATGTAATATTCACATGTTTCTTATAATTGAAAATATTTTTCGGCTTTAAACGATCCATAAAGAAAAAAAATTAATAGATCGTGTAGTGTGAAAAGTATATGAAAATAACTGACTCATTAATAGACAATAGTGGGAAAAGAGTAACTGATCCACCAACAGCTGGTATTAAATTTCTTCAGTTTTCGATATTAGACATCAATGAAGGATTCCGTTTAATTTTCTTGCAAGACATTAGATGGATAATATTACGCCTTGATACTCAACGATGTTCGAAATTAAAATAGTAGCAATTATCTTTGGCTACCTTACTAATTACTGTTCCAAAATGCAACTTGAAAATCATCTGCGTAAAACAGAAGAAAACAAGTGCTTGGCACCCAGTTCACTGGGTACGATTTTTTCAAACTACTGTGAGAATCATTCGACTCTATTGTCGGCAGACTTTTTAATTTAGTTTACAAGCAGTCTCTTCCTCATGAATATTTGGCGAAGAATTTCTCTGAAAGCATTTTATCTGATCGGCTGTTTGTTGTTTCGGAAAATATTGCTGCTTTTTTTTTTATGAATGTCGGATCGAAACTCTGGATCTGATATGTCAAAGATAAAAGATTGTTAAGAGGCCGAAATGAGAAATAAAGAGCCGTGTTCAAAACAAATAATTCAGTGTGATGTTTTGTTTTTATATCGGATCAAAAACAAGTTTGACAACTCTTCAAAGACCCATGCCGCTTCAAAGTGTAGCCTGTCAGAACAAACCGAAGCATCTTTAAACATGCTTTACAAACACCAAAACCGACTCGCTTAGCAATTCCCACAAAAATCCAATAACTGATTCTAACCTGAATGCAACGAAATACCATCAACAATCAACTTTCATGTCTGCCACCAAACCAATCGCAGTTTTTCCGGAATTTCTGGGATGACGTTTGATTATTAACATTCGATCTATTGTCCTTATCTTTGTTGTTTTTCTCATAACATTATAGCTGTTCTGCCTTCTGACCTTTATCAAGTGCTTGACGATCAGGGAAACCATCAAGTAATTTTGAACTGAATACTTTGTTTAATCTACAATATTTATTCCGCTGTCCATCCATTCAGTCAAGCGTGATTAATAATCTCAGTTAAAAGCAGAGTATGTATATAGATTCAAATTCAAACTCAGGATTTTTCTGACGGAGCAATAGTCTAATCAGTTAAAGCGGTAGTTGTGTATTTTTGTAGATAGTAATTCTGAGTTCAATTCCAAGAGAGACTGAGATTCAGTGCCGACTTAGATTAATGAAGATTATTCAATACTGTTACCATATATGGTCTGATGCCCCCGCCGTTCATCTCTAGATCCTCAACGACTTGTGATAAGTCCTGATCTTGAATCTCGTCTACAGTCACTTTCTCACAAACGTGCTGTGGCTACCCTCTGTGTTTTATACAAATATTTTCAGTGCAACAGCTCTGAGGTGCTTTTTTCACTAGTTCCCCAACTGCACGAATTTAAGCGTGCTACTAGGTAGACATCTCTGTCTTACCATTTCAGTGTCGATACAGTTAAATATAACTGTCTCTTTTACTCCAACGGCTTCTTCCCTGCTCCTATTTGCTTCCCTGGTAGCTATAATCTTCAAATATTCAAATGTAATATCAATCGACATCTTCTGATACCTTGATCCTGATCGCCGTCATCTATATGCCTTTCTTCAAACATCGCTCTTTACTCTAGCTCTCCCTCTCTATAATCCCTTACGTACTAGTGGCACTCCCCCCTTGCTTGGTTTGAAATGCTTAAAAGAAATAAATTAAAATTAAAGATTAATTAACCAATAGCTGAGCTGCATTAAATAAAAACAGCTGTGATATCCCTAGACATGGGCCACAGAATGAGAACTATCTGCTTCTATTGATTAAATAGAAGGTTCGGTTCGACAATCCCTGAAGGTTATCCAGATCGAAAAGAACATGATGAAGGCCGAATGGGGGCAACGGCCGAAAATCCGAATAATAACAATAAAGATGAAGACAATAGTCTGAGCGTAAATAAGGTAAGCAATTGTATTCATTATATCATGCATATGACTAATGTCTTCCACTTTCTTAATTTATTAAAATATATAAACCGATAAATTTTTGTTGCATGTTAAACATGTAGCTCTTTAATGTTGCATGTTAAACATGTAGCTCTTTAAAATTGCTTCGTTTCGTCTTTTTTTTCTTTCTTGTTTTTTTTTTTGTTTTTTGCTTTTTTGTTGATTTTTATTTTAATAGAGTTCTCCCCATGAAAGTCACTGAAGTTACTGAGACACAAGTGGTTACTAGGTCTGGAAGAGTTAAAAACTGGAATATTGTTAGGGATCGAGAACTAAAGAAGACTAATCAGGCGGACACTAGATAGCGATTGGCATTGCATTTAGATTTTTGCAGATTAAAGTTGGCGGAAAAGCATGAACCTGGAAGTGAGATTCAAAAACAAGAAATGCGAGATGAGAAACTGATAGCTTAGAATCTACGGTCATATCTAGCTAGCTGAATTGGTAAGACCTCGTTGCTTAAATTCAAATAGTCCAGGCAGCATAGCGAAGAGCATATCCGAACAATTACCTTGAAAGTATCTATAGAAAAGGCAACCTGACAGCAATGGGAAAGTGACTGAAGTTGAGACATCAGAATGGGGCCAATATTATTACTAATTCTACTTGGGATTTTATCAAGGTGGTCTAGATAAATAACGGCGGCACCGGACCAAATTTATTCATATGGAATACTCGTAAAAGAAGTGCATATAGCGTAACAGTAATCGACACGAAAAGTGGAATAAGGTTTAGATGACTGCATTGACTTTAACACTAAAAGCATGAATCCATCACTTCTCTCCATTCTATGGGTCAAATACCAAATCATATTTAACTGTTATTCAGTCGATGAGAATCCCTATATGTAGTAAGCAAAGAGAAACCTCTCAATTATTTCCCAAGAATTGCTGGTGATTCACAGATCATAAAAAACAGGAATCTGTGGAATCTGATCGTTTACGTCCTGAACGGATATGGCATTGAAAATACTCGATATATGGTAGTAAATTTAATTCAAAAATGTGGAAATAATAAATATACACCCCGTTTCTTTCACTATCCGATCAATTTTAGACCGACAGGTGTGACAGGGTGTAATCGATTTCTATTTTTCCCTCAGATTAGGTCATTTGCTGTGATGTGCAGTAATATGAATCTATTTTCGTGGTGAAATTTGTTTGGCCTTGAAAAATATTACGCCACTCGTCACTGCATCATATTTTCATCAAGCCCAGACACTACTGTCTCGACTGACGATTAGTTGTCCTATGGACATTGTCTGAGAGGGACGTTAAGGAAGCGTACAACAGTTGTAACGCTACATGAACACACTGGCAAGATTTACAAGTGAGCAAATCAAAGTAGTACTATAGACTGGCTTGGAAACTCTCCTGATTTAAATCTAATCGAGAATCTAACTTCAATCTACATGAAAAGACTTCATGGAAATGGGAATAAGTAAGTACTAACATGTGCACTGGGCCATGTTTCATTAGAAAAATACGATAGAAGTAAATAATAACGGAATTATTTTTTTGGTTCAATTAATTTGCATTAGGGTGTACGTTCTTATAAGTTCTTGAGGGGTTTATGTGCAGTTAGTTACGTCATCCAAGAAAATAATTTTGCGGAAAGCAGTCGGTTAAACATTACCTTAAGTGGATTTATACGTTCCGTTTTCTCACCTGATTATTCAGGCTTACGGCTATATCACATTGAAAGACCGGTTTCCGTACGATCAGTTAAGCAACGCCGAACCGGGTCAGTACTTAGATGGTGACGGTTTGGGAATACCAGATGCTATAATCTTGGATGTTTGAGTAGTCTAATGGAAATTGATTCGGAATTACTAATCGGAGAGCCGAGTTCCAATTCCAGTTGGGTTCGTTTATTCATTTACTCGCAAATACCCTTGTATGGATCCACCTCTTCTACGGTGAATTATCAAAACTTGTATCACCAAATCATTATCTCCAGAACAATTCTTACAAACTAAAAATATTTTCTAGCTTTAAATAACTTGTAAAGGGTTGATAATCCGAAAAAAACGAAACAATCTGTCAGACTTATTCAACCTGTATAGAAAGACGAATTAACAGGAGATAACTGATAATTGACATCCATTAGACATGACACGTGGAACTAGAACAGTCTATCCCAGTGAGCGAAATAAAGGGAAATAAAGGGTAACAAAGATGAGGATGACATTCCAGACCGCCTGAAGAAGGCCGGAAGAATCTTCCAAACAGTATAAACAATAATCCCAAGGAAAACATTTTTAGTAAATATGGTAACAAAGATGAGGATGATAGTCCGAATAATGTAAATAGAAAGACTTTCGTAATGAACTTGACTACCTCACAGGTGTTATTACCTGCGGTATAAAATTAACAACATATGAAACACAGACGACTCTCTATGGAAACGGATTTTGATTTCTCTATATACGGAGCTCACACTTGAGACTGGTTCTTTGATTATTCAAAAATTCTGTTTTTTTTTTCTTATGCTCTTTTGTACAATATTGTCTAAGGCTTATTTAAATTTCCTTTCTGAGGCCGCCATCAATGCAGTGTTATCCCCGAATCTTATGTTGTGAAGTCATCGAGGTTAGCAGTTCATAAACATTTCTTCTTTGGGCGTTTCGATTGGTGTAATACTTAGAAAGCTTGTCGCGTTAGATCAATTGCGATTGAATAGTAATTTCAGTGCACACTGGGTGTTCCATACTTTCGTCTTTGCGTCACATCTAATCTCAGCTTAGAAAATCACCATGAATTTTTAATTCTTGTATATTGAAGACAGAATTACTGCGAAGATTTCAAGTAATTATCAATTGCGTCACACCATGACTTACGCTCTTGAATAACACCAAGACACTTGTTAGCAGTGAAGGTCGAAAACTAAACTTTCCTTTTGCAAACGACTTAGATGGTCAAGCTGGCAGAGAAGAGGAACTCTTCCGTCTAGTAAAGGACCCGGATGAAATATTTTCTAGATACAACACGCAGACTGATATAAAAAAAAAAAAAACAAAGAAAAAAAAACTCTTTAATCAGAAAGGGCTTTCGGGCAAGATAATTTCAAGAGAAGTACAATCAACACCAATTGTCTCAGAGGTAAGAAACATCTGCAAAAATTTGTATTCAAAGCTCAAAATGTTAGTTACATTGATCCTCTTAATCTAACGAGATCCTGCGAATCTTGAACATGAACTACAGAATGATTGCGAAAAATCCAAGTGTTGGAAATGAGGTGTTATAGTACCATAACATCCATGTCTTATGTAGACTGCATAATTAATGCAGCTGTTTGAGTCACCATTAAAAATCAGGCCCCTTGCAAGACCTCATACCCGCCCAAAAGAAGAGAAAGATGGAATGGTATGTATATTAGAGCAAACAATATTTCCACTGCCATTCTACAAGGTACCACCTTAGGCAAAAGAAGACTTTGGCAGAAGGAAAAAGGCTCTGAAAATCTTACTGGGTGGATCAGATGATCATTCACACAGACTCGAACACAGACACGAAACTGGGGCATGATGGTGGAGGATGGTCAAATTTTCAGCTGCGCAGAGACCCTACCACCGCATCTGGCCAAGAAAACGATGCTACTGCTGCTGCTGATGATGATGCCGACGAATTCTTTCATTATGTAAACATATTTCCCACTTGTGAGATTCATTTTTATTCAGACACTAGATTATCAAACCAATAATTGACTGCATTGATAGTATATATAATATAAATACATTTGTACGTTATCAAGATATTCTTTTCTTTTACATTCGAAAATCAGGCAGTAAATATTAGGTTAGAAGACGAATTCGTTCACTTGATTTGCCAGTTGGCTTGTAATTCTATTCAGGCTATGTCTGTTTGTTGCTACTGGCTGTTGAAAAAATTAGTTTTGTTATCTTTACACCCATATAATTCGGCTTTACAAAATGTGATCAAATGTGTTCTCACTTATAACGATAGCATTGTGTTCAAAACCCCAAGACCCTATTCTCTCTTCTCAGTGTCCACTATATTATGTGATTTCGTACTGGCTATTCTGTAGAAATGACTCATATAACGAAGATACCATACTGCAATTATTGGATTTATTTCAATTTCTTTCAAGGTCCCATTTTATCACACGTCTTTCTCGTTATTTCTCCGACGGTACAAATCTGACTGAAGACAACACAGTGATTTCATTATTGAATTTTACAATCGCACATTAGAAAAAATGGAATCTTTCCATTTTGATTTTCATTCCACCTTTATATTGATAGGCAATATGAATATATGAAAAAATAAACAAGGTCTTGCTAACCAGTTAACAGCAACATTTCTGGATCCTATCCAAAAGGTACCATAAAAGCCAGTTTCGGTTCCTTTTCCACTACTGTATTCGGCTATGGCGGGCACTCTCCATTGTGGAGGCTTCTCCTGGATCGGTGCTAACTGGTCTTTCCCGCCATCAATTGTTCTCCAACTATCTGTCATCATCCCTCTTTAACCAGATGAAGAGCGATGTTTTTTTGTTTTTTTTTTCCGTTGTATCTCCGAAGATCTGCTACCACGCTTTATATCTCCTTGTTGTTGTAACCAAATCGTCTTCTGATCACATTAGCAACATCTTTCCCAGCAAAACCAGGACATTCCACAGGTAGATCGTAGAATTCAATCTTCCATCCACATTGTTCACATTTATCTATCAGGTCTTCATATCTCTCAACTTTTCTTTGCTCTGTCTGTTCCAAATTGTCTTGCCAAGGGACTGTGAGTTTCAACAACAATGCTTTTTTTTTGTTATTTTCATTCCATAACGCAAGATCTGGTTGTTGGCTTGTTACTACAATAGCAAAGACAAATACAGAATCAAGGTCTGATGCTATTTTCCATTCTCTTGACAATTCTTCACTGTTATCCTGGTGTACCGAAAACCGTAAAAGGAACCTGCAAATATTGTTCTTGCATTTCTATATTAACAAAGTAATTATCAATGAATAGATTTTATTGCATATTAATCATGGGTAAAGTAATTACCTCGATTCATTTATGTCTCTGAATTGTCATATTTCTATGCAATTATTGTAATTATTTCTATTTAATTACATCTCTACATATTTAGATTGGCGTAAACATTGCAAAATATTCAGAACGATCGTTAAGATTCGTTTAAATGTCCTCGAATATATATATATATATATATATATATATATATTAAATAAAAGGAGATATAGTTTTTAAAAATGTTTTCTGTTTAGATTTTAAACTTTCTGTTTTGTTGTATTTTGAGTGTATTTCAGTAACCTTTGTATTAATTACATCTAAATAAGTAAAATTGTAATTATTCAAAATATTGTACCCGAATATACCATCAGAAGGTATATATATATATATATATTTATTTATTAAAGACATTTTTATGTTTAACGTTCTTTTTTATAGATACAAGTACTTAAGTAAATGCTCTGTTTATAATAAACAGTATTAAATAACATTTACCGGCCTTTATATTATATATATATATAATTTATATTATATATATATATATATATATATATATATATATATATATATATATATATATATATATATATATATATATATATATATATATATATATTAATTATGGCATGACGCAATTCACTCCGTCAGACATTTGGAAATGGCCCGCGCCAGAAGCTCAAATACGAATATTTCTGGTCAGTGCGGAGGATTTCGAAAGAGTTGGATGAATGTATTTAAATATTTGTCCTCTGAATATGAATCACGTTTTGTTTCGTTAATGTAGATTTTGAAATTTCTTTCTTTTTAGATGATTTTCTGTCAGATGAAACCTCTTCATTATTAAATTATGTACAAAGCCGGTTTTTACAAATTTTCATTTACTTATTTGTATTAATTTTTTACTTTAGCGTGACAATATCCACCAACAAAGAAAATATTTTAAATAATGTTTAAAGATACATTTTAACAGATCTTTAAATGATCTATTGAAAATATATCAAGTCATTATTGGATATTGCTTGCTCGATCATTCTTATAAATAGAAGAAACATATAAACAGAAACACGTTATTATTGACCCTAGATAATGTTGGCTATAAATTTGTCAGTATTTATTCATAACGTAGATAAAATAGTTGCTGGAATTCACCTCAACATCTCATTCATTCCATCCCAGCGACGATAATTTTTTAATATCGAAGCTAGAGCGAAGGGACAAGTGGATAACGACCAATCCCTAAAATAATCGTATGAAATAAATAGATACCTATTTACATTATTCGGACAATTGTCCTCATCTTTGTCGCCATATTTATTACAACGTTTCGGTCGTTGTACGCTCCAGCCTTCTTCAGGTGGTTGGAATGTCGAAGTAAACCCTTTATTTCGCTGGAGTAGACTGTTCTAATTCCACGCGCCATGTTTAAGTTATCATTTATCTACTGTCAAGTCCCCTCTCCAAGTTGTCCACCGGGTATTGAACTCAAACTTATTGGGTCCTGTCACTGGATCTACCCAACGCCTTTATCCACTGTGCCATGTGTCCTTAGTGTATGAATTTCTGGGTATTATAAATCCAGTGTCTCAGCGGCTATTTTTTACCAGTGCTCATATTGCAATTTAGATGTTATAAACACATGTTTTTACCAGAGCTCATATTGCCATTTTTGTTGTTGTTATGGCCTTTTCTCTGGCACTCCTTATTACTGGTTCCAATATTGTCTTCATTTTTATGCTTGGTCATCTCAGGAGATTTTTGTAGATAAAGTTGTTGGTTAGATCCAGTGAAAAGACCCAAAGAGTGAGTTCAATACCCGGTTAAGGCAGTGGAGAACTTGGAGAGGGGAATTACCAGGAGATAACTGATAACTGACATTCATTAGACATGGCACGTGGAACTAGAACAGTCTACCCGCGTGAGCGAAATAAAGGGTTCAGTTCGACATTCCGACCACTTGAAGAAGGCCGGTGCATACAACGACCGAAACGTTGAAATAAATATGGCGACAAAGATGAGGACAACAGTCCGAATGAACAAATAGTGTACATAATACCTCATCTCAGAAACATAGACAGATACTGAATAGAAATCGCCTGAATCGAGACTTGAACTCGTTTCACCCATTTTCATTATCCGTGCGGGTAACTGTTACATTACGGAGCACTTCTTATATAATGTTTTCTCTAACGTGTACTAAAAAAAAGTTCATCTTTTTCTCATTATTTCGGGCGGTTTAACTTGTTTGTTTAGTTGTATTCGATGAAGCTGTCGGCTATTGATCATTGATCGATTTTCACTTAATCATCGAAGTTACGCTACATTGCGTCTGGTCACTGCAGAATAAAATAATGAGAATGTTGCTTTGCTGTAATTATATAAAACGAGTGAAAGAAAAAAAACGCTCTTCCTTTGGGTAACATCTTTCCTAGGTAACCACTTATCAGATTGGTATTCTGTTTTTATTTGCATGTCCACGGAACCAAAGTGTATACAAGTTTGACCATGATAGACAAACATTCTTTGCTCAATTTGAAATCTTCTTTTAGACATTTCTTGGCACAAGGTCACATTCTTGTATCTTACCCTTTGCTTACGCACAAATGGTTTTGTAAATTGTTATCTTGGTGAATGCGCTTTTATCATTATTATAATTGTGATGGCTACATTTGATTTTAAATCATTGTTATATAAAACAACCATCATTTCTGTTCTATCGATATTTAGTAAAGTCTGAAAAATAAACAACTGACATATATGGGCTTGAACTGCTCAATAATCACTTTCAAACCTTGACACTGATTGAAAACGGCGCCATGAGACTTTGTGAGTAATTAATTACCGTAATTCCCCATGTATAATACTCCTTCCTCTATAACACGCACCCGCTAAAATTGTGCTAAAAGTGTGGGAAAATGCTTTTATTCATTCATAATATGCACCTCTTGTTTGGTAATCAAACCCTATAAATTGTACCTCTCCAATTTCATTCCTGCCAGTTTTCCTACTCTTATTTAAAATAGTTTTAAACATTATTCTAATTTAGTTTAGTTTTATGATATTTCTTAATTTATTTTACATTTGTAAATATTGTTAGGTATATATGATTGTACTTGACATCCTTATGGGGTCGCAATCGCCGAATGTTAGTGTCAAATTGTCGTATGTTTGTGGTGAGTATTTTTTTCGCAACTGAAATCGACCTATGAAACGGCAATTTATAAAAAATATTTTGTAGCTGTGCATAATACTCACCCCTAATTTTGATTATTACTTTTTAGAAAAAACGCGCATTATACATGGGGAATTAGGGTACTTTCCACCATACAACCTCTTTACTAGAGACCAAAAGTCACATACCCCCCGCTAATCTATTGCTATTTCGACGGGAAAAGAATTGACGACCTACATACCTTAGTTACACCAGTTCAAGACTCTGTTGATATGTGGTCAGGGTCGAATCGCTTTCATCTCCTTCCCATTCAATCGGTAAGAAGGGAGTTTTATAAGGACACTTTCATCCCAAAAACCGTTACTTTCTGGCACAGACACCCGCGGGGATGCTTTCCCGATCATTACTATATTAAGCACTTCACTTCTAGATTGAGTCGTTATCTACTTTCAACAAACCGATGCACTCATCCTCCAGTTTGTCTGTCTCTTGGGTTTGATATTTGTTAAAAATTAGTAAAACAGACAGTAATTTGGCAATATCGCACGCGTGTCGAAATTATGGCAGTAATAATCAATTTAAAAATTTGTTAACCATTACTGTATGATGAGACTGCTAGTTATAAACTTTCCAGTAAGCCTTAAACAGAGTCTTATAAACATGTTTCGGTAAAAGCTGATCAATATTACTTCAGTATGATTAGGACATTCTGGGAGCTGTATAAGTATTTTGATAATTGAATGAAGGTTACGTTTAATACGATTCACCCAATCGTTAATAATTTCAATCCTACCATAAAATTATCTAATACTTTAATATATAGTAGTTAATAAAGGTAACACATTTAATGAAAAGTAACTATATTTAACTGTATATTTAGTGAAACACGGCTAAAATAAACAAAACAAGTAAATATGTTGACCTATAAAGAAACTGTATCAATTTTTCTCTCTGGCTCTTTATGTTTAGACAAGAAAATGCCATGAAATTATTATTATTGCATTATTAAATTTTTCCGAACTTTTTCCTTTAAATTTCATTGCATTTTCTATCCACGCTGAGGGCATTCAAGAAAGCTATAGGTATCGAAATAAATATAAAATGTTCGAGAATATTTAAAATAACATCCCCTACCATTAACCGCAGATTTGACAGAATGGGCGACACTGATTAGCCATTAAAATTTCGCCAGACTTTTTTAATCAGCTCCATCCTTTTTTCAACAAACTGTATTACTAGAAGCAAGTTCTGAATTGCTCGCTTCCCTTAGAGCAGTTTCGTCATGCCTACTAAAATATATGACTTCATATTTATATACGAGAATACTGTTTCAACTTTGTTATTTAGAGAAATTAAAAATAAAAAAACTTGGTAATCCAGATTTACACATATCTCCTTTTTATCACTACTTTCAGCCATCTCACTTTCCAGCAATGATCTGTATTTATTATTTGAACTTTCATCCAATGTAAGATAATTCTTTAAAAAATTCTCTCTCTCTCTCTAACCCCCCTCTTTCTCTCACGTATGACCTACTATTCTACCTCCCCTTTGGATAATTTATCTTCTGTTCCTCGTGTCCGGATTTAAAGGAACGGTTCTTTTAAACCTTTACATGGGATGATATAAAAGCAAGCTTTTGTGAAATAATTATATTTTCAGGGATCAATCTTGTTGCCATATTTATTACAACGTTTCGACCGTTGTACTCTTCAGGTGATTGGAATGTCGAACTGAACCCTTTATTTCGCTCACAGGGTTGTTTAATGGATGTCTGTTATCAGTTATCTCCTGTTATCAATGCATGTTTTTACCAGAGCTCATACTGCAACTTTTTGTTGTTATTATCGCTTTCCTCTGGCACTCCTTATTACTGGTTCCCATATTGTATTCATTTCTATGCTTGGCAGTTGAGAACTTTCATAGGGAAATTAGCAGGAGATAACTGATAACTCTCATCCATTAAACACCACTGCTTCCACACAGCTAATATTCTACTTTAATATTTTCTTATCTAGTACTTCTCGCCTCTGGAAAAAAACTTCCTATTTCTTGCTTCGTCACAATTTAAAATCTTCAGAAACTTAAAATCAATATAAAGCCATTTCCAGTCTTTCTGAATCGTGTTCCTTTATTCTCCTTTTACTAAGTTCTTCTCTTTCACGCTCTGCAAATATCTAGCGTCTTAATGGCATTATCGCCATCTTCTGTCTTCTTGAAACCTGTTCTTTTATGGTTCTTTCTCCTCACAAAAGTCTTCTCATTCTCTTTCACTCCCAGTAAACCCTTTCGTCTTAGTGGCATTATTGGCATCTTCTGTCTTTCTGAAACCTGTTCTTGTATTGTTCTTTCGCCTCACAAATGTCTTCTCAGTCTTTTTCACTCCCAGTAACCCCTTTTGTCTTAGTGGCATTATCGCCATCTTCTGTCTTTCTGAAACCTGTTCTTTTATTGTCCTTTCTCCATACTAAAGTATTCTCATTCTCTTTCAATCCTATTAACCCCTTGGGTCTTAGTGGCATTATCACCATCTTCTATCTTCCTGAAACGTGTTCTTTTATTGTACTTTTTCCTCATTAAAGTCTTTTCATTCTTTTTCTCTCACAGTAACCCTCTTGTCTCTCATTATTGTATTGCTTGGTGGGAAAATTATTTTTTATACAGTATATTCTGAAATGTTTACTTATATCGGTTAGTTTTTAACCATTTTTACAAGGGGGACGTCGATTTGAATGAAATTTCATGACTTAAATATTCACAATTGTGTCTATTTTGTTTTACATACATTAAATCCCTGACAACCGGATTAAGAAGGCCTTTCGGATATTGAGGAATTGGTTGCAAAGTCCGGAAATGAGGGGTTATATTTACATTAAAATAAAATAACGGACATCAAGATTAGCATTTATTTTCAATGTTTTATAGTAAACAAAATAAATTAATGGTGAGTAACATATAAAAGAATTGATTTTAAGGAAAAAAAATATGTAATATTAATGAAAATTCATTAAATTAAGTATGCCACGTATGCAAAACAAATAATGTAACGATGATTTTTTAATCGCAGTTGCATGATAATTTTTTCTCTTTTAATGTCATACTCAACTTTTTCCGCGTTTCGTTTTGCTTTTGTGCTTGAAATTTTTGAACGAAAGACGTTTTTTTTTTAACTCTGCATGCGTTATTGCAATCAACATAGCTGAATTCTCGCTTTCTTTCCCTAAAACTGACAACATTTTCAATAGCTTTTTCAATTTCAGTCCAAGTTTCATCAAAGTCATAAATCCCGTCCCTATCTTGTTGCAAATGTGTCTCGTTGTCATCCTTTCCACTTATTCCCATCATCTTTTGCCCAAATACAAGCCATTAGGCTGATGTAAGCATAGGCAATTATCTAAAGTACATTTCCTTCAAATCAGTTACATATCACGCAAATAGCTCAAATATACACGCAAAAATCATATCCAGATATGAGGCACATCGGATATGAGGGATGCCGGATATAAGGGATCCTACTGTATATCTGAGACGATTAATTTTAAAATCCATTTGTTTATTCATATAAGCAAATGGATTTATGCTTGTTTATGTTCTTGATAAAATTATTATTATCACCACTTTCCCACGCTCCACTGAAATATACTTTCTGGCGCTTTGTAAAACTTTTTTCGGGGTTCACAAAATGTAGAACAATCCAAGCAGAACTTTTTATTATTGAAAAGGTTCGATACGCCTGTTGTGCATTTGTTTTAACGACTTTTAGCTTTTTTTATAAAAGATTATTTGTGTAACTCTTTTATTCATTTTTTCATTTGCATAAGTAAATGTCGCCATAAATCCCACCCGCCAATTACACCATAACTTCACTAAAATGTACACAGACATGCACATACAATATATATATATATATATATATATATATATATATATATATATATATATATATATATGAAAAAAATTGAATTTAATATTCACAGACGACAGACTGTTTCATGTTAAACGGAATCATCAGGCCTGATGATGGCATTTAGCTTGAAAAAGTCTGTCGCCACTGAGGGTTGACATCAATGTTCATTTTATATTTACATACGCTCTATATCTGATATTGAGCAATTTATTCCATAAATATACCATACCTTAAAACGATATATATATATATATATATATATATATATATATATATATATATATATATATATATATATATATATATATATATATATTTAACGCCGATATTATCAAAGACAACATGAATTTTCTGTCGATTAATGCTAATGACCGACTTTTTTCATGATATAAATAATCCTTCTCAGACAAGGATGAAATTCCTCCAGCAATTCTCCTTTCATTTCGGAAGAAAAGTAAAGAGAATATAGATTTAAATTTTCTTAAGTCATCCTCAGGTTAGGTAGCGACAATTGGTAAGTTTCGCAGAACTAGTGAGTGTTGTGACGTAGACGAGTTTTTTATATATATATATATATATATATATATATATATATATATATATATATATATATATATATATATATATATATATAATAAATGGAATAGGTTATAGTAGTTCCATCGAGAGAAAAGTGTGTATATTAAAAAGAAAAGAGAAACCGCAAATGTTTTTGGTTGTAATGTGGATTTAAAAAAAAAAAAGCATAATAATGTTTTTAAAAATTCCACATTACAACCCAAAACGTTTGCGGTTTCTCTCCTTTTAATATATATATATATATATATATATATATATATATATATATATATATATATATATATATATATATATATATATATATCAGGATGTGGGTTCTTATTTTATATTTATAGATTGTTGTGTTTATTGTAATTAAAGAAATAGCAGAAGGGGAAACATGCTTCTCGCTGTATTTACAAAATCTAAGAACAAAATGGCTGCTTGTTTTTCTTTAGCGACATATCAACCGCCATGGGTTAATTAATGTCGAAATCGAAATATTTTGTACGCAGTTATTATTTTGGGATAATAATGGTTTTAGTGATAACAGGCATTAATAATTAACTAACAGCTGTGGGATTTGGTGAATTCATAACTTTCCCAATGGTATTTTCACGTAAGTGAATACAACTAACACAACTGTAATTGGAACTCAAGTCTCTGATTAAGAATTCCATTACACCGTCCGCACATCCAACCTTACAACACTTGGTATTCCCAAGCAGTCACCCATCAAGATATTGACAAAGCTTGACGTTGCTAAACTTTGGTGATCCTACGAGAAACGGTGTTTCAACGTAATGTGGCGGTAAGCCTCGAAAAAAAGTTAAAACTCATTAGTGAAAAAGATGCAAAGAATAGTTAGAACTGCACTTCAATGACAACAACAGATAAATATTTATAAATCAGGGAAGGACTCATATCATTAAATTTTCAGAATCGGTCTATATCGACCAATGTGAATGGGAACAGTGCAGCAGATGTGTTTGTAATCAAAACGTACAGGTTTAGGCAAAATTGTAGAATTACTCTGGTTACTGAATTGACATCGATGTTATCAGCAACGGCAAAATATTTCCAGGGTGAATGAATGAGAAGTCCATCGAACAATCAGGTTGATGTAACATATTTATTTCACTTGTAGAGCGAGATGATTCTAAGAGGATTAGAAGACCCCCCAAAAATATATTATCGGCTGACATAACGGTTACAACGTACACTAAGCAGGCGACTCTGTGTTGATGCCAGACTCAGAAAGGGAAACTGAAACGAATACATGGTTGTCAACAAAAGGGACAACACCAAATAAGAGTTACATATTGGGGACGTTAAAATCAACTAAACGCGGAGATTTACATATATCAAGCGTATATTAAGAGACTGTGTTACACAGACATCTAAAGCATAAGAATTCCGCTTCTTAATTTTCAGAGGCCAATTATGGTGTAAAAGATTCCGTGTCAGGGTGGTTAGAAAGTAAAAATTGTTCTCTCATGAAAAGCAAGTATCTACCTCGTTACAGTTATATTAGGACTTCACCTTTGGCTGTATAATTTCTAATTTCCTATACAGATATGAATTTTGTCATATATGAGCACGATGCAGAAAACTGAGAATCAGTTTGCCTTCCACCAGCATGGATAATGCTAACCTCCTGTAAATCAAGTGATTGCACCTTCTTGGCCTAATGTTTTCTACTGACATAAAGTGGAACGATTATATGAAATCATTTGCTATGTCTGATACAGAGATGCTTAGTTCACTGTATCGTGCCAGAAAAGTTTTCTCGTCAGAATCCATCTTACACATTTATTGATCTACCATTGCTCCGTGCGTTAGATATTTCTGCCCTACCTTTTCTGGAACACCGGGTATATATCTCGAGATTCTCGACAAAATCCAAGGAACAGTCCGTAACATTGTTGGTCCTGACCTGGCATCTCGACTTCAGTCACTTTCCCACCGCTGTGATGTGGCTTTTCTCGGTAATTCTATAAGTTGTTTTTGACAGTTATTCTTTAGTACATTGAACTCATGAATTTAAGCGTAATAATAGATTCGCTACTACATCTCATCTTTTTTTATGTTGAAATAGCGAAATCGAACCGTAATTCAGATTCTAATATTTTATTTTCGCGCCTGTGGAAGTCTCTTCAGATTTCTTGCTTCCTTGCTATGTACAATCTTTAAAAGAATAAATGTAACGTTAATCGCTATTTTCTATCTTCCTGTATTCTTTCTCTTCTCTAAATTCTTCTTTTTCTCTTCCACTCCCTTGCGTTTTAGTGGCAATGTCGCCTTTCTTTAGGTGAATGATTAAAAAAGGATAATGTTCTTTTACTTTGGTTCTCCCAATCCAAAGCTCAAAAGCTACTCAATATGGAGGTTTACCGAATGAAATTGTTTTATGAGCGTACAGACAAACAGCAAGAGTTGTATACACGAGTATATATAGGATAGATAGCGGTTAGTTTGTAGATTGAAGAGGTGAAGATTGTGGTGATTGGCTGAGCAATCTCTCGGTAGTCCGTTCCATAGTTTAACACTTCCGATTTAGAAGCTGCCGGAAGAGAACCTCTTCCCCATCATTGGAAAATTATGGAAATGAGGATGATACAACTCTGTGTACTTGGACTGAAGGTTTCTAGCTGGGCATTTATAGATTAGTAGAAACAAGGAATGTAGTTCACTCGATAATAATGTTTGGTCTCTGGAGAAGAGGATGGTTCTACCATGGTAAAACCAGGGACAAAATATATGAGAAAAGAGGAAATGTTTGGAATAAAAAATATAAAGAAACTGCTGACAATTAAAAGGCGAGAACGGAATTTATTGGGACATATCACAAGGAAGGAATAATTGAAAAAAACTACTAACAAATGATACAGATGGCAAGAGATGAGGAACAAAAAAAATAGCAAGCAACCTAACTGAAAATTATAAGCCATAAAAACAAGGATTCATAAAAAAGCATTAATTCATGAAAACTGCAAGAGACAAAAGTCGTGAAGAGCCCTGAACTCTAACATTGAAGAAACGTAAAATATTCCTTCCTTGTGATATGTCCCAATAAAATGTGAAAAAAATATAATAAATAGAGAAAGAAAAATTGAAATACATAGCGGAAGATAGCTTTACTTATATTTTTGCCGATATAACTGAGTAAATGACGTTTGTCACATAACAATTATATATTCCTTGATATTTTGTTTCATTCTTAAAGTTCTTTTCAATTGTATGTATCTTTTTATTATAGCGATTCAAACGGACATATTAAAATAAGAAAAAAAAAGAAACTTAATAAAAATAGAACAAATAACAATATTATCATACAGTGTTAATATCGAAATACAATACGATTAATAAAATAGTTAAGCCGGTTCATCGATTGTCACTCATCACAGATAAATCAAAGATTTAAAATGAAGATCAAATAGCAAATCTTATGTTCAAAAATATATATAATGCTTACAGTATAATCAGCTGTAAGCGCACCAACCACCTCTACTGATAAAGAACTTGCTGGAACTTGATGGAAAGATATTCCGAAACCTTCAAAAGAAATTCAGAATTAACCTTCCTCACAAATAAGAATGTATATTAGTTGTTAGACAGAGTAAATTGTTAGTATTGTAACAAATGTTCAGCTATGGTCAAACCAGTTGTATTCCTGTACCTATGTAAATTGGCCACATTGCCTTTGCGCGTGTATGTGTTGATTTATTCATACTGTCAGTCATTTTAGTTGCTGTCCAAATCTGTTCTCGATTTAGCTCTGACTAGAGAGAACCGATAAACCTGTTTAACTCCCTGTTTGGTTAATCCTGTTGCATTTCGAGATTACCACTCTACGGTAATATATTTTTTTTACTCTTTCTTTTTGTTATGAATATTTTTCTTAAATAAATATATCTGTTTTTGTAGTTTAAATAATATGTTATGCTTCTACGAAAATATTTATATTTTACATTCATCTCCTATTTCATTTCCCTGTCTTTCTTTCGTTTTGAGTAAACCCGGTTTTCACTTCCTGATTCTTTTTCACTCTTTGTTTTAAGAGTATGCAGCTATTCTTTACGTTTTACATTATTTCTTTTTCCATACTTGCATTAATGTCACTCAAACTTTTCATAGTTCTTTCTTTTTTTTCTGTTCTGATTTTTCGTAAATGTTTTCTTTATTTTCCTTTTATCTTTCTTCATTTCTTTTTTATAAAGCAATCTGTATTTTTATTATTATAACTTAAAAAAAAACACATACATTATATTTTTTTTTACTCCCTCACGCCATCTTGACTTCCCACTTATTCATTCAGTCTGTCTTTCTTTTGTTGCATTCACAAATATTCGTTCTACCCTGCGTTCTTTACTGCCATCAAAGGATTGCATTCAACTGACTACTTATTTTTCTTCCTTGACTCTAGTATTGTTTTATTTTTTTTCCCATAAATTATCTTGGTGTGCCATTCTCTATTTGCAAGTCTCGCGTTTTCTCCTTTCTTAAGGTTCTTTATGGATCGGTGGCTGATATATTCGGAAAAAGGGCAGAGATTGAAGAGTGAACAGAATTTGTTCACAAGAGAAATTTTATCGAGCGGGCATATATCAAAATATTAGATCAGACATTACGAATCCAAAAGAAGGACTTCGGATGGCGACATGCCACCAAACCGAGGGAGGATAGCAATAGACGGTTATCTAAATCTCTGTCAGGAGAATTTATCCTTATTATACTGATTTGCTATGTTCATTTTAGTTGTTATATTCAGAACATCTCAGCAATTGTATTCTGTAGGCATCTTCAAGAACCATTCGTCTTCGTTAACGTTCCTTCGTCTTCGTTAACGTTTACACTTTATTCCATGTTTAAGGACTTGCTGTTGTCCCTCTACTCCCCATTGCAATATTTAATTCGCCAACATTGTGCTGAATCTTCCATTCATTCAAATGAAGCAAAATATATGAAATGCACTACCTGAAGCAAGGACTGAACTTACGACCACCAGTCAATCAATACAAATTTAACCGACAGATTTATTCATTATGCTGTTGTCCTATTGCGATATAACAACCATGTTGGAGGCACGCATTTGAATACATATAGTAGATAAAAATATGATTGATTTGATGGATTTGTTTTTTATGACTTACCAACCTATTGCCGGTTATTTAAAACCAGAAATTATTTTGTATGTGTGCGTGTTTTAGAAATAATAATAATAATTTTACTGATACAAGTCCCACTAATTAACCCATAACTGAGGGGGAAACAGTGACAATGATACATTTCTCAACGTTATTTAAGTGAAAAGTAACGTAGCGAATCCAATGAGAATAGAAACTCGAATCCCTGATTTTCAATTCCGAGGTGTGATCCATTAAAACGCCCGCAAATCTAAGTTTACAGCATCTAGTATTTACAAACGGTCATCCATCTAGTTAATGGCCAGTTTCTCGCTTGTTTATTTTTAATGATACAACGTGAACCGGTATTTCAACTGGTTGTATCCGTAAGAATATATCGATAGATAGATAGATAGATAGATAGATACATAGATACATAGATAGATACATACATACATACATACATACATACATAGATAGATAAGACTCATCGTGTCATGTTCTTGTAAATTGTGGAAGAGAATTTTTGCTTTGCTACTACAATATTGGTTTCGTTAATTCAAAGTTGAACAAATATCTATCTTAAACGTCTTCAGGATATGCAACTCTTTCTTTCCTCATCCTCCTCTTTTACAACAATTTTGCTCCGTAAACCCTTTCCGTGAGTGTCTCTTTAGACCTTGCTGAACTACTACTACTACTATTATAATTATTATAATTATTATAGATAGATAAAAAAATTGTATCTTCTTGCGTTTCTCGGACATAAATCTGTCCTGTGTATGATGATGAACTACATCCGGCAGCAAAGCCACTGGTCGGCAATTTTTGAGGAGCATGGAGCCACCTCTTAATTGCTGTTGTCTCTGGTCCACTCTGACCCGGGGTGGTAGTAAGTGTTAGGGTACAGCTATGTGCAAATAATGAATCCCTCAACCTAGTGTCATAACACTATGAAAGTGTAGAAATACATTTTTATAGTAAAGGTACCACCAATGCATTTTCATAGCAAAATTTAGCAGCAATACATTTTTGTGAAAGCAGATTTTTAAAATATTATCAGCAATACATTTTTTGTAAGGAAAAATATTTCCAGAAATACATTTTTGTAAAATAATTTACTAATGCTTTCAGGAAATTTAAATTTCGGCATTAAATGTCCCATAAGATTATATGCCATTAAGTAAACAAAACAAACAGATATACATCCGCATTCTATGTTGGAATGAACTCTATTGATAATAATCATACCCGTGACATGTGAATCTGTCTGCAATACGCTTAGTCGGAAGGTCATTTCTTGAACTTATTATTTCGCTGTTCACTATAAAAACTCTATTTCTTATTATAGAATACTTTATTTTAAAAATCTATTCGCATTAAACGCGTTATCGTTTTGATAATTTAACGTCCAACCGGTTTGACAGACGTAAACAATATTTATTATCAACAGATAGGTAGATAAATGAGATTAATTGCCTCTGAGCGAGTGTTACATTTTTAACAGTGGCTTTGCTGCTAATAAGAAAAAAGTGGCAGTGACAAAACAACAGATGGTGACAAGACGTGGTTGAAATAAGTAAAAGAGATTTATTTCCTGTGATTTACATGATTTGATTCCTTGCTCATTCTGACGTATCCTATATCAGTCATGGGATACTGACAATTCGTTCGGGGTACAACACAAGGTTGTATTCAAGCTAGACATGTGGAGAAAATCAACACGCATATGTAGTCGAGAGTTAGTCTCTGCTGATGCTAGTTTCAGCTCTGGTCAAGGCATCGCTGTTGATGGAAGCGCCTTGGTGTTACTGTTACCCTGGGTATTCGTGTAGCCTGGTTAATCTTATCTGCTAATGCAAGCAAGGTTGGATCTGCCTTGTGTGTTAAATCTGCAGTGGCTGTATAGTGAGTTAGTGACTCTGAAAAGGCTGCTGCAAATGTCGTGTGGGCTTTTTCTGGTTGGTCAGGAAATGTTTTGTGGCCCAGCTATTTTGGGGCGGTATTCTGGAAGTAGATCCGCAGAGCCGAGCAAAATCTAGGTCTGTTTTTGTCTCATGTGGAGTGGTTCTAATGATAACTGTTCCTATGAGTGAAAGGAGGTCCACCCACAACTACAATGGTATCATTCAATAGCATTCTCAAAAATTCTTATGGAAAAAATAATAATGGGTTGCGTTAAGATTTTTGTAGGAAATATATATATATATATATATATATATATATATATATATATATATATATATATATTATTTGTGTGTGTGTGTATTTCTTAGTAATTAAAGTATACATATATTACTGGAATAGATATAAATTGTAAATACAGAATGTTATAATTGAATTTATTTATTTTTATGTTAAGCAATTGGTTGATTTTTTTAAAAGTTTACTGTACAATTTCCATATTCACAGATAGTCCAAAATCACAACAGAGCATTGCATGCAGTCCACAATATTAAGAGCAGCCATTTCTGTTCAGTAGATGATTTTTCGGAACGTCCAATAATTATTTCTGCATCCAATTCATCTAACAATTCCTGTTCAATGGATAACAACATGTATGATTCCAAATTTTCCTCAGACAGAGAATTTCTCAAGCTTGTCTTTATGATTCTGTCTATATTTCTGAGATGAGGTATTATGTACAGTATTTACATTAGTCGGACTATTGTCCTCATCTTTGTCGCCATATTTGTCACAACGTTTCGGCCGTTGTACGCTCCGGCCTTCTTCAGGTGGTTGGAATTTCGAACTGGGTCACCCAAAGAAGGTGAGTTCAATACCTGGTTAAGGCAGTGGAGAACTTTCAGAGGGAAAATTAGCAGGAGATAACTGATAACTGACATCCATCAAACATGGCACGTGGAACTAGAACAGTCTACCCCAGTGATCGAAATAAAGGGTTCAGTTCGAAATTCCAACCACCTGAAGAAGGCCGGAGCGTACAACGGCCGAAACGTTGTGACAAATATGGCGACAAAGATGAGGACAATAGTCCGACTAATGTAAATACTGTCTTTATGATGTTCAGCATTTTACAAGTCCTCACATTGATAGTGTGCAGATGACTTTATAAAGTTCTTATTCTATTTTATTACTAAAACAGTCATCTGGGTTTATTTCTTTATTGCTGCGTTTCTTAATATATAGTGGCCCACTTGCCATAGACCATGATAACACACTGGCCAGTTCACCGCTGTATATGAGCTATGTCTGTCGAAGTGAGCACTTTCGTTTGTGATATAGAATTATTGTTTCTACAGTTACAACACTTTCTTAGATCTAATATCTATATATGATTATTAAATTAAGTCTAAGCCAATTGAAGAAATGTATGATCTGAGTAGTGCTTCTCTTCAAGCTAGGAAGAACCTGGTTTAAAAACAGGATTTTTATCGATTCAGGTTAGAAACTGGCTTATGTGTGAGACAAGCTAGTAATTCAACTGCAATACTCACCAGTTACTGCCAGGTTTTACTTAGTCTGGTACAAGGATAAAGAAGTATTGCGTCCATTCTGAACCAAACATGCATGAGTAAAGACAGATACATACATATGTAAAAATTTAGCAACATATCTCGCTTGATATATGAATATTTAAATATGATACTGTTCTCGCTGTGGGTTTTCTGTAAAGGTCACCAGACCACCAAACGGATAACTGAGGTCAAGTCACATTCTAGAGAGACATTCACATTTCGTCTCATCAGCAATTATAATTATAAGCATGGAAGAGGCACACCAGAGTCAGGGAGAAAGAAAAGTTCTTCCATTAGCAACTTGGACAATTCATTCTATCTTCATTATCTTACGGCCCAGACAGCAGCAACGCCAACAAAAAACGCTGATTTATTGTCAGACATTGATAGATGGAGGTCAGTGAACTATCACTGGCTATATCTAGCAGTTTCCATCCTCTGTATCAATCTTATATATATATATATATATATATATATATATGTATGTATAGTGCCTGCGCGTGTGAGTAGGTGACGCAAAATTTTCGATGCGGCTAATTCCAAAGTCAGACAAAATTATCAAATAACAGAATTATATCTGGAAGTGTTTGTTCATCGCTTATATAAATGTTTATCACTCACACGCACGTACAACACACAAAAATATTTATGTGTGTGCGTGTTTAAGAGAAGGCGTTTGCCCTTTTTTGACACTGACGTTCACCCTGTACAAGGCTCAAGAGCCACTGGTGTTGAAGTGTAAAAGATTCAGAAGCTCATTTTATGGGTATATCTCTATTTTCTTTTACTCACTTTGCCCTAAGTGAAGCAACAGCGCCACCAAGACGCAAGGGACCACTAGGATTGAAAGAGAATTAAAAGATTTTAAAAGAAATCGGAGATTAGATGCTAAAAAAGAAAACCAGGTATCAATCTCTACTCCTGTTCAAAATACAGGGGAGGAAAATAAACCGGATGATAAGTGAACCTATCTACTTTAATTGAGGAGAGAGAGAGAGAGATAGTAAATAACATTTCAGTATTCAGACGTCGGACCTTAGTAGTACTGAAGTGAAGACTTTAAAATGAACTTGAAAACCAATCCTAAACAGGGAAAAATGGATCTACTCCTGTTTAATAAACCCAGGAGATGTGTGAGCCGGTCAAAAGACGAACATTTCCTTAACTATACTCTCTTCTACAAATACTGTAAGTTTATCACCCTTCATTTTTCTTTTATAAATTTCCAAAAGGAAGGTTAAAATTTATTGGTCCGAATAAGAAAGGTTTTACAAAGATTTCAAGGTTGTAATATCGTATGATATCTAGCGTCCATTTTCTACTATTATATATCAACTATTCATTTTCTACTATGATATATTTACCAACTATTAGAAGCATGAACTATGTTAGAGTTAGCTTTAAGGTTAAAAGCAGTGAACTGGATATATTTAAAATCATTAACAATTTTTTTATAAAAAATATTTAGATAGTGATTTTAATGTTTGTAAAATGATTTAATTTCATTTAAAAAAAAAAAAAAAAAAAAAACAGGCCCTCGTTTTTTTTCTGAGCATTTTCCAGCAATAATGAATGCTTCATCATTTACGGTAGATCGCAAATACCTCGGCAAATATAGGGATTTCAAGTTTAATTATGAGTCGTCCCGAAAAAATATCGTCAGCTGTCTATCGTCCTCTATCTGAGAAAGTTTATTCACAATTTAGAAAACAGAAGTTTTATTGTATTCTTCGCTCCTGATTTCAGTAGAGAACTTCATACTGGTGTATTTTAATGGCACAATTACATAATCTATATGTATCATATTGTATTCATATAGACATGCATGAACATCTTTAAATGTATGCGTGTCGAGGCGTGTACATAATCATAAACAATAACAGAATAATAAATAATAAAAGGAGATATAATGCGAGTTTAAATTTGAGTTCTCTTTAAAACAAAAACATCCCTCTACCTGAGAAACATGAGTACGCGCTACAATTATTACATCAAATTGAAATTGTGAGAATGAGATGGAAAGCATTGTTTTTCCTTCAGAACTATAGAAACAATAAGGGGCACATTAAAAGCAAAAATTACCCCCTCCTGTAATAAATGAGTTGACTGGTTTTGAAAAGGATATGCTTGGTGTTAGGAAGAGGGTCAAGCTTTAGGGAAGTAAATAGCGTCTTTCAAAAACGCCTGGCTAATGAAGTGAAGAAAATAAAGAAAACCTCGAAAATTTTAATTAAAGTCGATAAAACTGGAAGCATCTACTTGATGAGTTCAAAGGTGTATGAGAAAAAAATGAGTGTAGAAGTCACCAAATTTTATAAAAACTATATTGAAAAAATAAATAAAGAGGCGAAAAATATCACAGCCAAAAGGAATATAGTTGAGAGAGTTTTCCGAATAATCCATCATTTCGCTTAATTAACCCAACAAAAACAGAATTGGAAAAATATGAAGGAAAATATTAGAAGAAATGTGTGACTTTTTAACAACTGGAAAGGCAAAGAGGTGTGGGCATCTTGGTTCCCTGAAATAAAAAATAAAAAAGCATGTATTTATTAAATATAATATATCGTCATACCTCTATATTTGAAGAGGTCCTTTATGTAAGCATTAAACTTTACTAAGGAGTTTATTATGATAAAGCCTAAGCAGGTAAAACTTTTTTGTACAGGGTGGTCGGAAAGTTTTGTTACACTGTACCAAAAATAATAAGAAGAACATTAGAACAAGTAATACAGAACAAGTAATACAAAGTGCATGTACTGGATTCAGTTTATTCGTTTTCAGGGACTTTTGTCACACATCGAGAAGGTCTGTATGAACAACATCGTTTTCGTGCCAGCCATCGGAAATAGAAAATGTGGGGGCGACAAGACTTTAGGACAACCCTCTGTATTACCGAAAATAATTTCTCTTCTAGGCTATAAAAAAATCATATACATTACGCTAGTCTATATATGGGTGAAAGATTAATGATAGTAGCAGATGAAAGAAGAGTGAATGTTAAAATAAAGAAAGAACAGCAAAAACTCATCAAAACCCTCGGTATTATTATAAAGGTTGATAGGAACTTGAAAGTAATTCAATACCTGGACGTGGAACTAGATTTACATACTGGCAACGTATCTCCATACATGAAAGAAAATATTATGTTAAAATATGTAAACACCTCTTCTAACCTCCCA
>CAHIKZ030004678.1:727500-757500 GCA_903632075.3 Acanthosepion pharaonis
GTGGCAACAAGTGTCAGTTTGAGTTTATAAAATACGTGATTCAAATTTTGAGACAAAGTTTTACATATATGTATCCGTTTATATATATACTTGTTTTCAAGTTGAAGATTTTATTGAACGATCTGAGTTGATTATAAAACAATGTTAACATTTGACAAAATAAAAGGATTTTTTGTAGCAAGCGATTTAGTATTTATGATATTCGACAACTGATTCGGTCTTGTCTAATAAACACTAAAACGAACATTCTCCGATTTTACGATATTAATAGAAGTAAGTAAGGGTTTTTTTTTCGTAGTTCTTATTTCCATCAACTTGACATATACAGTTCATAGTATGTTTCAGTATTTGTCAGTAGAACAGCATCAACATCGCTTTAATTCTTTTTTTTATCAGTGAGAAGATTGTCTAACATGGACTGTCATATTGAATGTATATAAAATAGTAGTTTAGCATTTATTTTTGCCCCCGCTTTTAATAATTTGCTCAGCTAATTGAAGTCGTCTATTTCTGAGTCGATGCAACATTGAATTTCTCTGTTACATTGCCTGGACACACTAATTAGATGGTTAGATTCCTGCTGATATGTTGCTTAACCTCTATTACTCTGTCTACTGACTTATAGCTGCGACTGTCGCCTGGTTGCTGTTTTTAACAGTTTTATTGTCCTGTGTTATTAAATAATTGGAAGAATCTTTGATGAAAACGTATGATGGTGGCTGAAGATTTCTAAAGCGTATAACATAAAAAGGGTGGTGAAGATTTTTGTTTAGTTTCCGTCTTTCTTTTCCATGACAATCTTGTTCTCAATCATTCTTGATTGGTTAAACCAAAAAATCGATGAAACAACAGAAAAAACTTGATCACTGGCGCGACAACAACACTCCTGATTAAGAACCCTAAATTTAACTTGCCTGTTCGATTGTGACAGCAGAAAGCACTCCTTGGCCACTATTACTTTGTTGATTGACATGGATAATTAAAATAGACAGGGACAGTTCTTGTATTTTTTCGCAGAAAGCAGAAGGCTGTTATTTTTTTCTCGAGTTCGATAGAGTTTAAAACACACGTTGGAGATCAGTGTACCCCGTCCATCCTCTTTTCGTGGTATGTTTTATTAATCAGAACATATTTTTATCGAAAGAAGTCGAGGTAAACATTTCTCCTCTTTATCACAATATGCATCTACGTTTAAAGTGTTTAGCGTCACAACTTGTTAATGCCAGATTATGCATCTAAATAATCAGTTTATTTTCTTGCCATGTTTCTTCAGGTTGGGAATGACCACGGCTCTCCACATCCTCCTGCTTTTTGTTGCTACATGTATTTATTTACCCTTCATCATATACATTTTTTTGTTCGTCACTCCATTCACACGAATTCGTTATGTGTAATAAACGAGTTAGAATGGTTTGCATCTAGTGTAAAGGAAAATAACTTCCTTAACTCAATACGAGACACGTAGCAGCGACGTTTTTTTTTTCCTTTGAAGATGGGATGAATCTTCGTCTACCCGCTTTAGTTATTCCGGAAGTGTATTATTCTGAAACGTTGGCTTTTATACAGCTTGGTGCAATTCTAACAATAGCAATCCGCGTGCTGAATTGTTAGAATGGAGGTTGATATTTGACTGTGTGACTGAAGACGAAGCTAAGAACACTGACTGGTTACTCGGTCGTTGGTTTAGCATGATAAAAAGGGTTGGAGCAGTGAGAAGGGGCTGGTGATTTTACGTTGGTGAAACGTCCGCGAATTAGAGAACGCTGTCTTGAGAAGGAGCAGTCACTGTTGCAAGATCGGCGTCTGAGGAATATTTACCTATAAAACCTCATTTCTTCCACGGAACATGTCTAGACATTTGTTTAACCTATTCCACTTCCACGGAACGCTGCTTTGTTTAACCGACTCACAAGAGGATGTTTTCCCGATCACTACAATCTTAACCTGTTCAAATCTAGAGTTAACCTTATCTTCCCCATATATACACCACAAACTGCGCCTCTTACTCTGTAACCCTTTACATCGAGTGGCTCATGGATCTCTTACAGGGGTAAACATCCTTGTAAAATATCTTCTCACTCACTGTTATCGGTGATTCTCGTGTCTTCAGTATGTTCTGTGAGGTTTATTTTCTCTAAGCATTCTTTCCTTATCATGTGTCTCAGAAATATTAGCACTGCCTTCCTGATTGCAACTGTCAGTTCCTGTGCTCCAATTTTCTATAAAAAATTCTTGTTCCTTCGGTGGAACCCCATATCTGTTACTTCAAGTTTATATTTCTCCGGTAAAAAGAATATTCAGTATTCACTGCCATCTTTTCTTTGTTTCTAAAGACATTTTACTGTCTCTGAGTATATTATTCACTGTCTAACTCTATTATAGATGAAACTCATTTAAATTAGAAAATGTAAACATGGATTCAGACAGTGAATCAGGATTCCATTTTGTAGGCAAAGCTTCGTCTCTTTAACATTTAATGTAATATTTAGTATGGGAATCACTGCCAGTCACTCATCTCCCGCCCCCATAAAGAATTTAACCCATATTAGCAAATATTCATCTATATTAATATATACTTCTGTCTTGAAGGTCTTAAGAATATCGTATTAAATTTTCCATAGAGATCAAATCGCGTCTACCCAGTATCTTCAAGGTCTGCATCTATCGGTTGAAGTTGAATGTTATGACGCTTACCGTTTCTGAGCTTAGAGCAGCAGACAAATTGGATGAATTGGTTACGGAAAAGGATGAGGAAAGTTGAAATTATTTGTTATTAAGCTGGTGAAATGACAAAGAAAGAAGAATGCCATTTAAGAAGTATTAATAACACATGATATATTGATAATCATTGGTTCAATAATATTGATGAAAAAAATTTCTTCCATTTCAGTTTTATTTTTTTACAAACTTTTCACGAATCCCAAGAATCACTTTAAATAAAAAGTTAAGGATTGAGGTTTGTTGTGTGTACATGGGAGTAGGAGTAGTGCTGATTATATGGATTTTGTAAGACTGATAACGGCTGATCCCAAACTTGAAGAAGTTAAGATTGTAGAAATCATGGAAGCTTATTCTTGGGGATTTGTTCCACAAAATAGAGGTTCTCGGAAAGAAACAAACTGAGTGTCATTTTTTTTTTCACCAATGGAATAACAAGGAATTGGGATGATTCTTCTCTGTGTATAAGATATGTCATGTCTTTGTTCTAAAACTCAGAACTGGTGGGACTAATAAATGTAGTTTGTTTCTATCATAAAAATCGCGACAGAGTAGGGCTAGAAAAAGGCTTTTTAAGGTGGGAATATGTCATCGCTCACAATATCACTTAAACAATACTGAAAAGAGAAGATTAATACTCAGGCCTAATTATGACAGCAATTCTCCAATTTTGACCTGATCTGGTTTTTATAAAGCAGAGAATGGAAGTAGGAGCGAGGTCCTTTCTTAAGCGGCACAAGGATTATTTTTCCAGCATCTTTAGTGATAGATCATATAAATCAGAGCTACTTGAGATCTGTGATGATCTTTTATCAAACTCAACGATCAATGCACGGAAAATGTAAGCCTTCATCATGACTGGAGGAAAGTCAGCGTCTATTCGGTAATGGAACGTTAAGATTATTAGAAACCATGTGTATAAAACTACTATAGATTTTATGATAACTAAAATAAACTCATCATCAACATTATCATCAACATCGTTATTCCATTGACTTTTATAACTGTAGGGCGGATCCAAATGCAGACGCAACACTAACTCTTTTCAACAACGCTCTATTATCAGCAGCCATCAATAATTCTGGTACAGTCATACGTGTCCATTTTTTGACATTGTCCAACCAGTTTTTCCGTTGGCGCCCTCTCCTACGGTTCCTTGCATGATGGTCTTGTATATCGAGTATAATTCGCTACCTCTTCGACCCCGAGGACCGTTGTAACAGTTGGTATGACGTTTGCCTAATAACGTAATTGTCGGGGTTTCAGTTCTCGGCAGTAGATGCGTACTGCTGATGGGTCCCAAATATAGTACGAAACGCCCGTCCAGTGCTTTCTGCATTCTGTTGAGGTTTCTTCTAGACTTGATGAATTACTTAATTATAATTATTCCAAATACTCTTAATTTCTTTATATATATAAAAGAAAATAATCCCAAGTACAAAGCCAACCAATTGACCAAAAGAAGACTTAAATAGAAAATGAAGAAAAATAACATTTTACTAACACCTATATATATGTAGTATTATTGCAAATATAAAAGCTGTCACTTAGCTGATTGGTGTTATCATTTCGATTGTAGAGTATCGTAAACAGACCCTCTAGCCGTCGCTTCGTCCACTAGACAATTTATATATATATTCTTATAGATACAAATATTTAAGTAAATGCTCTGTTTATAATAAACAGTATTGAACAACATTTACCGGCCTAAATGTCCGAGAAATTTCCATAGAAATTATTCGTCTTCCGACAGGATTCGAAACTGTATCCCATACTGGGCCGTCATTTAGCTTGACGTGCCTTTACCGATTTGGCCATAGATGAGCGTTCGGTTAGCAAGGTCGAATTTACTGTATTTAAACTTCAATCTTCCATGAACCCTTTTATTATAAACAGAGCATTTACTTAAATATTTGTATCTATAAAACGAATCTATAAACATAAAAATCTCTTGAAATAATTGTCGGACTTTGTCCATGTCATAATGTGTGACGTCATTTGTTTACATTTGATACGCCATGAGCAGATCTGAATGTACGTGAGAGATTCATGGAAGATTGAAGTTTTAATTTTAATAATTATAATGAGGTTTTCGGCTCTAGTTTTTGAAATATGAGAACTCTTATGTGTCGAAGGAATCATATTTTTTGAAAAATAATTGTAATTTAAGATCTACTTCTGCATGGAGCAGTGTTTTTTTTTAAATAACAAAAATACTAAAGAACTCCGGATTATTTACCTAACGTGTTCTTTCCTATATATATATATATATATATATATATATATATATATATATATATATATATATATATACAGTAGCGGTCATAATATAAGGAACTGAAACAACAAAGACATAAATATGTATTACTTAAAAAGTAATGCATGATTAGCAATGAAATTTTTACCAACTAAATATTAGGGTGTAATGCATAGATATTATACAAAGTTACAAAATTTTACATAAGGAAATAAGTTACTGGACAAAAGTTAAGGAACGATCCTGTTAATACTTGATTGTGAACAAAATATCAACAAAATTTAATGTTTGGTAAACATCCCCTTATTTTCAATGACTTCTCTGCATTGTCGACCACATGATCTAATTAATATCTTGCAAAAATCAGCAGTAATTCCCTCCCATTCGTCTTTCAATAACTCCCATAGGTGATCCTGGTTTTTCGGGTTTCTTTTCTGAGCCCTTTCTCCAATTATCTTCCAAACATTTTCTATTGGATTCAGGTTAGGGCTCTGGGCTGGCCACTTCATTAGAGCGATTCCTTCTTCTTCAAATAAAGCCATAACCTTCAGAGCCTTGTGACTAGAAGCATTGTCCTGCATGAAAATAGGAGATTCATAAAGATTATGGTGCAATCTTGGTACCACATGCTGCTGAAGAAGCCTTTTGTAAATCTCAGCATTGATATTGCCATGTACGCGGATGGTTGGGCCAACTCCTGCAGATGAAATCATTCTCCACACCATCACACTGACGCCACCAAAGCTAACCATTTTCTTGACACATTGAGAAGACAGTCTTTCACCTGTTCTACGGCGTACGTAAGTTTTTCCCTCAGAACCAAATATAGTAAACTTGGACTCGTCACTGAAATGAACTGCATCCCATTGTGCGTCAGTCCAAACAACATGTTCTCTCGCATACTCCAGGCGTGCCCTTTGGTTTCGCTTTGAAATGAGAGGCTTCGAAGCTGGAATACGGGCATGCAATCCTGCATTTTTTAACCTGCGAGCAACCGTTTTCCTTGAGATCTTTTTATCTGTCTCTTCATTAAATTTACGGGCATTTGATGTAGCAGTTTCAAAACGTTTTTTTGTAGATATTCTAACAATTCTTCGATCTTCTCTCTGCGATGTTTTTGGAGTTCTGCGGGTTTTTGGTTTTGCATCTAACATTTTATCGCTTTTATACAATTTAATTACACGATGAACGTCACTTTTAGACCTATGAACAATATCGGAAATTTCTTGAATTGACTTTTTTTTCTTGATAGTTAGCGATAATGAGATTTTTTTTCTTCAAAAGAGGGTGTTTTGCGTGTAGAATTTACCATATTGCTTAAAAATAAAGTCCTAATGATAAATTAACTTTTACTTATTGTTGAAAAGCTGCATCGAGTTTTTTTTAACAATGTAAATTAAAAGTTTATACAAATTATTAACATCGTTCCTTAACTTTTGTCCAGTAGCTTATTTCTTTTGTTCCATTTACTCTTTATTTTACAGAAAACTATTATGTAAATTTTTGTAACTTTGTATAATATTTCTGCATTACACCAGCAGTTCCCAATTTGGGGATAGACGCCGGGTAATAAAACCATCCCGCCCCCGAAGTCTCTTGGGATTGGGTTTAGAATTACAGAAGAAATTGTATATTCAATGCTATCAATATGCATGTACATATATTTTTACAAATCTTGAGAGAATGGTTTCACAAAAAAGTCCAGGTTCTCGTCTTGGGAGCCATGGCTATGAAAGGGAATAAACATGCACCCATTTTTCTAGAACTATGGTGAAACAGTTGGTGTTGATGACTACTATATTACGTTTTGCAATTATTTAGGTCCAGTTAAACAGAAGTGAAATATGTGTAACCTGAAGACGGTGTTCCCAGACAAAATTCCAGCACTGTTAATTACCTGTCGAGCTTTGTATTCGTTGAAATTTAGTAAAATAATTATTGCAGCAATGTTGCAAATGAGCTTCCATAACCTATATGTATATATATATATATATATATATATATATATATAGATAGATAGATAGATAGATAATATTAGTGGAAAATATACATACATATGCAAAATATATAAATACCCATACATGTATATTTTTAAAAAAAAATTCCAAGAGGAAGAATCCAGGTAGAACTCAATGTCTAGGACAGAGTAAGGATATAATAAAAGCCTTAAACACTAATATTAAACGCTAAATATTAGTCTTTAAGCCTTTTTATATATATATATATATATATATATATATATATATATATATATATATATATAGAAGGTACGGTGGATTAGTGGATTGAGGAATCGGAGAGCCGAATTCGAATTACAGTCGAATCCATTACATTCACTTACGTGCTAATACCCTTGGGAAATGTATCAATCCTCGTCTTCTCTCTCCATCTATGGGTAAATAGGAGGATCGACTGGGTTCTATAGCCTTGGATGGCAAGTGGTCTCGGAGAAGAACAACTCTGTTCAAAACCTGCGGAGGGTCGTTTGGAGACCTTTTGGCACGTGGTGCACCAGGTCACTGTATTCCGCCCTTTAAAAAGTGTGGTTTGTTCGGCAAAAAGTCTCCACCACTATAATCAAATAAACTATGTAGGTGTCTGGCTGTTGGTTGCTAGGAACTGAGTTGCTTGACCCTCACATTTCCATATATATATATATATATATATATATATATATATATATATATATATATATATATATAGGCAAAAACAGTTTACTCACTACAGAGATGAAACATCGTTTCAGTCCATTTAAGGTGAGAGCCAAAAAACGTGCAATTTTAAGTTCACCGAAACGAAGTTGCATCTTTGTGTTGAGTATTTTTTTTTTTTTTGTCTATATGAAAAAAATATAATAAATAGTTATTGCTCTACTCTTGGTATTGAGCCATCTTTTGAATTAATGCTGTGAACATTAGAATTTATATATTATTTTCGTTCTGATCAAGTTCATTATGTGTGTGTGTGCGCGTAATCATATGATGATGAATAAATGTCTTTAAATAAGTCCTATCCATGTTTTAGCACGTGACACAAACAACTAAAACATAAATAAATAAACAGTTTACTATCGAATGACAAGTTAATGTTTAAATTGAAGCAATCTGCTATCACTTATTTTGTTTTTTTGCTTTCTAAGTCTATTGTCTTTTCGGTCGACTGATTTTCATGGAAACAATGAAGGAAACATTAGGAACAAATAACTATTCTTTATGTTCGGCTTTTCCTTTTCATATTAAGAAAAGATATAAATTTGTGTATAAGTTTTCTTCGTTTATTTCCCGATTCTCCTTCTTCCTCTACTGAATAAACTTGCAGTCTTTATCTTCAAGATTGCCACGACATTGATACCTAATTTGAAAAGAGTTATAAAAAATAGACTCGACATTGCAGAAGCCGTAAACGTATTTGCTATCTTTGTGACTTTTTGTAACGAAATTTAAAACAAAAAATCGCTAAAATATAAAACACAAAGAAAATTATTCGAGCCCCTTGATGAAATTATTTCCTGAGTTTTTTCTTTTTCTAAAACTTTTATCTAATTTATTACTTCATCAGATTTTATGTTACAGAATGAAAAGAAATATATTTTGACAAACATTGTCTAAGACAAGCCAAGTAGTAATTTAAAGGCAATAACACTATGCGTTAGTGAAATGAATTCAGATTAGCCTCCAAATTTCTACCATGAAAACGAATTTAATAAAAAAAGATTTTTATGAAGAATATAATGAAACTCAAAGCGAAGGCAAATCAACAGAATTGGTTAGACGCATATCTTCCTGGCGCCGGTTTCAACGGATACCTTTTTTCCTATACATCGAAACGGTAATTTTAAACTATAACTTTGGTGAATTGAAGATTTCATGGAACGATCTTGTAAAATTTGCAAATCTTTCTCTGAAATACAGAAAATAGGAAGTTTAAGCAAAATGGATGCAATATACGACGTAAAAAAGTTCCTGCTTCATCCATATAATAATGTTGGTACCTCCACTCGGTCGCGTAAAAAAAGGAGTATATCACGATGACGAAAGGCCCATAACTCAACGAAAACAAAGTTTTGTCATCAAAATATTTATGTTGTTATTAATAGGAAAGACCAAAGTATTATTTATTATTTTTTGAATTGTTTTACTCCTTTCTAGCACGTAGAAAATTTTGGTTAAAAATTTTTTTTTTTTTTACGACTGCGCAGTAAAAGAGAAAAAAAGTTTGTTTATTTTGCGCTTTTCCCGAGGAAAACACACGTTGATTTGGAAATTCTTGCAAAAATCAAATAATTGTCGGATTTTAATGAAACTTTCAGGAAATATTCAGAAATGAATGAAATTATTTTTGAAATTTTTTTTGGAAAATCTTGTTAAAAAGATGTTTTATTAACATGTTTCCACCCACTTACATATTTTCATGAAATTTAGAGAAATGTAAACTTTGACCATGGGATTTGTTTTATTAGTTAAAAACAGGACACTTTATAGGAAGTAAATCACCAGGACATTATTTTGTGAAGACATATTTTTTTTTTCGATGAATAATGTAATTTTATAATTTTTTTTCATTTAAAAAAAATTTTTTTAGTAATATAATATTAACTTATTAATACTTCAAAAATCGTTTAAAATTCTTTATTGCTTTTATACACGTAATGCAATGATAACGTTAATGAAAAAGTAAATTTACGAATCGGGATTTGAAAATCTCATAACACTCGTTTATACCCGATTATTTTAAAAATAATTTTAAAAATAATTTTTAGTGAAAAAAAAAACGTTCCTAATTTCTGTCTATGGGGAATCTATACATGACATAATCCTTAAAAACAGATCACGTAATTTGATTTTCGCCTGAGGCACTGCAATTATTTCTCTTCAATATCCAGTTCTGTTTCACATCGTTAACGTATTTGCAAAAAGTCCTTTCAAAATTTCTACGTTAGTTTTAATTTTTGTGAATTACTTTTTTACTAAATATTTTTATTTTAGACATTTATTTTTATTTGGGTCATATTTCAGTGAAGTAATTTTTTATTTAAGTTAGTACGTTGTTAAATAAGATAAAAATTTTAAGAACCTAAGAAACGAAATCCGGAATAATAAAAAATAAATATTGCATAATTGCTGAATAAATGTTAATATTTAAAAATCACTAGTTAAAAATAAAAAACGCATTCGCTTACTTCTTAAAATTATGTCAAATTTGATCATCCATAATAGCTGTCATTACCTCTTAACATCTCGATAACATCGATAACGTGAATAAAGACATGAAAAAATTCAGACACATCATCAAGAAATGTTTGGATAAAATATTTTTTTTTTATGCTATAAGTACTGTTTGTTTAAAATCAGATTAATTTATTTTTAAATTTTCTAATTTTACTCAAATAACGTGTCAGAAATATATAATTTATTGTAGGAAGAACTTTAAAAATCATTTTTTTTATTTACAAATTTCTTGAAATTTAAGAAAATGGCCGCTTTTAAGAAAATTGAAAAAAAATCGAGTATATTGTTGACATTCCAATCTATATAATTTCTATCTGACATACACCAGAATATTTTACTTACTTTAAATAATACATTTAATGCTTTAGCTTTCAATTAATAACAACATTTTGATGATAAAACTTTGTTTTCGTTGAGTTATAGGCCTTTTTTCATCGTGATATGCTGCTTTTTTACGCGATCTACAGGAGGTGCCTATAATAATGTTATCAGTTTAAACGAACACCGTTTTATTTGTTTTTATTAGAGTTATGACACTGATATAATAGAATATGCATACACCTGAGTTCACCCACACTGGAATATGATTGCCTGGTGTTCGTCATAAATACAGACGGACGTGTAGGTACGACAGAGTTCTAACTCCTTGGCTACCCTATTGGTCACCACATATTACCTGCGACTACGACGAGTACCAGTCGATTACTACTACCGTGTACTACTTGGTTACAGTAGCCAAAACCACTTAGCTACTTCGATCAAATATATCCCTTTCCGGGATATATCAGATATTAATTTGTAATTTTGGAAAGCAAAAAATGCATTATCATATTTCCATCCGCAATCATTTTGAATTAGTTGAAATATAAAAAGAATACGTCAATTTTACTCATATCCTCCTGATATCAGTTTAAACTGACGTCTTCATTGTTTCTATCTCTCTAAATTCTATTTTTGGTAAGTGAAAATGTTTCTATGTTTTTATCCAGAATCAAGAAAATAGGAACTTTAAAGAAAATGGCCACAATCTATGGACAAATAAGGTATCTGTTGAAACGGACTTCAGGTAAATATCATTCAAAGCCTGAAAGCGATTTGTACGACGCAGAAAATAATGATAATTCAAAAAGTGCTCAATCAGTGATTGCATAATTCCTTGTGGCCTTTTACCACTGAACAATCAGACCGAGGATTGAACTCGCAACTACATTCGAATCTACTTTAATTTAATGAATGCAGTGGTTTTCCCCGAATTAACTTTTGAGATAATAGATATAATAGCACTATCACAGATTTTATTATATTTTATCATACTTTTTCACATTACCATTAATATTACCTGACTGATATGAGCAGTATTTTCAGGATCTCTATCTATGAAAGGCTGTGTGTGTGTGTGTGTGTGTGTGTGTGTGTGTGTGTGTGTGTGTGTGTGTGTGTGTGTGTAACGAATGCACGGCCGCAATTTTCGACGGATTTGAACCAAAATTTACATGCACATGCAACAAGTTAGCGGGAAGGCCAAGACCGACTTTGCATTTCCCAACTCCCACCGATACTAGAAATAATCGATTTGTTCATGCTTCTACGGCACTTTTCATGTAGTTTGCGGCCATTTTGTATTGACCAGAGTGAAAGCCTATAGCTTGTTGCCACGAATAGGCAGGAAAATTCTATTGGCCAGCTTGAGAGCCAAAAACTGACTGACACGAATGTTAAATAGCATGCTAACATGCAAAAAGAATCGGGAAAAAACTGGGAAAAATTTAAATCTGCATGGCACTTTACTCCAATTGGCTCATTCGCTTGCTTAAACTCAACGTTGATTCTGATTCCGCAGAACTGGGTTGGTTGTGAAAAAGTATTTGTTGTTATCATTCACTTTTCATTCTGTTTTTCCAGTTACGAGTCCTTTTTTAAAGCTGATCGTTTTGTGTTTATTTTGTTTAGTTCTTTTTTCGTAACAGATTTAATGTTTAGTATAGAGCTTAGACAAAATTCGCAGTGTGAGGTAGGCAAGAAGTAAGGCATGTAGCAACATCAGGACGGCAAAGGGTACTCCTTTAAAGGCAAGGAAGGGCAAAAATATTTTAAGTCAAGTGATAGCGATTGCTGTATGAGTCGTACGATTTTTTAATCAAGCACGGGCAACGCTGGGCCATACTGCTAGTATATATATATATATATATATATATATATATATATATATATATATATATATATATTTACGGTGCTATATCATGTGAGATTATGAAGGCTTTCATTCCGATAAGTTATTTGTTACTGTAATATTTTATTATGCAATTGCTGCATTGTCCATTATATTCAAAATAAATGTACATAACAATATATTCACTGATGTATATCTATTCAACTTCAAATATGTAAAGATTGCCGGGGATCTTCGTAACATATAATCTCAATTTGTTTAATTCATTGCTACTTCCAGATACGTTTTGGAGTGAATTTCCATAGCGAGTTTCGTACAGTTTCTGGATGATTTTGAAGATCTTCATAATGTATATTATTCATTAAATTTCAAAGTAAATATTATGGGATTCGGTCACTATAAGTTCTCAATACGTTAATGTTTGGATAATTAAAAGCCATAGCTTAGTTTATGTACAGTAGATATTTATGACTAATCAAGGATATTAAAAAAATATTTTTGGAAAATTTTCAAAACACTGATAGCTTTATCTACAAAAGCATTAGTTAAGCACCGCGATATTGACATGTGAATGTTGAGTGAATGTAGATCGCTTATATTTCTTATTATGTGTGTGTATGTGTGTGTGTGTACCATCAAAATCTTCATGAAATTTAAACAGGACGGTGAATAAATCAGCGATTAATAATTGATAGGAAATGATTTCTTATTTATTATTACTATTCTTTATGTTCTAATAGCGTGATTGCTATAAGAGTGTGAAATTTTCGGCACGATACAAGAAGCGCGTGGAAACTTCAAAGAAAAATGTCTGAATAGATTTGCTTAAATTTTATCAATTTTAGTCTAACGTCAGCTCCGTTAACATAATGATAGACAAAAAGTCATACAAGATATGCTTATATGAAGAAGCTGTTTTTCATTTTCGAAATAATAGAAAAAAATTCAACAATTCTTTTTGACTTACAATAAAAGGCATTCAATATGGCGAATTAAATTAATTTAAAATACTCAGTATTTGCACCGGAAATTACAAAATTCGACAAAACACCAACAACGCCAAATGTATGAACGGCTTTAGGGAAAGAGATTTGATTAATTATTCATTAATTTTGCTATATTTGCAGATTGTAGTGATGAAGTTGTGTCCAATATTGTTCTTTATTACTGAATATTTTCCGCTTTTCTCAATATCACTATTGAATCTACCTGGCATTAAATCTATATAGGAACGGATGTTTATTGTTAAATAAATATAACTTTTTCAAATGCATATCAGGAGCTAAAATATCCAATAGGATAATTATATTTTATAACATTCTCTACGGCACTGTGTAATACGTTAATTCTTTAAACATTGATTTGTTTTTCCTTTTTGTTTCAGATAAAAACTGAGCAGATATGACCTTTCAAGAAAAACATCAGAATGAGAAACTCTGCTTTCCTACAAAATTGAAAATAGATGCGATGCCATTTTTTTTTTACTAGTTAAAGATATATATATATATAGTTATACTTTATTTTTATAGATACAAATATTTAAGTAAATGCTCTGTTTATAGCAAACTCTGTTAACAACATTTACCGGCCTGAATATCCGAGAAATTTCCTAAAGAATATGTACCCTCCGATAGGAATCGAACCTGTATCCTACACGGAACTGTCATATAACCTGACGTGCTATACCATTTAGCTAATGAGGAAGCTTCTGGTTGGTAAAGTCAAATTACTATCTTTAAACTACAAATTTTCCATGATATCTTTCGAATGGTCATGTGTGCTCGAAGCATATCTTAACTTTAACAAATGACGTCATAAATTATGAAATGAAATAAATCTGACAAATATTTTAATATATTTAGTGTTTATACTTTATTTTTAGAAATACGAATGCTGTCTTTATAATAAAAAACAGAGATTTTCCATCATAGCACAATTTTCTGCACCGATTCACTGAGAAGCACATGATAGATACACACGTGTATATATATATATATATATATATATATATATATATATATATATATATATATATATATATATATATATGTGTGTGTGTGTGTGTGTGTGTGTGTGAATATCAATAATTTTTTTCAAGTAAAAGTCTTATCTTCCGATAATTTTATAAACAGATATTTGCAGAAAAATATCCCAAAATTTCAAATAAAGTGAAATTCCTACTTTTAACAACAACAACGATAATAATAATAATAATAATAATAATAATAATAATATAGCAAAAAACAACATATGTTGCTGCCGTTACGAATCAACACCGAAACTAAATATCGATTATACATGTCTTGAATTAATATTTCATTCCTATTATTTTCATTCTTATTTCATTATATTCCGTTATTATTATTATTATTATTATTATTATTATTATTATTCATGAATTCATGATTACGCCAGTAATTCAGCAATATAAAATTGAAAAAAATATATGACATAATTTATTTTTTTCTGTGTTATAAGAAACTACTTAAAGGTAAAGTATGATTCTACAAAATGCCTGAACACGGCTTTCTGGAAGAATCACTGAAGACTACAGAATCTTATCACATACCCAGATAATCTAGTTGTCATTTTTGGACAGTTTTCTAAAATTCTGCATTAAAATGCATCAGCCAAGCCTAAAACGTAGAGGAATATTTCCTGAGAGAATCAAAATTCTTATCGTGTCATATGTCACGGTAAATAATTTAATTATAAAATACATGGAACAAAGTAAAAATAAACATTGAATCAGTAGGAGCAGAAATAATTTTTAAATTGAGTATTTTAGATTTTATGAACAGTCCAGCATGAAGAAATTGTAGATGGAGTTTAAGAATGAATTTTAAAATCGGCTGCAATATTGGATTTCCGCCGCTTTAAGACATCGTTTTCGTTCCATCATGACATGTAGAAATATACATATATACACACACAGACACAGACACACACACACACATATATATATATATATATATATATATATATATATATATATATATATATATATAAATATATATATATATATATATATATATATTGTGTGTGTGTGTGAAAAATATATAGAAAATAGGAAAGAACTTGTTGGGTAAATAATCCAAAGTTCCTTAGTATTTTTGTTATTATTTTTTTAAAAATAGTGCTCGATACAAAAGTAGAGCATAAATATAATTATTTATTTAAAAATATGATTCCAACTCGCGACATAAGAGGTCTCATGTTTCAAAACAAGAGCCGAAAACTTCAATATAATTATTTGAATTAAATTGAATTAAAGTAAGCTCTGTTCCATCTTCAAGCGAAATTTTTTTGGGAATAACTTATTTCTGAAATTTACGTGTTTTAATAGTATATTCATAATTGAAATCAAAATTTCCATGGTAACAGCCAATAATAATAATAATAATAATATAATAACTTTTAAAATCCATAGCCCAAATAAATATTTTAAATACCCTACAAAAAAGATAACCCTTTATGAAGTTACGGCAGTTTTTATATGCACAAATCCCTTTCATAAAGAAATAAAATAAAATAAAAAATAAATAAATCCCCATAGACACGTAAACCAGACTAGGCGAAAACATCTTCCGTTTCAAATTGAGAGACCCCCACCTTACCCTGACTTGACATCTATGAAAGTAACTCTATACTGATACTTATTATTAACACCTAACAAGCTCCTACCTATTTTAAACAATTCGCCCTGGCTGTTATTTTTATAAAAAAACAGAAGATATTTTCGGTGGAGATCCCAATCGAAACATTTCTATTCGGTACCCACCTCGATAAGATTTTATTTCATCAAATAAATTCTGTTTACACAAAAATACAATTATATCTTTTCCTTTTATTTCATGGCAGTACAATATAAATACTGAACATTTACGATAACCACGGCACGTCAATTTTAGTGCTAATTCTCTTGTCACGGGTCACCATTTACAGTTTAGGATCCTGACCTTTCATAAACATAAAGTCAAAGTTTTCAATATGATAGCATCGTTATAATCCATATGTGACATTTGGAACCATTACAATTAGAATTTGATATCTATATAAACCGCCTTTGGCTAATGCAGTCGCTAAATTCTGAAATCATTGATGAACTTCTGAGGCTAGCTTCCTGGGAGTTCTTGCCATTATACCTGACGGCTGGGAAGTAAATGAACAATTAACTAGAACAAGTTGGCCTTCGCATCGTTAAGTCACTATCACTGGACACTTAATAAAGTGTACTAAATACCCAGGAAGCGGTTTACTTGGTCAATATGAACAATGCCAGTGACAAATAGTTCATTTATCTCTGAGTAAATAGATAGATAGCTAATTAGATAGATAATTAGATAGATAGATAGATAGATAGATAGACTTCGACTTTGCTTTGAAATTGTTTAGATAAAATTAAATGTTGCAGCATTGTGAGTATATGTGTTTCGGTTGAATTTTAATGATTGCGGTGAGAAATGAGAAGATGCATTTTTAACTACACCCTTGTGCAAATTAATTGAAACAACCGCTTTCCTTTCCGTTCTTTCACCATACGGTCAGTTTTAGACCCCTAGAGTAACAGGGTGTAATCGATTATTATTTTCCCTCTGACAAGTAATTTGCAATGGTGTGTAGAAATATGAATCTATTTTCGGAGTGTATAATGAAATGTGTTTAACCTTGAAAAATATTTCTTCATCGGTGATTGCATCAGATTTTTATCGCGTCTAGACACTATTGTCTCGACCGTCGATTTGCTGTCCTGCGGTCATTGTCTGCGATGGACTTTACTCCAAGGAAGCGTAAGAAAATTTATAACGCTGCACGAACAAACTGGCATGCCTTACCAGTAGGCAAATCAAAATCTTATAGATTTGCCCGTAAATTCTGATTTAACTTCATTCGAGAATCTGTGGTCAATCTGCAATGAAGAACTTTGTGGAATTAACATAGGAAGTACTAAAATATGCACTGGGTTATATTTGATTGGAAAAATATGAACAATATTAGTTTTGTTTCAATTAATTTACAAAAGGGTTTAATTCTTCTTCTTCTTTGCGCGGTGCCTCTTCAGGGCGTGGCTGATCTTGGCTTACCATAATTCTATGTTCATTGTGGCTCTTTCAAAGTTTTTTTTTTGTTTTTGTTTTTACACAATCTCCCCAGACACTGCTCCTTTATCCATTGATTCATGCTGACTGCAGGTAGGTTATGTGTCCGTCTTACTTTCAATCTCTTCTGGGAATATTCAAATTTCCTTTTTCCTCTTTATGTTCCCCAGAAAGTTCAACTTCTTCTTCCTGGTATTATGCCTATGTGTTCTTTTTGTTTCCACTGTATATAGAATTACCTCGTTGCTCACAGGTTAGATCCATGTTAATTTTAGTATCATTCTGTAGATCCACATTTTTGTTGCTTGAAGTCTTTTCTTCATCAGTTAGGAGATTATCCAGCGTTTACGGACCTATAGGAAAACTTATATCACATAAAAGTTTAGCACTCTTTCTTTCTAACGATGTTTTTTTCTGCTTCTTATTAATTTGCTCCGCTAAAATTTCCTAACAAACAGCCCATATGATTTGTTAGTAATACATCCTTTTTTTCTGAAATTCGAAATGTAAACTTCTAATAATGTGGAGTTCAGAAGATTCATCGACTAGTTAAAATTCTCACCGGAGGATATATAAACAAATAAATGGTAGAGTTAAAAACATTTATCTCTGAGTATCAAAACGATGCAGGCTTAAGAGATTTGATAGAGCTAGCGATCGGTAGAAATTAAAATCTGATATACTCGTATAAATAGTATTATATATTTATAACCTAATATAGTGTGACAACTTCAGAATTATGTAACACATAACCTATTTTAAGACATTTTTATGTTTATACATTCTTTTTATAGATACAAATATTTAAGTAAATGCTCTGTTTATAATAAACAGTATCAATAACATTCACCGGCCTGAATGTCCGAGAAATTTTCATAGAAAAGTAAGGCCGGAGCGTATAATGACTGAAACGTCGCGAATATGACAATAAAGTTGAGGACAACAGTCCGAAAAATGTAAACGGTGTAAATACTTAACGTGTTCTTGTAAATTGCGTAGAGCCAAAATGACATGAAGCTGGGAAGCCCATAATTGTCCACAACCGGAATGGACATGACACATAAAGCAAGAAAAAAAATCAATGAATTGATTCCAAATGCAGATCTGCAGCTGAAAGTTATTTACCCAACTAATAAGCACTTTCAAAAATGTTTTTAAGGATATGGGCAGCTTCATCGAAATCGGAAGCACATGAAAGAACCATTCGGAGACTCAAGGGAAGATTCTCTTACTATTTGAAGATTTTTCGGATATAAACATTAAACCACTTCGACAAAATCCATAGACGCTTATGCAATGTGATAAGGTGTGGCCTGGTATTTTGTCTACAGTCACTTTCTCACAGACAACTTTCTCACAGACGTACTGTGGCTGCCCTCTGTCTTTTCAACATATATTTTCATGGGAAATGCTCTGATGAGCTACTTTCACTGGTGCCCAACCTTCATGAATTTAATCGTGCTACGAGGTTGGCATCTCAGTTCCATTCTTTAAATGTAACCGCCACTTCCACTACAACAGCTTCTTCACTCGCACTTACCCTCAGTGGGAATCTCTTCCTTACTTGCTTCCCTGATGGTTATAATCTTCAAATATAATGCCAATCGACATATTCTGATGCCCTTATCTTGACCCCCGTCCTTCTCTATAACCTTTCCTCAAACACCACTCTTGCTGTTACTCTCTGTAACTTCTTCTGTGCCAGTGTCACTAGCTTGGGAAGAAATGCTTAATAAAGAAAACAAAACATGCAGAGACATTATAATAATTATTCTTAATGAAGTTGATTATTGATAATTATAATTTATTACATACAGTGATAATCATTGCGAGCAAAACACTTAAAGCAGGACATTGAAACATAGAACCTTCTTGTGTTAACAAATTACGCTGATATGAAGTGGAAAGATTATATTGAAACAATTTATATGTCTCCTGCTAGGAAATTTGGTTTATTGTGGTGTTCTAGACAATATTTCTCGCCAGAATCTATCTTACATATTTATAAGTCTGTCATTCGTTCAGGCATTGAATATTGCTTGTCACATCTGGTCAGGTGCTTGTGTAATGCATTTAGATATTCTTGATAAAAGCTAAAGTAAAATCCTCAATGTTATCGGTCCTAACATGGCATTTCTGCTTCAGGCAATTTCCCATCACCGTAACCTAAATTGTCTGCGCTTTTTCTATAAATATTTTCATAATTGTTTTGATGAGCTTTCCTCTTTGCTACATCGACTTTTAAACGAGGTACTACATTGGAATATAGGTCTCATCATTTTACAGTTTTACTGACCACAGATATAACGCTAAGTTTTATTCTAACAGTTTCTTCTGTCGCCTTTCTTCTGAGACTCTATTCCGTTCTCTTGCTTTCCAGTCAACTTTGGCGTTCAAAAATTTAATTTCAAAGTTAATCCTTATCTTTTGCCTTCATAATTCCTGTTCTTTTATTGTTCTCTCTCCTTCTTTTTCTCGTATTCTTTCACACTCAGGAACTCTTTATGTCTTAGTGGCTTCATCGACTTGTTTAGGGTGAAATGATAAAACAAAGAGTTGTGTCGAGATCTATCCGGAGTATAGACTAATACAAGAGACTTCTTTGTGTAGATTTGAGTATATGCCTATGGCACAATCATGTTCAATTTACAATACACCTGATATTCGTCATAAAAATTCACAAGACATCCTGTTATAAGAAAAGCATGTAAATTTACGTCTAGCCATAATTCCAGATTGACAGAAAACAACCAAGAGAACAATTTCCTACAATGGTTTCTCTCAAACCAATATGTACATTAAAAGTAAAGTATTGAAAAATATCAGTACATGCAATAAGAGCTAATCTTGCTGATACATTAAAATTGTAGCGTACACGACTATACCATTGATCACCAAGCGCCCAGTTAAGATTCTAGGACCGCCTCAGGAGTGTGCTACCGCCGTCGTTGAGTATCACTGTTATAAGCTAACGAGGCTTCTGCGGTCGTGGTTTTAAAGGAAATCGAAGTAATTTTTTTCTCCTCGAATCTCTAGCGTATTGTAACAAATTCTCGTGAGTCTACCCATTAAAGAAAAATTGTTAATAATCTATTTAAGAAGACCGCTTAAGTGAATTCGTAATAGTTAAATGTTTTGCATCATTAGTATCTATACTCAGGTTTGAACTTAAAGTACATTTATCATAGACAAATTTATCACAGACGGTTTAGAATAACGACCTTTTTAAACTTATAAGTGTGCATTATTATTACGCTAATGTTCCCCAAATACAAAGCACAAGAGTCAATCAAGGTAGAGGTTTACAATGAAATCGTTTGATTGATATAAGTGCTGGAGGTAAGAATTGTAGATTATAAGAATATGTGGGATGGATAATGGTTGAACTTATACTTTATGAGGTTAAGACTGTACTACTCGCGTAAGCATCCTCTCGGGAGTATGTTCCATAATATAGCGTTTCTTTGGAAGAAATTTTACCTACTGGAATTACTTTCTTACTAATGGAATACGAAGTGAATGAGAATGGTTTGCCTTTTTTATCGAATTTTAGTTGTAGAATTGGTGGAAATATAGAATATAGCTCGTCAGAATGTTTCCCATAGTAATAACGGTAAAGCAGTGATTACTTAGCTGAGCAATGCCCGACAGAATGTCAAGACAATGGCTGATGGACAATGATTGTTTACCTAGTCTAAGAGATGATTGTGGCTGTGATTCGACAACACACAGTTTTCATTTGCATAAGCACTCCTATTAAGGCTGAGCCTAATGATGAGAAAATGCATTGATTTTATGGGATAAATATTTGTTGTAACTTATTCTCCTCTTTTATTAAAAAATGTAATATTAACGTAAATGTTAAACACAGAGATAAAACTCATGCAGTGAAAAGTCATATCGTAAATCAAATTAATAATTGTCAGGCTAGAGACATAGTGAACGGCTTTGTATGCAAATGTTGAGTAGACAGTTTATATATATATATATATATATATATATAGTTAAGTAATGAAAACCTTGGCAATCCATATGGGTAATCCAAAAGAGGACGAAATCCGAAGAGCTCAATGTTATATCAGAGCGAATAATTTAATTTAAAGAAAAACAGACAATTTAAGATTCTGTTGTTATAATTTATTTCACCAGAGAGTTTCTTTTTTCCCTGGATCATCAGAGCTCACTTCCAAGGATGAAACAATGAATTTAAACTTACACTTTTTGAAGAGCAGTATATATATATATATATATATATATATATATATATATATATATATATATATATATATTGTCTTTGTTTCTCTCTCTCATTCATATATATATATATATATATATATATATATATATATATATATATGTAGATAAAGATATATATATAGATAAAGATACATATATATATATAGATAAAGATACATATATATATAGATAAAGATATATATATATATAGATAAGATACATATATATATATATATATATATAGATAGATAGATAAAGATACATATATATATAGATAGATAGATAGATAAAGATATATATATATAGAGAGATAAAGATACACATATATATATATATATATATATATATATATATATATTTTATATATTTTAAAGTTATATCAAACAACTTATTATTCACCTCTTAGTTTTAAAATAAAATTTCGTCCTTCATATAGCCCCAACTCAATGTCATAAGGTTAATATCTTGGTTAAATTTTATAAAGCCTCTATCCTTTAAGACAAATAGCTTCCACCCTCCCCTGACTACTGTCTCGTGCCTTTCGTCTGACTGAAATAATGAAATGGATAAATTATGTATTATTTTTCGACTGCTTTTCTTTCTAAACTTTCACGGTTAAATGTTTATTTCTGACACGAACTCAGTCCATACCGGGGTTGATAAGACATATTTTTATCAATTTATTGGATCACGCTAGTTTGGTAATTTTTATAATTACCAGAACTCTATTTTCGACCAATGTCACAAACCTTCAACATCAATGGAAAGACACTTCAAATCTCTACGCTTGAAATTTCTTAGCGGACCAAAAGGGAACTTCCTATTCTTATAAAAGGAAAAGAGTATATTTGTTAGGAAGAAGAACATTGATGAATGTCCACTGGTGATGCCAAAACCAAAGCGATTAAGCGCAAGGTTATCTAGGAAGCGTTTAAGTAGAGTTTGGAAAATGTGATTCAGAAATCCAAAGGTGGATTGGAATGATGCCTTCCAAAATCTAAGCTAACTAATAAGAAACAATAAATTTACGCGTGAAACGGAGAAAAAGAATGGTGAAATACTATATAGTATTAATCAGCCTAAATGGCATTGAATGCTGAACAATATTCTCACAAATGATGAAGATTCTTGTATCAGCAGAAAGGAAGGTCTATGAGTATTATGGATTGAACTTGTATGGAATTAGAAAATGTTAAGGAAAAAGCTCTCTTATAATCAGAAAGAGGCCATTGAAATCTCTAGGAGAATGAGGAAAGATGGATTGGAATATTTGATGCTCACAGGACATATGGAAAGCAAGAGGTACAGTGTAAAGTAGCGAGTAATGTACTTAACGAATTTATGTAAACGGGTGACAAAACAAGGAGTGGGAAGAAAGGTGAAAAAACAAACCCTACAAAGAGCTATAAAGAATAGAACGTTGTGGCGGACCATGATCACCCACGTCCAGAAGGGAGACGACACATAAAGGATTAATAATATTTCGATGTGATAACTCAGTTCCTCTGATAAAAACATATACATGGACACTAGCAAAACAAAATCTGCCTGTAAATGATGGTATCAAATGAAAAAGGCAGGACTAGCGAAAACGAGACAAAATAAGACAGAGGAGTCAATTAAGAAAATCTCTCTCTCTCTCTCTCTCTCTCTCTCTCTCTCTCTCTCTCTCTCTCTCTCTCTCTCTTTTATATATATATATATATATATATATATATATATATGTATGTAAGAAAATATATGGATATAGATCCGACATATATATATATATATATATATATATATATATAGATAGATAGATAGATAGATAGATATCAATATATACCAAAATTTTCTTTGAAATAATTTTTATTTTCCCATGTACATTCAAACTCATCCGAAACCATCGTCCGTGGGTTAAAGTATCTGTCGATTTGTAGTAGCAGTAATTCAAAATATCTTTCTCAGTTTGTTTACAACATTTCTAATAGAGAATTTTTCTTTCAGTTATGTAAGGTAGGTAACTTTTTCAATTCTTTTAATAAGAAAAAAGTTTTTGAATTAATATTTAGTATTTTCATATAAAATGTGGCTGGTACAAAAGCTTAAGAACTTTATTGTTATACTCATACTTGACTTGAATTTTTGGACGAAATTCTCTTATATAAAGTGTTTCCAGAATTTGATTTATTTTGATGAAGTACCGATGTATTTTCGACTAATACCTCTTTAAACTGTGAATAAGAAAATTAGTATTCCGAGTTTTCAGACAAATAACCAAGTGATTCTACTCATCATGGCGTGATAATCAGTAATCTAGACATTATAGATCATTATTATAATTTCTTAACCTCACTCGGCAACTTATATATATATATATATATATATCCTCGTACCAAAATGTAACAGCATTTAAGGTAAAGGCAATTCTACGCAATTTAATGCTTATCAAGCTCGCATGGTTGACAGTTAATACTGAATAATGATTTTGCAATGCGCGGCCTTAAAAATAATCTCATCTTAGTAAACACATTTGCGTTCCTCGTCAGGTGAAATGGTTAGGAAGCTGTCCTTGCAGTGGTTACATTGTGTTCTATCGTCGATGTGTTATCCACATTTGTAGCTTTGTGCCAACGGTACGCAACGTTCGATAAGTAATCCTTAAAAGACGCTGACGAGAAAGAAAACAGTAACAGAAATTGGTAAGTAAACGATTTTGAAGAAGGTATGAAAATGAATTTGCTTTCAAAATTTCACATTCCTTGAAAAAGTAAACAAGAGGCTAAGACGCATAAGAAAATTGATTAAAAAAATGTTTCAAAATGATTAAAATATGATTAAAAAGACAAAACATAAAATACGCTACGGGGAAAACTGGTCACTGTCAGGGAGCAAAAAAATGTAGATGTAATGTCGGAAGACGGAGAGCAGAAAATAAAGTAGATAGTTTCCTTCAAAGAACCCTTACGCTAAATAAATACAGAAAGTCGGATCGTAATGAATATTGAATCAGGCATAACAGAATGGAAATAGTAAGAGTAACATGGCAATGTCAACCTTAAAGAGAAAGATCAGATATTTCGAGACGCGGAGGTTCTTACCAAACATCTCATGTTGCAAGAATTAAACAATTAGTCGAAAAATAAGGACGCATCCTACCGATGACATAATTGTGTTGCCAATCCAGAGCGGGAAGATGAGAGGTTTGTTAATGTTAGCCATTTCTTTATAACGGAACTTCGACATTCATTGACCGATCAGCCACTGCAAATTTTGTTTGAAATTTAGAAAATCTTTAGTAAAACATTTTTCAGGAAAATATATTTCCTATGAATGCATATGGATACTGCATATTTAAGCCGACTACACGTCACACCCTCCCGCCGTTGGGATGTGAGTAGATGACGCTAGTACTGTATTGACATGTGCTTTTATCCTAACAATTTGGCTGAATTAGTATGAAATGTCAGCGTCTTGATTATTTCATTATTTCGGGTGACATGTGATATCAATTTTATTTTATTTTATTTTTTTTTTGTCTCTTCAATTTATGTCGTTTCTGTTATTTAGTACTTCTTTGTTTGTGATTCACTCGCGCCAGTAGCCAAAGTCCGAGGAAGGATGGTCCTCACTAAGGCCTACATGTTTCATTCGCTCGAAGTCATTTTAGAGATTTATCTAAGAATTTGTTTGTATAGAGTAGACAGTTTAGATATCTATGAATGTATTCCCTACCATGCATGACATCCAAGGTCATATGTTATTGCCTTTTATTCTTTGCAGTATTTATGTCTGTCGAAACTACCTCATGCGCAATCTACTATATGTTGAATGTTCTCAACATCTATACTAAATTAGTTTTAACTGATCTACAAACCGACATATTAGAAGTATTTATAAATTACTAATTCCAACATTATTTACATTATTCGAACTATTGTCCGCATCTTTGTCACCATATTTATTGCAACGTTTCGGCTGTTGAACTCTCCGGGCTTCTCCAGATGCTTGGAATGTCGAACTGAACCCTTTATTTCGCTCACTGGGGTAGACTGTTTTAGTTCCACGTGCCTTGTTTAATGGATGTCAATTATCAGTTATTTCCTGTTAATTCCTCTCTTCAATTTCTCCACTGCCTTAACCGGGTATTGAACTCACACGCTTTGGGTCTTGTCACTGGATCTAACCAACACCTTTATCCACTGTGCCATGTGTCCTTGTCTCATCTAAGAAATATAGACAGATACTAATTCCAAATCAAGCGAAAAAATAGACAAATTAGAGAACTGTGATCTGGAAAGTGAATCTAGAGCTTCATGAGTTTGTGCCACACCCTAAACTTACCATCCCGTGTACCAATGTCTTATCGAACTGTGTCCGACTTTGTCAGTCATCCAGTGTCCAATTTGTCACTTCAGATTACCGCTGTCCCGTGGTGTCAGCCTGTTAATCTTCTGTCCCCACTGCCTTTTAAGCGAAAGAAAACAGAAGTAACCTGTTCCGATGCATCTGGAATTTCCTGTATTGAATTTATGCCAGTGATGCTTGGAACTTACCCGAGAAAATACAACATTTATGCCTCTGCGTTACGTTTATTAAAGATCTGTGAGCGAACAATATGCTGCCTAAATGAGGTAGTAACAATTTCCATCATTTATTGCTGCTACACTTGTGACCCTTTAGAAGGAAGACATGTCAACTGTACACAGGATTTAAAAAATGAAATGCTGCAGTCGCCCGTTCGAACTCAACTACTATTACTTTAACATAATGCTATCACTTGAATTGTGGAACGTTATTATAGTAAAACGGGTAAGTTATTGTAGAAAAACACTGGCAAGTTATTGTAGAAAAATACTGACACACTACACATATCTTAATAAGAAACGGCTAATGACAACAGTCAATTGTTTTAGAAATATTAGAGTCAGATAAATCAAAAACGATCATCTCAAAGTGAGTAGAACATTACTTGGATATTTATGATGACAAATTAAAAAAGGAGATATCGAAACAAAGAACAAAAATTCTTTGTAATATTGGACCAGAGCCAATAAGAACCAAATTTATAAAGGAGATAGGAAAAATCTCTAACTTAGTAGTGATTTTCCAAACTTAGATGTGGCACAAGACCGAAAGCATGGGGCACCTAGTGAGGATCGAATTCACTACTCAATCGTAATTTTTCTAGCAAGATAAGTTGCGCTAACCATTGCACCGCCTCGAGGTGCCCTTAGTGATTTTCCAAGTGTAACAGATATGGCACAAGGCCGCAAGTAAGGGGCACCCAGCACTACTCAGTCGTAATCGTTCGAGGCAAGCTTGCAAACCATTACACTACGTCGATGTGCCCTATTATGGTTACTTTCTAAGCATAGTTTAGATGTGACACAAGGCCGAAAGTATGAAGCACATAGTGAGGATCGAACTCACTTTTCAGTCGTAACTGATCTAGCGAGACAAGCTTGCTAACCATTACACCACGCCGAGGTGCCTATATTTATTTTGTAAGCGTAGCTTAGATGTGGCACAAGGCCGAAAGTAGGGGGCACCCAGTGAGGATCGAACTCACTACTCAGTCGTAATTGTTCTAGAGAGACAAGCTTTCTAACTATTACACGACCTTGAGGTGCCCCTCTAACTAAGAGAGTGTAAAGAATAACCCACTTCAGGCCAATCGAGTGGATTTAATTATCGTAAAAAAAGAGAAGGACGTACTTGAGCGTGGATTTTGCAACCATAGTGTAATGCTGATCGAAATATGTCGAACACTGATCTGCAGCTCAAGACATAAATGACGAAATTATAGAATACGAAGGTGCTAAAATGTGTTGGAGGACTGGGAACGAGGCTGAAGAAGTCGCTATAAAAAGTCAGAGTTGAAAATCAGAAAGAGAATAGTCTATACGACTGCACAGTTACAATATCGAGGAGGGTACTGCAGTATTGAGATTTGCTGCCATTCAGCCTTTATTTTAAGTCATCTGTTATTACTGGTGTGGAAGCAGAATTGCATCAGGTGTAACTATAATTAGAACTGGTTATTAAACTTTGTTAATCATCAGCTTGCATGTTTTCCTTTTTGTCAAAAATATTTATTTTTCATGTCATAAATCTAACATTAGTCACGTTTTTTTTTGTAGATAATTCTACAAGGAACAATTTCTCTACACTTGAACGCCTTTGAAAACGCTAACAACAAAATATTGTACAAATAAAAGCGCTTGAAAAATTTATCATCTGAATGTTTATTATTAATAGGAAAGATCAAAGTATTTTGGGGGTATTTTGTTACATTTCTTAATTCTTCCTAGCACGTCGCAAATTTTCGTTAAAAAACTTATTTTTTTGAGTCAGAAAAATTGGCAGATAATCGATCAAGTCAGCCATTTTTTCCAATTTATAAAAAAAATGAAAATCGCAGTTTGAAATTCTTTTAAATATCAGTTATAATTTTTTTTTTTCAAAACTTATTTAAGAAAATCAGAAATTATAATGTTTATTTAAAATATTTCGAACCAAGTTTAACTTAATTTCTGCGCCGAAAAGATTTAGTTTAAAAATAAAACAAAGCAGGTCATAACATTTCGCGACGCTTGACAAGGTGACGAAAGACATTCATGACGTTTTGATAGCTTACGTGAGGATAATTCCTTCTACGGAAGGAGAGAAGTGATGTCATTTAAATGTAAGGGGACAAATTAATTACCTCGTTATTCTTTAAGGAAAACTTTCAGCGCTCTAATTTTATTTCATTTTTTTATTTTTTTGTCCTTAGCTTTCACCTTTACGTTTACGATGCTTTATGGAAAATATATTATCAAGAAATAAAAATAAGGTCGTTGAGAGTGAGAATAAATTTCATAAGAAAAGTATCTAATTAATTTATAGGTACTGTTCTCATGAAATTTTATCAGAAGTGGACATAAAATACAAATTTAATTTGCACAAGATGATACTGATACTTGTAGGTACCCTTCTCAGTCGAAATTGAAAAATCAAAATAACTTCTCCAGACGTGTTTCGCAAAAATAAATCTATCTCAAAAGGACATTTACGAAACTGAAATGCGGCTTTTAACCAATTTTATAAGATTTTAACAACTAAAATGTAAAAATATATTATAATTAAAGAAATAACAAATAAGTGTATTAAAAGTTCCGTATTTAAGTTAAATACTAGACAGAAACTCAATTCACCTGACGTTCTTTTTTCTTCTTTTTTTTTTTTTTTGCATTCATGATACTTCCCGTCTTCTGTAGATTTGATTTACAGTGTTATTATTAGCACAAATTATATTTTTTTATACTGTTGTTCGTTAGTTTGTAAGAAGCTTTGGAAATAATAATCTGTAAATATATATCTACTTAATAACAACATTCGTTAAATTCTACAAATTTTCCCTTATTTTAGAAGAATTAACAACATAATGTATAAATAATAAAATATTTCAGAAATAACAAATAATTGTTTTAAAAATTCATTTTTCATCGCAATATTTTTTGCTTTCAGACAATATTGACCATGTTCATTAAAATAAATAATAGCAATTAAAATCTTTTGAAATTAAATAATATTTTTGTTTTATTGAGTTTTATATGTTGCAAATCAAAGATGATTTTCAGGTAGAGGTGGTCCGACTAAAAAAGAAAAAAGAAAAAAAAACAGGATGTCGTTTCCTCAAACCGTTGTGCTTTTAACTAATATAATAACTAATCCTCCCAAAATTGAGATTATAGAGTTTTCGTACAATCAGTTATGGCGTGGGGTAATACATATGAAACAAAAAATTTTGCCATGACTTTGAAAAAGAAAAACATATGTATAATAAGTTCCATCATTTGTGAATAGTTTCTGAAAGTTTCATTAAAATCCGACAATTATGTTTATTTTTGCAAAATTTTCAAAATTAATGTCTCTCATAGAGAAAAAAATGCACTAAAATTTTATGTTATTTTGCTAGTTCCGGTGACACGGAGAGAAACAAGTTTTTTTAATCAAAATTTAAAATGTTCGAAAAAGAAGGAAAACATTTTTAAAATAATTAAAAAAATATTACTTTGATCAGTAATGACATAAACATTTAGACGCTAAAATATTGTTTTCGTCAAGTCTAGCGTCTTTTTTATCATGCTATGCTGTTTTTAGCGATCTAATTTAGTTAATTTTACATAACCACAAAAACATTCTTACCGCAATTTAAGGACATGGTTTCATAATCCTTTTTGTTTGTTATGGTGTGATATTGATAAAATCTGAATTAATAATTTTTGCACATCAAGTTAGAATTGAATTTAGTATTTGAATTAAATA
>CAHIKZ030004678.1:765000-802500 GCA_903632075.3 Acanthosepion pharaonis
ATCTCTCTATCTCTCTCTCTCTCTCTCTCTCTCTATATATATATATATATATATATATATATATATATATATATATATATATATATATATAAAGACAATAATAGGAGTAAAAATCCACAGGTAGTAGCATTTACTTTTTTTAAAAAGTGCTCATTACTAACGAGAGCAAAATATTTTTATAATATTTATATTATAATAGATTATGATAAACATTTTGCATCGCTACACAAATACACAAAATCTTTCGCGTTTCAATACTATGATTGCATTTCTAAGGCGATAATATATGACTTGTGATAAAAAATGATTTATTAGTGAAATTTGAAAAGAAATACTTACCTCTTTTTGGAAGTTAATGGCGGATGATATAATGGCAGAATTAAAAATATATTTGTGGTATATCTAGAGTAAATAATTGAAAGTCAAAAATAAAAAAATAAAGTCAGAAGGTCGAGGTAGGTGATTTATTTTTTCAAGATAAACTGACGCTTGGACATGTCAGCCAACGATCGTAGTAAACATGGCAGCAACAAATGTATTATGGATGTAGCCAAGTATGATTTGGAATATATAGGAATATATATGCTAGTGACACTCCCGGCTTGCTTGGGTGAATTGTTTAATATATATATATATATATATATATATATATATATATATATATATATATATATATACACGATTGGACGGGTAAATAAACTATTATAATTTAAAATACTTCTTTAATATGTTCTCTATAAATGTGTTAATAAAAATAGTAGTTAACTTATATTAAGTCCCTAAACTATTTGCTTAAAAAATTAAATATTTAAATTGATAAAAATCATCAAATTTTTTTAGACATCTAAATTTCTGTCAAGCATTGAAATCTATCCATTACATAAATTGTTAAACCCCAATTACAGCCTCTATCGATTGACTTCCCTCTCCCTCTCTCCTTGCTGTAACACTCATTTGTATATATCTGTATTACTGTTTTCTGTCTCCTCTTTCTTTTTCATTTTTCCTTTTTTCTTTTCTCCCTACTCCCCTCCCATTTGTGTATATTATTTCCGTTAAGTTAACCATCTAAATAGGTCATGGTCTGGTCACTCCTCCTACCCCAATATAAAGTACACTTGAAAGAGATATTAAATTAACCCCTCCCTATACTCTACGATGTCTCTTTAACTATCCCTCTCACACCCTCTGTTAAATTACAAAAACTTACACTACCCATCAATTTTAATCTCATTTTTCGTTTCATTTCTTTGTTGGAAGTGCTATCTGATGATCCGGCGTCCTTTTAAAAGGACTCTGGTGAAATAAATTATTATAATGGTACCTTAAAGTGGTCTGTTTTTCTTTTAAATATTAGCTCTGGATTTACATTGAGCTCTCAGGATTTCATCCTCCTTGGGATTACCCATACGGATTACCAAGTTCTTCATAACTTATATATATATATATATATATATATATATATATATATATATATATATATAGTACGCAAGGGGTTAGAGATGATTGAGAACAAGAGAAAAAGGTGTGTTCGCGGAAAGGATACAGAAAAGGATGGGGAACAATCTCAGAGTGTCAGATGTCGATTGACATTACACTTGAATATTTGAAGTTTATATTCGTCGGGGAAGCAAGCAAGAGGGAAGGGAGTTCCACAGACGTGGATGCGCGCGCGCGCGCGCGTGTGTGTGTGTGTGTGTGTGTGTGTGTGTGTGTGTGTACTGGAATTAAGGAAATTAGGGAAGGTGGGGCGCGAGTCATCTCAGTTGTTTAGTTTAGGGTTACTTACGGTTATTTTATTCATGCCTGTCTTGATTGCTTAATTACAATCAGAGCTCGGTTGCGGGTAGTGTGCGAGTGTGTGTGTGTGTGTAAAGAGATTAATACCAATTATGGTCATGATCTGTACAAATTTATTCTTTTTAATATTTACTGTTTGATCCATTTATATATTTCATTAATTTTATTGCTTTTGATATGTATATTTTTTCGGTTCTAAGATTTAATATTCAGAATAAAGTTCATTAGATTTTATTTATATTTTGGTCTGCAGATTTCCATCGTGCTCTGAAATAAAAAAATATATATATATATATATATATATATATATATATATATATATATATATATATATATATATATATATGGATACAGATTCGCCCAAGTGTAAGTATTCAAAATAATACCCTAGTTTGAAAGCCGAAAATAGATAAGTTTGTCAACAGCCTGTTTGAGTGTCACCTCTGTTTCTTCAGAGGTTTTATTGACTAAAAGCGTTTAAATAAAAAATTCTCAAGAGACACCCAGGCAACATTGCAAGACAAAAGAAGTGAGAGATGATATGAATAAATAAATAAATGACGATCAATTTTGTAAAGCAAATGGGGTATACGTCGTCGATTATCCTTTGTAAGTGCTTTTCATTTATTACCGAAAGGCATGTTTGAATTCAGATACTATCAGTTCGCCTAAGAAAATTGTTTGGGTCACCAGTTAGGTACGAGGTTAATATTACGCATTTAGTTATTCATTATTTTCTTTGGTTTTTATATATTTCTTTTTATTTTCTTGTTTTTCCGTTTCTAATATTTGTCGTCTTTGACTTTAATTTTTATTTTTCTATCCATCTGTTTAGCCTTTAATGCGCAACGTTTAACAAGAGACTAAATAGATTCAATATTTCACATATAGCTGAAAGAAGACAATTCAACACAGTTTTCTATATCATAACATTTCAACTTCACAGGAAATTATATACACACAAAAACCATAAATACCTACTTACATACACACACACACACATCTACATATATATATATATATATATATATATATATATATATATATATATATATATATATATATATATATATATATATATTTCTATCCATTTGTATATATTTTAGCGCCTTTTTTCTGTTTGTTGTTCATTGACGAATGGACGAATGTTTGTTTTTCTATTATGCCCATATTAATTATTTTCTATTGAACCATTTTTATCGAAAACGTTGCCCGCGTAAGTTATATTTTAATAGTAGTTTTGAATTCGTTTACTAACACATTCAAATTTGAATATTTCTTGGTGTACATATGTGTGTCTTTATCAATATATGTGTGTATGTTCGCTTATATATACTTTTCATTGTATGTAAAGGTCCCTTTTTTTTTAAAGGGTCGGGGACATCTATCGGCTGTTTTGATTTTGCGTGTTTATGTATCTAAATATGTCTACGTGTTTGTGTATTATAATCTGAGTGTGTATGTATTGTCTTTTGCAAGATTTCACCCTCCTCTGCTCGTATCATCATTTCAAATGCATCTAAGTTGTAACCAAGCTTAGAGTAACATTAGATTTTAACATTTATTCTAACTGAATGTTTGGCCTTTTAATAAAAACAAAATGAATAACAAAACATATTTATTTTTTTCTCAGCTTCTTCTTTAAATAATTTTATAAGTTTTTAAACTTAATACAGATTAAATTTAAAATTTAAAAGAAATTTTTAATTTTCACTTTTATAGTAAAATTTAATATTAATTAGTTAGAATGATTTCTATTATAGTCTAGCACTAACATTAAAGCATTATTATAGCCAAGGTTGGTTGTCAAGTTTTTTGAATTCTCATTTACTTGTATTTTCATTGGTTAGTGCAGCTTATGCAACAGCGTTTCCCCTAGCAAAGGTTGTTTGATTGATTTGAACCTTTTAAAATCTTTTTTTCTACATTCAATACCATCATTTTATAAGACACCAGAAGTGTTGAAACAAAATAGCTATTTTGTTAGTGATTTTATAACATATATGATATAATTTTGGAATAAATTATATATATACGTATATATGTGCGTGTGTCTGTATGTATGTATATGTATATACTTCTCTTTGGCTTTTTTTGTTTCTATATTGTAAATTCTCCTGCCCGTGGGTTCATTAGATATTGTAATTCCGCATCAAAACATTCCTCTCTCTTTTATTTATATATTTTTATATATATATATATATTCATATTATTTAGGTAAATGCCCTGTTTATAATAAACATTTACCGGCCTGAATGTCCAAGAAATCTTCATAGAAAATATTCGTCCTCCGACAAGAATCGAACCTGTTTCCTATACGAAACCGTCATTTAGCCTGACGTGCTCTTAGCCGATCGAGCCACAGTGAATTGTTCAATTAGCAAGGTCGAATTTATTGCCTTTAAACTTCAATATTCCATCATTCTCTCAGTATATTCATATCTGCTTATGGCGTATCCAAATTAATCAAATGACGTAAAACCTTATGAAATAGACAAAGTCCGACAATTATTTTTAAAACATTTTTATGTTTATACATTTTTTATAGATACAAATATTTAAGGGGGGGTACAATCTGAGGAGTTATGTGGCCAGATTTAAGTGGGTAGGTCGCAGAAATTGTCTTAAAGCCATAACTAGATGTTTCTGCTTGTCTGGCAGGGTGCAGATTTCTGTTTCCTTCCAGCAGCTAACTTCTTGACACAGGGCTACCAACGTAAGGCACTTGATGTCGACTTCCGGGTTGTAACTGAGAACCTCACCAATAAATTTCGGAAGTTCCTTTCAGTTTGTGTTTTCCATGCTGCCGTACCTTCGTAATCACCGAATCCTCTGCATTTTCCTCAGTTTGACAACCAGTCATTCTAACTTATTCGTAATGGAGCCTGTATGAATGACTAGCAGTACAGAAAGCCTTTTCCAAATTTCTGCCGGAGTAAATTGTGTCATTGTGCTCTTTTGTAGTCGACAAAATCAAAGACAAACAACGCGTCCGCGCGAATTTACAAATATATATTTACACACGCTCTATCTCTGATATTGAGCACTTTATCCCATAAATATAGCACATCTTAAGACTACATTTCTTATATATATATATATATATATATATATATATATATATATATATATATATATATTCTCTGGTTTGACATTGAGCTCACTGGATTGTTGATAAAATTGCTCTTTCATTAAATTTTTTTATAAAAATATTATTGTATTTTCAATTTTTAGTAAAATGCGTGTTGATAATCATACGCTCCGGTATAATCATTTTAAAATGTTATTGTTGAATTATTATGTTTATTATTAGTGGAAACTCGTTATATTTTTTATATTTTTCTATATTTTTTATTTTGTTGGGTAGGAATAAAATTGAGGTAAGGATACAAATAAATGTTTGGAAATTGCAAAAACCTCTGTTACTACATTTGACTTCGTTAGTTTTTGAGATTGATGTATTTTTTATTTTTGTATTTTTAATCAAGTCTTCTAAGCAATTCGCAAGGAGTTACTGGGAGTGAAAGAGAATGGGAAGGCATTAGAATGAACCCGAAACTCATTCTTAAAAAGAGAATAAATAAAAATTAAATTAAAATTAAAAGACAATAAACCTCTACTCTTGTTCAAAAGATAGGGGTAACTTGTAAACTGTACGAGAGTCGAAATTTTATACTCCTATTCAGGAAAAAAGAATAAAATAAATAGCAAATGTAATTTCAGAGTTTTAACGAAGTTAAATATAGAGAGTTGAAGTAGACTTAAGAAGGGATATTTTTTAACAAGACTAAATTTTAAATCCAACGGACATAAGTGACCAGAGTGCGTGAATCTTCAATCCTGGTCACCAGGGAAAAAAAGTATCGCATCTTCGCCATACGTTTTTACAGCACCAGCCTGTTTTTTGGGGGTTTTTTTTCGTCTTTGTTTTTATTATTCTGGCTTGATGACGCCAACTATAAGGGTAGGAGTTGTGTAGTTGAATTAGCTTTGCCACATTGTCTTATTAGTATGGTAAATAGAAAAACGTATATACAAGTAAGGGAGATGTGTTTATAGGATGATAAGAGTAACGGCGAAAATGATAATATCTATAAAATTAATGTGAATAATGGAAAAGAGAAAGAGAAATGATAGTCAGTAAAATACCTGAAATAAACATCTATAAAGATGTAGATAACATATCTGGAATAAAATAAAGAAATTTGACACATAGAGGAAATATATATATATATATATATATATATAGTCAGCGAAATATTGTCTGGTCCTATCCTGGTATTAAAACTTTAAAAAACACAGCTGTTCTACTTGCTATTTCTATAAATCGTCTATATATATATATATATATATATATATATATATATATATATATATATGTATGTATGTATTAAGAAAACAGACCACTTTAAGGTACCATTATAATAATTTATTTCACCAGAGCCCTTTTAAAGGACGCCGGATCATCAGATAGCACTTCCAAAATATGCATTTTTCGTTTCATTTCGTTTCTGATGATCCAGCGTCCTTTAAAAGGGTTCTGGTAAAATAAATTATTATAATGGAACTGTAAAGTGGTCTGTTTTTCTTTAAAATATTAGCTCTGGGTTTACATTGAGCTCTCAGGATTTCATCCTCCATGGGATTACCCATACGGATTACCAAGTTCTTCATAACTTATTAAGCTGTACATTGATCTAAGCTTTCGGCTTACATGAGCCATCATCAGAATCGTTATATGAACATTACAACAATTGTTGTCTTTATTTTCTCCCGAAGCAAAAGCCACTATACGAAACTTAGAAGAGCTCATAATCAAACATAATAGATATTGGTTATCTGTTATATTTAACAATGTTTAATAATGTTTGAATATATGTGTGTGTTTGTATGTGTGTGTGTGTTTTACAGGGTGCGATGTGTAAATTGCCGCCAATTTATATTTTACATATCGCGTATGCACGTTGTTTGTATATTTTTTCGACTGCACGGTATATGACGCAATTCACTACGCCATAAATTTGGAAACGGCTTGATGTAATGCTTGGGATCCACACCAGAATCTCTAATACGGACATTTAAAATAGTTTGAGTGTCACTCTGATGAAAGTTAGAGTTGAATGCGTAATTAAAATTACGAAGGTACAACAGCTCGGAAAATGTCTCCAGAATTTGTTGGTGACGTCCTCACTCAACCCGGAGATCTATATAAAGTACCATGAAGAGGTAGTGTTAACCTGTGTCATGAGGATGCCTGCTAGTAGACCCTATGCCCGGCAACAGGACTCTGCTCCATGCCACACACGCAAGAGAAACCAATGATTGATATCAGACAATATCAACGACCACATCATCCCTTAAATATGACCTCCTATTCCTCAGACTGCTAACTTGTTGATTATTATGTGTGGGGTGCAGTTAAATGATTATGGTAGCATTCACCAATTTAATCAAGTAGACCGTCCAGAAAAGCGGCTTGAAGTTCCGAAGTTGTGTGGAGACCGTAATTGAAGCCAATAGAGATTTTATTGAATAAACTTATTCTTTAGTATTTCAAGATATTTTTGTGTAATTTTGGTAAATATATAAGTTAAAATGATATGTCAGAGTTATTTTCATTCTCCATCGTTTAGACGACAATTTATACATCGCACCCTATATATATATATATATATATATATATATATATACATGCATGCACACACACACACACACACATATATATATATATATTGTGTTCACAGAAATCTACGCTTAATGGTGACTGGCATTTTCACGCCTTAAGCGATCGGCTAACGTTAAGAGCGTGAACCTTCCACTCATCATGCTGGGTTGATTTTTATATCACTATATAACAAAAGGTTCGTGAAATATTGAAAATAAAATCCTGGAGCATTAAGACAAACCTAGCGAATCGTAATATATTATTCCTACCCACCTAATCTATCACAATTTCAATTGAAAAGAATGTATCTGAACTTAACATAAAATTTGTTACGGCTATTGTACATGTAAAACAATAAAAGAGTCATGTTTAAAGAAGGAATTTACTCTATCCCTTGAAATAATTGCCAGAAGGAATACATAAGAGAAACCCTAAGGATTTTAAATAAAACTTTATATGAACACAACAGGACTATTTTAGAAAACAACACACAGTGTACATTAGTTTCCGACCGTAATGATTTTGATAACTATTACGATTTTCAGAAAGCTATTTTCATTAAGATAGGAATTAATTTTCTAAATCGAGAGGGCAGAGAATACGCCTTAATTTCTAGGTCATCCACAGTAAATTTTGCGTTCAACTTCTTACAACAAACCACCATTCTTCGCAGATATATTATCACAACGAAGTACACGCAATAATAAAAGCGATATATATATATATATATATATATATATATATATATATGAACAAAAAGAAAAAAATAAACTATATTACATTGGCTAAACTATATAGCCAAATACATCTAAATAAAGAAAATTAAATTTAAAAGTTCCTTCGTGCGTATGTGGAGTCATACCCACGGTAAACATCAATTTCGTCCGATGATGTCCTAAAGGAAAAATGTGTCACAATTCTTTTTCTACTTCATTAAGTTTTCTAATATCATTATCTACAAACAATTCCCCTCCGAGGTTTATCAATCTTCTCCTGTAATAAATATAGAAAATATTATATAATATCTGCATATATCCTGCGGGATGTCAAGCCATTCTCCTCGTCAACTAAGACTGTTCAGTGAGACGCCTTTGTTGCTGACCATTCGAACATGCAAAGGCAGTACTGACTTACATAGTGCCACCTGAGAACTACTGAGTGACCTTACATCTACATAAACAGACTCATACACCCCCCATATATATATATATATATATATATATATATATATATATAGTGGCCACTCCCGTCGTATTCGACAGCTCATTTGTTACGTACCGAAAGCCCAGACACTGCCACTTATGATTTGATTATATTGGTGAAGGCTTTGTGCCTAACCAGCCACACTTTTAGAAGGACCGAATATTGTGGCACTACATGCCACAAAATCCCCAAACAGAGTCATACACACACACACACACACACACACACACACACACACACACACATATATATATATATATATATATATATATATATATATATATATATATTGTGGTAGGATCCACCTAATTTGCATAGTGAAGTATCGACCATATAAATATGGTTGGTACCGGGAAGACGAGGGGAGGAATCAAGAGATTCAATCCAGAGACTCTGCCTGACTGCGACTAACTCAACACATTCTCCAGGAACGGTCTTCCCAGGAATATACAAAAGACTATATGTAAATATTGTGTACACTCTCTTGTTTCAATACATTTTGTTCTAAGTACATTTTGTGTTGCATTATTATTCCATGCATTAGTCAAGTTTCAACATATATATATATATATATATATATATATATATATATATATATATATACAGAGACTGATAGAGAGTTTTACATTTTAAATATTTATGGGATAAAGGTGGTGAGTATTCAGATAGAGAGTGTTGTTAAATGCATAGACGGCGTGGAAATAAAAAAACAGTTTATATATATATATATATATATATATATATATATATATATATATATATATATATATATATGTGTGTGTGTGTGTGTGTGTGTGTGTGGTGATGGACACTTCATCGTAATCGACGTATAAGAGACACGCAGCTCATTTCTTAGGAAGCGACAGCCCAAACACCGACACATATGATTTGATTATATTGGTGAAGGCTTTGTGCATAACTAGCCACGCATTTAGACCGATGTTTTCTTAATAATTAATTTTATTAAGAAAACGTCGGCTTGAAAATAATATATATATATATATATATATATATATATATATATATGTGGATTTTTAAGGATCCTCAGGTCTCATCATTAATGACCTCCTTGGAATTATCCCTACTATCAATTGTGTCGTGATTTTTGCCGATAACAGGACAATTAATTAAATTACCTTATCATATCTAACGATCAAAGACCAGAAAGTGTTTCTTTATTTTCATCTATATATATATATATATATATATATATATATATATATATATATATATATATATATATATTAGGTTCGTGCAAGAATAATGTTGTTTTTCACATGTTACTTTTTATATATGATTTCTGTATTAATTCATTGATATATATAGCCATGTTATATATCATTTTTGAAGCGCGTTTTTCGCTCTATCGAATCGTGTTATTCGTTACTGGTCTCAATCACTTCATTCATTTTTTGAAGGCACGATTTTCTTGTTCCAGTTCAAACTAGGCCGAAAAGCTGCCGAGACAGCTCGTGATATCAATGATGCGTTTGGCCCAGGAACCACTAACGAACGTGTGGCACAACAGTGGTTCAAGAAATTTTGCAATGGTGACGAGAGCCTCGAAGATGAAGACGGTCGCGGCCGTCCGACTGCGGTTGATAACGAACATTTCCCGAAGCCGAAATTCCACCAAAAAAAGGTTATGGTGACTGTTTGGTTGTCTGCGGCCGGTCTCATCCATCACAGCTTCTTGAATCCGGGCGAAACGATTACGGCGGAGAATTACTGCCGACAAATTGACGAAATGCACCAGAAGCTCCAACGTCTGTGCCCGAGATTGGTCAATATGAAGGGACCAATTCTCCTCCATGACAACGCTCGCCCGCATGTTGCTCAACTTACCCTGCAGAAGCTGAACGAATTGGGCTACGAGACTCTGCCTCATCCGCCATATTCACCGGACCTCTCGCCCACCGATTATCACTTTTTCAAGCATCTCGACAACTTCCTGCGCGAAAAATGCTTCAAAAGCCGAGATTATGCCGAATCGGCCTTTAATGACTTCATAGCTTCCAGAACTCCGGATTTCTATGCTAATGGGATAAATAAACTTGTTTCTCGTTGGCAAAAATGTGTCGATTCTAATGGTTCTTCTTTCGATTAATATAGTTTATTATGAAAGGAGTTATGATCTTTTGAATTTGAACGTCAAAAACGACATTATATTTGCACCAACCAACCTAATATATATATATATATATATATATATATATATATATATATATATATTAGGTTGGTGCAAAAAATATAATCTCTTATTATCATTAAACGAAGAAAGTAAATCACAATATTGATACATAATTAAGCTTTCGGCTTACATAAGCCATTATCAAAGATGACAATTACAGTGCAATATATTAAGCAAGACACGGAATCATATACTTCACTCAATCTAGTATACCAAACTCATTTATTCAGAATGATTCTTCTCCCCCGGTTAGCGATTTGCAAAAAACCAACATAGTTTACAAATTCAAGTGCCTTTTGGGAGATTGTACCTCCAACGAATTAAATAATATTTATGTTGGTCACACCACAAACTTGCTTTCACATACTTAATACTTCTTGTCATTCGCAGGCATTACTCCTCAGTGCGACTAGACAACCGAATGCCTCAAGCCCGGATAGAAACCCAACTTATTTGGTGTAAGTCATAGCTTCGATCACTAAGCCGTCTACATTCAATAGATCTAGTCAGCCAAATCTAGCGTATTGTTTTTACAAAGGTAAACAAACGCCAAGCAGCCAAAGTGCTCCATTCATTTTACCGAAGAGCTTCGCATTTACGTAGGTGACCGTTGTTTTTAGAATTAGCTTCATTCAACAGTGCTTTACTGAACAGTGCTTTACTGAACATATATTTTGAAGAACTAAATTATGTAATTCGCATATATATATATATATATATATATATATATATATATATATATTAATGTGGATAAATCAACTAGATATTAGCAACCGTATATACGTCTGTTAGCGTGCGTACACACAAACACACACCCACGCACACACACATACATATATATATATATATACTGGTCTAGGCGAGGGACAATACTGAATTCAAACCCGGTGTGTGTGTGTGTGTGCGTGCGTGTGTGTGTGTTTAATGTAATTAAATTTATATACATATAAGAATAGGTATCTCTTTATAAACATCTTATTTCATTTATTTTCATTAAAATTTTGAAATGATGGAAACAACCAAACTTTAAAAATCGAAGATCTTCCGCGATTTGATACTATTCAGTATTCGTACCGAAGCTAAATAAATATTATATAATATAGTAAAATTATATATAATATAAACAAATAATAATAAAATAATAATGTTATATGATACATACTGACTTACGTGGAGAGAAGTGGTTCTGTTTATTTGTCCATTTATCATTGCATTACTCTCGTTGATTTACGTTCTACACCGATAAGTAAAAATACAAATCAGAAATGAAGAAACTTAACTGTTATCCATCCATTATTTTTACTAACCTCTCAGAAGCAGACGATACGTGATCGATTTGGTCAAGGAAATGTATTAACAGACGAACTTAACTCTCGTCATATAATCAGATTTGTTCTCGTCTGTCTATTCTATAACATATTGTTTGTTTACTCCCCATTAGAATCAATAAGCCTTAAAGTGTCGGAATATAAACTCTCTGGAACTATGTCATTGTTAATTTCAAAGGGTTGATCAATGATCTAATTGTTGTTACATTTCTTAACGCATTCTGAACGCCATTTTACATTCGTAAACCGCAAGAGGTTGATTTGTAGTGTAACGGATATCGGTGTGGAAATTGTAATTGTCCGGACAGAGTTCAAATTACGGACTAGTATGTTGTGTTCACTTTTGCATAAGAACCCTTGAGAAAGGCATGTATCAGTTCCTTCTTCCTTAGGTAATGGATTAAAATGCTGTATAAGTCTCTCTAACCTTGGGTGGCAATGAGCCTTATAGAAGGAAAGATTAAATAGTGCAAGAATGGTGGGTGCATGTTGATTTTTTTTAGAAAAAATTAATTCCTCTTAAGTGGGCTATTTTTCGGTCAGTACTTCGCAAACAGGATCGGTGACAGATGCAAGAAATATCAAAATGTAAAAGCTTCTTAGATGTACAAATATTCTATTTTTTTTATTTTTTAATATTTAGAACCCTTTTATTTACTATAACATTTTAATGTTTGATATTCTTAGCATCTGTCAACGATCTTCTTTGATAAGCGTTAACTAAAGAGAACTCTACTTAAAGGAATTTTTTTCTGTAGAAGCAAAAGTATGAATTCCAAACCTTTGACGTGAAATCACTCCAATATCTTTCCCCAAAATGTATCGTGATTAACAGATAGTAAATAAAATGAATTGGTAGAGAGACATGATCGCTAATGTTTTAAAATGACAGTAACAAATTGTAAGCAGCTGAGGTCTAGAATTAGCATATTTTTTTTAAATACTTCTCCCACAACTAAGGCAATAAAGTAACTCCGACGCAAGGATTTACTCAGTGTCGGGAAAAAAACGAACGGAAATTAAGAAGAAAGAAATTAACAATTGCCTTTACGTTTAAATTTTTCAACATGAAAACCAACTAGGGAAAAAGAAAGCCAGGAGAGATCTCCACGAGCGAGAAACGTGAGGAAAGAAAATTTAGCAAAGAACTTAAAATAGTATTAAGATAGTGCACACACAAACACACACACATACATACATACATACATACATACATATATATATATATATATATATATATATATATATATAAAAAAAAAAGAACAGTAAGATATATAATCCGGAGTTCTTATAGATATCTGTATGTTTTATTTTTACAAAACATGCTCAATGTAAATTTACAGAGCATAAATATTATAAATTAACCGATATAAGAATATTGTTCCTTTACTAAACAGGAAATACCTTGTTTGAAATACAAAGACTAACAACTTCAAAATTCAATAATTTAAATAATATATATATATATATATATATATATATATATATATATATATATATATATATATATATATATATATATATATAAATGAACATAGAAGTCACACTTAGAAGCGACAGTCTCTTTCATGCTAGACGCAATCGTCAGGTCACGATTGCGTCGAGCATGAAACAGACTGTCGCCTCTAATGTTGACTTCTATGTTCACTTATATTTACACACGCCTCTATCTCTTATATTAAGCAACTTTATCCCATAAATATAGCACATCTTAAGATATATATATATATATATATATATATATATATATATATATAGGTAGTAATTTATATATATATGTATATATAATATATATATACATATATAAATATATATATAGTTAGTAATCCCCCTCTCTCTCTCTATATATATATATATAGATTGCATATATATTATCTATCTATATATATATGTATATACAAATCTATCTGTCTATATATATATATACATAGATATATATATATATATATATATTTATATATATATACACACATATATACACACATATATATGTATACACACACACACACATATATATATATATATATATATATATATATATATATATATATATATATATATATATATATATATGGGTAGGTAGTAATCCGTTGGCATAATCCAGTCGAGTCATATTATCAAAACATAGAATCACAAAAGACCGCTCAATGTTTATGTTTATTAAAAAGAGCAAAGTTTATTTACAATTGGAATTAAGATACCTTTAGTAAATCACCATTTTCACCTTCTAATTTTAATTTTAAAATTGCAGGATTTATATATGTCAGTATTTATCCGAATTTAAAAATGTAAAGTATATATATATACATATATATATATATATATATATATATATATATATATATATATATATATATATATATATATATATATATATATGTGCATGTAAATGTGTGCGTTATACTGCAGTCATGTTCTCTTACAGTTCGTCACAGTTATTTTCCAACTGTATCACATTTAGCTTCTCTATGTTTTACTGTCAACACACTTTCTTTGTTTTTCCTTGTCGCATTTTCAAGTTTTGATTAAAAGGTTTCGTCACGATTTTGCAATTAGCATTTGTCAACTTTGATTCAAAGAATACCAAAAGGTTTGTTTGATTCTATTTTCTTTAATGTTTAAGTCGCTGAAAGGCATGAAACTTTGAAAAGAAAACAATGTAGAAATTCTCACGTCTTTCAGAGGCTCTGACCCCAGTAACAGACAAAATAGTTTATCTAAATCTAATATATAAAAATCAAAGTGTGCTTTTCTGTCTGTTCAATCGAAACCGCCAAAAATAGATAAATATATAAAGATGGTAGTCTGACCGTATATGATACTGGATAAAGTCAACTTTACTTACATTTTTTAAGTTCATATAAATACCGTCATCTTTGTTTTGTTCCGGCCGTTTTTGCCCTCCGTTCTCTTCAGGTGTCTGTCGACATTTTAAATAGACGTTTTGTTTCGAAATTTCATAAAGGTTACCCAGATTGATAAACAACTGAAGGATACCGTAGGCAAAGTCGTCTGAAACTTTGTGATTATAACAACATTTACGTTAATCCTAATGTAAGTAAATAAATGAATAAATGTATGACAGAGAATGCTGGCCAATCTCCTCACAGATGAAGAAGATATTTGAAGCAGCAGAAATGCGATTCTACAGAAAAATGTCGAGAATAACAGGAGCTGAACATATGAGCAACGATGAAGTATTCGAGAAAATGCGAACAAAAAGGAGGCTTATATTTAACGTCAGAAAGAGACACTTGGTATTTTTAGGGCACATGAAAAGGATCTAGAAAATTTTAGCCGCAGAGAAAATACTGAACTTTAGAGGGACAAAGAAACACAGCGCATAACTTACGTAACGAAATTGCGAAAGTGAATAGACGAATAGGGTTTAGGCAGACTGCAAACAAATTCCTCGGAACAACAAGAAGAAATTGTGGAGAGCAATGATCCCTAACATACTGAAGGGTCATAAGACATAGAACAAGGTATCCGCACTCCATAAAATATCTCCAGTATTCATCGTAGTTTTCACATCGATATTTACCCTGGCCTCTGTACTGAGACGGGATGTGTCACAAGGCCGGGTTTAATGTGGTGTAACCTGAGCACGTACACTCGGGCCAAGAACAAAAATTCAACGTGCCCCCGCAACCGTCAGTTTCTCTGATCTCAGTGCGAGCACCGATCCCTCTCTCTAGTGCTAAACGAGGGTGCAGCCTCTGGCATCTGTTCCCCAGTGCTGGGCACATCACAGTGTAATTTTCCTCAGTTGTGCCTCTGTCTTTTGACGGAGCCGAAACTGGGTCGCATTCTGCTCAATGACAGAGACGCAACTGAGAAATGATAAAAACCTACCTGGAATATGCCACGTAAGTTTTCATATATATATATATATATATATATATATATATATATATATATATATATATATATATATATATATAAAGAATTAAAAGAGTATTTTTGTTGGGAAATTTGCTGTATGTGGAATGAAAAAAAATTGCAAAAAAAAAAAGCAAATACTGTATTTCTAGAAAAACTCAGTTTCATTTGTGAAATCCATTTTCAACACATTTTTAAAAAATATTCCTGCTAGCGTATTCTATAATAATATTTTAATATTCTAATCAGCTGCTCCGACGAGTTACTTTCGCTAGTTCTCAAAATGCATGAATCTAAACGTGCTACTACGTTGGCATCTCAGTCCTACCCTTTCACTGACGAAATGGTTAAATGTAACTGTCTCTTCTACCCAAATAACTTCATGTCTCGCACTCACCGCCTGTGGAACTCCATTCCTCTTTCTTGCTTCCCTCATAGTTATAATCTCCAACTATTCAAATGCAATATCAATCGACATCTTCAGATGCCTTGATCTATTCCCCGTCTTTCTCTTCATCCTTTCCTCTATCACGCCTCTTTACTCTTGCTCCCACTCTCTGTAACCCTTTGCGTGCTAGTGACACTCCCGTCTTGCTTGGGGTGAAAAGCTTAAAAAAATATTTTAAATTTTAAATTGTTTCAAATGCCTTGTATCCTTAATCACAACTTAATTATTCGATAATAACATTGTTTTCATAAATTCGAAATCAAGTTATTCATAAACAATCATTATTTTCGGGGATTTAAAAATATTTTTCTTAGTCTAAATAAATCTGTTGGCATAGTGAATAGTGGATATGAATGAGAAATCGGAGAGGCGAGTTCGAATTCATGTCGAGCTAGTTGCATTCACTTGCGAACAAATCATATTGGCAAAGGGGTATGAATCCATCTTCTTATCCGTAGCTATGGTTAAATAACAGGACAGACAGGACCCTTTAACTATTGTTTGCAACCCATGCAGTAGAAGGAAAAGTCTAAATTCAAAGCAGCCTGGCCTCTGTTTATGATACGACGATAATGGCGTATAGAATTGGTGATATTGAAACCTATGCGTTTGTAATTTAGAGACGATCTGTTGAGCATTAATCAGATTCTTTCACGTCCGTCATTTGCAGATTGCCTTTATGTCTTTAAATAGATATTTTGGTTAGTTCATACCACTCTTGATAATTATTCACTGGTGACAGATAATTATATTTTAATCTCGTTTTGAGAGCTTAATATTACTTTAGCAGCCATCAGCTAACATCAATGAGCATACCTTTAGAAAAGCTACTGGTTAAAATATATCTTAACGAAAATGAATAAAATAGATTTTCCAGATTATTAACCTTTTAATCATATTAAAACAGTAAAATATTATCCATTATTAAGCGAGTGAACAGCGTTAAAAATTATGGTACTCTTGAACTGTCGGAGTGGTAACATCTGTTAAGGTCCCAGCTTTGGGCAAATAATGAAACCAAAACTGAGGTCGAAAGCTGAAAATATAAAAATGCATTTTCATAGTAAATAAAAATTAACATCAATATGTTTTGGGGAAAAAAATGAAGGTATCAAGAAAATTAAATTCCGCCTTTAAATGACTCATAATGTGTTGACATGCCGTTAAACAAACAAAATCACTGTAGTAAATATGACGTAGCTTAAAAAAAATACTGCAACTTCCAATTCTGTCGTGCGTCAGTAACATTTATACATATAAGATTCAACCAATAACATTGTGCGACTTCAATTAGCATACAACAAAGAGACAACTTATGTCTGAATAGGGACAATTCGAATTGAAGACAAGTCACGAACACATACAAATATACAAGAAATGTGGTTAACTAAGCATTTTATAAAAGAATGGTATCTTATTTTCTTTTTAAGATTAAATGATAGCATGTTCACTTTGCAAACAAATAAACAAAGACAAGAAGTCACGTTTTAGCTCGTCGATGAGGTAATATATGACGTAAATGTATGCGAATATCACATCCAAGCATATTGTTAGGCCCACCGCTATACAAATTAGGTCAAACGCACTATCTTTGTTTCCTTCCATAGTACTGAGTAAACTCTTGTTGCTTGTGAGAATGTATTTAGCTGAACTTTAAAATGGAGAACACAAGCAAATTTCAAATGCCCCGATAGTGATTCTCGTATTTAATATGCTTTTCATAAAGGGAAGTTTGCTTGGCTTAGCTTAAAAGAGTAGAACCCAAATGCGAGATCTAATATCTACCAAAATCAGATGGTTCAAAGACTTATACTAGAAAATCAGCATTTAACTTCTGATTGTTTCCTAATTCAACTACTGATACTTGTTTCAGTTACGACAAAAGTCAGATAATTACTACGATTAACTTCGTCTGGTGCAAGTGTTATATATGTAAAACCCGTGGTCTCTCTATATAAAAAATATATATATATATATATATATATATATATATATATATATATATATATATATATATATATATGTGTGTGTGTGTGTGTGTGTGTAGTTGTAAGGTGTTCTATATCTATGAGATAAAGTGCGCAATATCAGATATAGAGCGTATGTAAATATAAATATAAAAGTGAACATTTAAATCAACACTCAGATGAGACAGCCTGTTTTATGCTAGATGCAATCGTCAGGCCTGTCACCTCTGAGTGTTGAATATTCACTTTATTATATATATATATATATATATATATATATATATATATGTATATATGTATGTACATATGTACATATATATATATATATTATATATATATATATATATATATATATCTTATGTATATAATATAAGGCAGAAAACGGTCCAAATCGTGTAGAGGAAAAATATCATCTCACAAAATCTTTAAGAAACATAAACTATCTTTTTTTGAAGGTTTCAGATAAACCACATATTCATTCCTAAGAATAACTGAAAACTCTTTAGGTTATTCATCTTAGAAAAAAGTTAAAATTCAAGCACCATCAAGGCAACGGTGAGAGGAAAAATAAAGCCTTTAATAAAAAATTCAGGCTTCCATCTTAAAAGTTCACAATACCAAAGAGAAAACTGGAGGGAACAATAGAAAAAAAGGTCAGGAGGTCACAACAGGAAGAGGGATCATTATTTCAGGTTAAGACGTTTGACAAATGAGAAGGGAGTTTAATTTATGGCAGTCCAAAGAGCAGTGGAAAAAGACTTGAAAATGCAATCATACGTGAAACCTCTGAGGCAGCTTGTCACTCCAGAACAGAAGGTTAGAAGGTTACATGACTAGGCCCATCTTGAATAATGTATATATATATTTGATCTTCATTTTCAATCCTTCATGAGCTTCCAATCCTTAGCTATGATTAATTAATGATGAACATGCCATTTTCTTTTATGATCGATTTCATCAAATGTTTGCAGATATGTAGAAAAATAGGAAAGAACACGGTAGGTAAATAATTCCGAGTTCTTTAGTATCTTTTGTTTTTTGAAAAAAATAGTGCTCTATACAAAAGTAGGGCTTAAATTCTAATTATTAAAAAAAATATGATTCCTTCGCTACATGAGAATTCTCAGATAGAAAAACCCTTTATGAAATCGTCAAAAAAACAAATTGTAGTTCAGTACGACGCGTTTAAGTACGAAACAGCCCTTTAGGAAAAATAAATAAATAAAAGGATTAATAAATAAATAAAAAAATAAATAAAATAAAACAAAATTTTCTAGTGACTTAACGGCATACTATGGTACCAAAAATAATCTTTCGCTATGACTGACCAGATGATGTGTGTACATGAATGCCATCATTCGCTTAGAAATGGATGCCCCCCACCCTACCTTAACTTGACCTCTTTCCGAAGGTGACTGATATGTGGATAAAAATTATCTGTTAGACCCCTTACCAAAATTGAGGCCCCAGCCGTTTCCATAGTATTTAATTTTACGAATGAACATGCGTAAATTTCAAGATTGGTTATTCCTAAATTTTCGCTTGAGGATGAAACAAGGCTTGATACTTTAAGTCAATGTAATTTTAATAATTATATTGAGGTTTTAGGCTCTCGTTTTTGAAACATGAGAACTCTTATATACCGAAGGAATCATTTTTTAAAATAATATATATATATATATATATATATATATATATATATATATATATATATATATATAATCGACTCTCCGTCGAGGTTCGAGGGTCAAACAGATCAGTTTCAGGAAACCGACAGCCTGACACCGACACATGAGATTTGATTATAGTGGTGACGGCCTCGTGCAGGACCATCCACACTTTTTAAAGGGACTAATACAGAGATCTGGTGCACCGAATACCACAAGGTTCCCAAACGACCCTCCGCAGGTTTTGAATTCAGAGTTGTCCTTCTCCTAGACCAGTTGCCATCCAGGCTGTAGAACCCAGTCAGCCTGGGTTCTATAGCCTTGAATATATATATATATATATATATATATATATATATATATATATATATATATATATATATGAACAAGTCCTATGATTCAAACACTTTCTTGCGATTTGCTTTCTCAGCCTTTTCTGGAAATATTTCATGTCAGTTGTTCTGATGAGCTTTCCTCTTTGGTAATCCGACTTTTTGAATTTAAGCGTAGCAATGAATTAGTAGAATTCAAAATGTTATTGTTGAAATTATTAAATGTAATCTTCCTGTTCCAGTAGTTTATTCTCTCGCATTTCTGGCCTTGAAATGCAACCTCAATCGACATCAAGTGTCTCCTTGAATATCTTTCGTTCATTTTCATTTCTTCTCAATTACGTTTTCTCGGGGTTTTTTTCACTCCCAACAAACCATATTGTCTGAGTGGCTTTAACGCCTTACTTGAGATTAAATGATATGTTTAAAACAAATCAGAAAATTTCGAAACAAACACTTTATTCCTTCTAGCAAGAATGAGAACTATGGTTATTTCTGTGGTTCTGTAAGGTTAATCTGTAGACAATGGAGGTAACTGCTTTCCTACTGTGGTAGTGCTAAGAGTTCCAGGACAGTTGCATACTGGATATTTGCGTCCCGGACAATTACATACCAGACAACTACGTACCAGACAATTGCGTCCCTGGACGTTTGCACCCCTAGATGCAAATTTCCACAGCTACTAAGGACTAACATTATGGAAAATTGAATCCCCGATCTAAATTCTATCTGAAGTCGTATTAATATCTCTATAAAATTTATGGGTCATCTCCTCCCAGGCATTCAGGTAATGAATTACTTCCGAACATTGATATCATGTCATCTATTATTACCTGTTGTAAAGGAGTTGAAATATTTCCAGAAAAGGCAAAGAAAGCCAAATCCCGGAGGCAGGAAAGTGATTGAATCTGAGATATCATAGCAGATTATTCCTAGGATTTGTTCAGAATCCCCTAGATACATGGCTGACTCACCAGAGCATATGTAGAAATAATGTCTTTTAAACATTACAGATTTTTGAAAAGGGCTGTTGCGTGCCTATAACAAACGAATGTACATGAGTGTTTATGAGTAATCCTGTGTTTGCCTCTCTTCGTATGTCTAAATCGTTTTATATATGAAAAGTAATTACTTTTTATGCTTCACGTTGATTTCACTTCATGTTGCTTTCAGTGTCGTTGGAATAAAGAAAAAGGATTTGATTTTATCTCAAAAGAAAATATATGCAAAGGAAGCAAAAAAAATTGTTGTTAAAACAGAAAAAATGATGAAGAAAATATGTTCAAGAAAAAGAAAATGTACAGGTCTTATTTTTACTAAGCTTAGCTTACTACGTCACAAGCTTAGGTAGAGGGGATTTAATTATGAAGAATATGCTATGCCAATCGTTATAACTGAAGACTATTTTCTCAATATCCAATACACCCTAGTGCAAATTGATTGAAACAGCTGCTTTAGTTTCCTTTCTTTCCCTATATGCTCAGTTTTAGTCCCACTAGAATGAGAGGGTGCAATACATTTCTATTGTTTTCCTCAGATTAGGTCATTTACAGTGGTGTGCAGTAATATGTATCTATCTTCGGGGAGTATGAAATTTGTTTGGCCTTGAAAAATATTGCGTCATCCGGGATTGCATCAGATTTTTATCACGCCCAGACACTATTGTCTCTACAGTTGATTAGTTGTCCTACAGCCATTGTCTGCGATGGTCGTTACTCCAAGGAAGCGTAGTAAAATTGCAATGCTGTAGGGACACACTGGCAAGTCTTATCAGTGAGCAAATCAAAGTACTATATACTGGCGCGGAAACTCTCCTGATTTAAATCCAATTGGGAATCTGTGATCAATCTGCAAGGAACGACTGCGTGGAATGGAAATATGACGGGCTAAAATGAACAGGTGTAGAAGTAGCTTGAGTGTCTAGGAGGAAATAACCAATTAGCATTCCTGTTCAGTCACGTTTTTGAATTCGGGGGATACGTCTGTGGAGATTACTCTACCGTGTGTGTCAGGATGCCAGCTAAGAGGTTCTATACAAGGAAATCTAAGATAATCTCTCTCTCTCTCGCTCTCGCTCTCTCTCTCTCTCTCTACCTGCCTCTGTCCGTATGTCTCTTTCCTTCTCTTCGTTTGAGATGAATTAACGACATCATGGGACTTCTTTCCGCTGAGGCAGATTTCTTCCTTCAGCAAAAAGTCTTCTTAATTTGACTCAACTAAAGCACACTACTTTTTACTTCCTTTTTTGAGCTACCTGTATACACGTAAATATTTTAAACTTGCTCTTCTTCTGATCTACGTTGTCCATCATATATATATATATATATATATATATATATATATAATTTTATTCGAAAATTATAACGTAAATATGTTAAAAATCCTTACAAAAGTAGCTATTTTGTTTCAAAACATCTGGTGGCGTATCAAGTGACTTGATAAGATAGCAGAGGTGTTGAAACCAAATGGATATTTTTGTAATGATTTTATAACACAATTATGTTATAATTTTTGAATAAATTAAATGAATAAATTAATGAATTTCCCCTACTTTGTATTGATCACTCTTTTAAGAATCGTATTTTTGGTTACTAGAATTTATTCTGTATCCACCAATCCTATACTTGTATATATATATATATATATATATATATATATATATATAAGTAAACATTGAAGTCAACACTCAAATGCGACAGGCTGTTTCATGCTAAGCGTAATCGTCAGCCTAACGATTACGCTTAGCATGCTCTATTTCTGATATTGAGCACTTTATCCCATAAATATAGCAAGACTATATTTCTTCATATATATATATATATATATATATATATATATATGTATGTATGTGTGTGTGTATATATATATATATGTATGTGTGTGTGTGTGTATATATATATATATATATATATATTAAGAAATGGACAAAGTCCGACAATTTATTTATTAAAGACATTTTTATGTTTAACGTTCTTTTTTATAGAAACAAGTATTTAAGTAAATGCTCTGTTTATAATAAACAGTATTAAAACATTTACCGGCCTGAATGTCCGAGAACTTTTCATAGAAAATTTTCGTCCTTTGACAGGATTCGAACCTGCATCCTATACGGAACCGTCATTTACGCTGACGTGCCTTACCGACCAGCCATAAAGGAGCGTTCGGTAGACAAGGTCGAATTTACTGCTTATAAAAAAGAATGTTAAACATAAAAATGTCTTTAATATATATATATATATATATATATATATATATATATAAGTAGTAACAAGTAGTAAAACAGTGACGATCGTCAGGTATATTGAACATCTTGTAGCGCCCCATCAGTGGATATTAAACTAGATCCGATGTGAGAGAGTCTAGCCTTACTACTATTTAACACACGCCTAAAGGAAGATTCATTCATGGATTTCGAAATGCCATTTGTGCTAAGTGAACGAAACAGTTTCGGTCAGAAATTAAACTCGTTACAACGATTCACCTGTCCGCGCTGATACACGCACACTGCCCAAATATTTAGTCAGGTAACAAGTTGAGATCGAGTCCATCTTCGCAAAGATTGCTGTTACTAAAGCTATTATTGACATGTCCATAATACTTTATTAAATTTAGATAAGTTTATCATTAAGATCGAACTCTTAATTCTAACGAGGCAAGATTGTTAATCCTATAGTAGGCATCATGGGATTTGTCCATTTAAAACAAAGCAAAATAAGGAATATGTCTGTTCAGAAAATAAATTGGCGTGAAAGTGTCTTTAGTCTAGAAAATATAATCACACAATACACCCTGTCTATATTTTTATTTATTTGTTTCTCTATTTATTTTCTTTGCGTGTAATAATTTACATAGAAGAACGTTTGATAATATAAAATACGCCCAGTTAGTGAAAGTTGAAAGGAAAAGCGGCCAATGGGGCTCAACATCAGAGAAGCTAAAATTTTACTTTAAACAAAGTTACATAAATAATGATGGACTTTTTTTTATTTTATTTATTTATTTATTCTTGCTACACCCCCGGGGCATTAATCGATTCGAACCTGCGTACGCCCACACTTCCTGTTTAATATTTCCTGTCTAATTTTGCAACGTGAATAAAGAAAAACGGAAACTGAAAATATTAATTCAGACGGAAGAGACAGTTTTTTATGTAAATACTCGGTGTTTGTTGTACAAGACCAGAATATTCATAGTTAAATTTCAATTTCTTACTCAAAAAACAAGGGTTTATTTTCTTCTCTTTCATTTTTCTATGGATACAAAATATGTGTCGGGCGAAGGCATTTGTATTTCTTTTTTTTTTTTTTACTTTTTAACTTTGAGGCCCATCTGCTTTCATAAATCATTTCTTTAATTATAGCAACAACAGTTTGGGAGTTAAAGAAGTATTTTTTATTTTTTTAAGTTTTTTTTTTCCGTTTTCTTTTACAAACTACTGTTCTGAGTTTGCATGAAATCATATTTTCAAGTAAAAAAATTATCTAAAATACAAATAGAAAAACAAACAGATCTATGCACATTTTCATACATATTTGCATCTTACCATGCACAACTAGATGCAAACTATGTATGCAAATAAAAATAAATAAGCCCATATACAGACGGTAGATATATATTACATATATAATAACAATATGTTTTCGTATATACCTTTGCGTCGTGTGAACAATGCCGAAACTTTTGAGAATTGTCAGGGGAATACAAGTAGTACAGCCAGATAATTAGTGGTGTGTCTAGGGCTACTTAACTTGATGAAAACCATCATTATTCAGCTGTTTTTAAATTCAGGGTTTTTTTAAAAACCTTTTGATACTTAGCTTGTCCATTTATTTCACATTAAATAATTGTTTTTTTTTTGTTGTTTTTTTTACTTTTCCGTCTTTCAGACTGAAGAATTTGAATGATATAAATTATGAATAATTAATTATAATATTTTAGGCAACAATAACAAATTAAACAAGTTTGAACACACAATTTTAAAACAACACCACGGGAACGTCAACATTATAACGTTCAGAATATGCTAAGCACCTAAAGATTGTCAGACTGCATGGAAGTCCGAGTCGTGCTGCCGACGTTGGATATGATGTATATTCACTAATACATACATACATATATATATATATATATATATATATATATATATATATATATATATATATATATATATATATATATATATATATATATATATATATATATATATATATATATATATATATATATATATATATATATATATATATATATATATATATATATATATATATATATATATAAATTCCTAAGGATAAAATCCAGGTAGAACTCAATGTCCAGGACAGACAGAGTAAGAATATAATATAAAAGGTTCAAAACACTAATATTCCATGGTTATAATTTATTACATTGGAATCGTAATCGCGATCAATTCATCAGACCTACAAATAGGATCGATTACGATCGCAATGTTATAAATTATAAGCATGGAATGTTAGTAGTTGAAACCTTTCATATTATATCTCATATATATATATATATATATATATATATATATATATATATATATATAACATAAAATGTTTTATAACATATTATATCTCATATATATATATATATAACATAAAACGTTTGCAGCTTGTTATATATATATATATATATATATATATATATATATATATATATATATATATATATATATATATATATATATATATATATTTTGCAAACGTTTTATGTTATTTGTCATAATTTTATAAGTACTGTGTGTTGATATATAAAAGTATACAAAATGATAGATTATTAAATCATATATATATATATATATATATATATATATATATATATATATATATATATATATATATATATATATATATATATATATATATATATATATATATATATATATATATATATATATGTCAGTCACTGGGCATGTTTCTAAAAATAAATATGCTAAAATCCACCTTCATTCCTGCGCCGACGGCTTAGTGGTTAGAAGCTCCGACTGACACCAATTCAGTCGGGTTTCGATCCTGTCAGTCACTGGGCATGTTTCACACTGATGAGCTGTAAACAGCGAAACAGTCTGTCTGTGGATGACGTTATATCTGCTCCTGAAATTAATTTCACTTGAGCACTCTGGGGGTGAGGTGTGGGTTGGTAAACAGTGACTATTATAGCTATATAGCGAGACTCTTCACGAAAGCGAATTGAGTCACTGTCAGTCACTGACAGTTCTAAAAATAAATATGCTAAAATCCACCTTCATCCCTACCGTGCGCCGTTAGAAGCTCCGACTGACACCAATTCAGTCGGGTTTCGATCCTAGCTAGAGGCAACCGGATGTCTAGCCACACTGATGAGCTGTAAACAGCGAAACAGTCTGTGTGTGGATGACGTTATATATATATATATATATATATATATATATAAAGACACATGTGTAAATATATACAGTAGGTAAATAATATCGTCAAATCCAGCCTAATTGTTCCACAATGAACAGTAAATAAGTAAATGATTATTTTTAAATTGATTTCCCATTAGACAACCACACTTGTATGTGAATAGTGTTTCTGTTTTCAGTTTTTACATTCACCAATAATTTAAAGTCACCAGAATCCAATATATATTGGATTATTTTCAAAAGCTTATATTTCAGCAAGCATCTTCATAATAGATCCAAGATTTTCGTGGAAGTGAATGTCAGAAAAGTAGCTGAAATAATATACCGCAGGTTGACCGAATCGTTTTTAGTGAAAATGGGTATCCGTCATCTTTCGGAAGTTATTTCCTAAACGTTGGCGGCTTACGAACAAAACGTTTGTGCGTAGTGACCATGTTGAACAAACTGTTGATCATAACAGATGATGTGCTCACAATCAGAAAATGTAACTACGGTCTGCTCAGAATAAATCACAGGTGGCCTTTGTGGGTGTTGAATTGTGGGCGCCTATGCAACAGGGACTGCCTAGCCGCTTCAGCAGTCGGATATGCTTTGAAAACGCGTAACCGGTCATTAATAAATATCGCTGTCACATCTGCTCTGATGCTTCTGCCCTGTATCAGAGTGATTATTTGTAAAATACAAAGAAGTATCTGCAATATTATTGGCCCAAACTTGACATCCCAACCATGCAACGTAGCTTCGCTCTGTATTTTCTATAATTATTTCCCTCTTTGGGAAATAGATTTTATGATTTAATGTCTTTACGTATTTTACTAGATTGGCGGTTTGGCCTCATCATTTTACAATTGCAATGGCAAGATGTAAGTTCTATTTTAAGAGTTTCTACTCTTGTGGAACACTATTCTCGTTTCTTGTTTTCCAGTCAACTTTGATCTTAAAAATTTAAATGTAATGTTAATTGTTATATAGTTTCTTCTGTCTTCATAATACTTATTCTTTTATCGTAATGTTTCCTTCATATTTTCTTCTTCTCATATTCTTTAATATTCAGTCGTCACTTGTTTCTTAGTTGATTTATTCTGTTGCTTATGAAAAATATCTATCTATCTATCTATCTATCTATCTATCTATATACACAAAAAAACACACACACACACGCTCTGTGTGTGTTGAGAAATCTTATTAAAGAATATGCGTTCTACAGAAACTTTCAAGAGATATTTGACGAGTTTCACTTAAAAGCATTATTTTGGCATTGCTTGAGCGGTTATGTTCTTTATAGTTCAGTCAGTCAGAGAGTTACGGATCTAACGACACCTCTCTCTGCTCAGGGAGTGGGGGGGCGTAGATTCGAATCCTACCAAAGAGCGCATATTCAACATTCAGGCCAGTACATGAAAATGAAGAGATAAATATACCAAACATAATTATACTTATTATGAAACCCAGGTTGTGTGTGTGTGTCTGTACGTTTATATATTGGATCGGATTTCCTACATTTTTCAACCGATTTCAACAAAACTTCATAGGACTACGTAAAATTACCTTGCGGTGGTTCTGACAGTGCCAAAAATTGGAAAAACACAATTGTTTTTGCATGAAATCAATTTGAAAACACGATTAAGAGGCATCACGAGAATGAAAGGGGGACAACTCATATCGAGTTATACTTATTATAAAAGGCAGGTTCTTTGTGTGTGTGTGTGTGTGTGTGTGTGTGTGTGTGTGTGTGTTCGTTTATATATGGGATCGGAGTTCCTACATTTTTCAACCGATTTCAACAAAACTTCAATTTTTTTGGCAGGTAGTGTTTCTTATTGTCTTGCACACTTTTTTTCTTTATTTTTACATTCAGAATGCTTTAAAAAATCCATTTACAAGAAAATTGTTTATAATAAAATTCTATTCAATCGGTAGACTCATAACGATTGAAAACAATGTTTTTGTTTGAGTTTGGATTTGACCAATTCATAAAAAAACAAAAAACAAAACAAAACAAAAAAATTAAGACATGCGTGTCCGTCAACCTTAAACAATAATCTTTGTCGATTTTATTTTTCAGTCTTTATGATGGTCGATACTTGATCTATCGCTTATTGCTACATCCCCGGGCAACGCCGGGCTCTACTGCTAGTAATAAATAAACCAAAAGTCTTTCTGTGCATGCATGCACACACATACAGGCACACACACACATATATATGTTGGACTCTCCCGTCGTATTCGACGTAGGAGGGTCAAGCAGATCAGTTCCTGGTAAACGACAGCCCAGACACCAGCACATATGATTTGATTATAGTGGTGAAGGCTTTGTGCAGAACCAACTACACTTTTTGAAGGGCCGAATACAGGGACCTGGTGCACTACGTGCCACAAGGTCCCCCAACGATCCTCCGAAGATTTTGAATTCAGAGTTGTCCTTCTCCTAGACCAGTTTCCATCCAAGACTATAGAAGCCCGTCTTTTCTGCTATTTATCCATAGCTGGAGTGAGAAGAAGAGGATTCCCATGGCTATTAGCAAGTAAGTGGATGGAATGGATTCGACTGGAATTTGAACTCGAGTCTCTCTATATATATAAGCAAGCAAATATATATATATATATATATATATATATATATATATATATATATATTTTGTGTGTGTGTGTGTGTGTGTGTGTGACAGTCTGTTTAGCTGTATCCCAGCACATCAGTGGGGTTAGACATCTAGTTGCCTCTAGCTAGCATCGAAACCAAGCTGAATTGGCATCAATCTAATCTAATCTACCCCTAAGCGCACGGCAGGAATGAAGGTAAATTTAAGCCTATTTATTTTTAGATAAACACGCAAGTGGCTGAGAGAACTAGATTCGTTTTATCGAAGAGTATTGCATTAGTAGCAGTAATAGTCACTGTTCCAAACTCACACTTCCAAAATTAACAAGCAAAAATTAAAACTTCTCAAAACGTATGTCCAATTTTTCTGAAATTTTCACTAAATGTACACAAATGGCAGTTCAGCTGTGTCTTAAACCTGTAAATTATTTTGAATGATGCAGTGAGAGCTTTGATTTATTTAATTCTGTACTCAAAAATCAAGTGTCTAAAATTAAGTAGCAAATCGGAAATATGTGAGAATAACGCACATAATCCGAATTTCTGAGAAGCGATGTTACGATAAAAATTATCATCACTACGTCATTTTAACACATGACATACAGTCGAAAAATGACCAAGTTTTTATGAGCTGTTGTTGTCAAACTGCAAAAGGAAAATCTCACCAGATTGCTGAACAGATGAAGCATTCTAGATGTGCTGTGAGCTTTGGACTGTTGGCTTTTTCTTTTTTATAATTAGAACTTCCATTATTTTTAATGATTTTTTACATGTGGATGAGGTTATTATGCTTTGTATTTTCTACTTGAATGTTTTCTATGGAATCTGTTAGGTTTGTATGTGTCTTTAAATGTGTTCTAATGGAGCTATGGTCGGGTAGGTCGGATAGTCGTCGGGATAGGCATGTAGTAGTGTGACCGATGTAAATATTCATCAATTTCGTTTGATCAGGAACACAATTCCTTAAAACGCATATGAACACATAAATAATGTTGGTTCTTTACAGTTTTGATTGTGGGTGTGTCGTTATTTTTTAGGATAAAGTTAACTATTTTGTTTATTTATTTTTGTAACAGATAATTAATTCAATTTTCTTGTTCGGGTCAACTAGTGTAGTGTATTTCTTTATGATATTTCTAAGTGAAGTTTCATCTTATTTATAGCTGACGTACATTTGGCTTTTGTAGAAGGTATTTATGTTATTTTTTGTCTCTGTATTCAGTTCGTTATTATTCACTTTGGAAAGAAATAGTCCAAACTGGTGATCCATGAGATAGATAAGAAAATCTTTGTTAACCGTTATCTGTTTTGCATTGCTGAGTTCTTTAAGAAAAAGAGACGAGAGGATGAATTCTCGTATCTCTCTTTAGGAAGTTTTATCACAGTTATTTTTTATTTGAGTGGACATTCACTTATAAAATTAAGGTAAGAAGCGTTTCTACTGGTGCTTTTTAATAAAATGAGGCGGTGCAAGTGTTTTTACTGTATTGTACGGGAACATTTTAGAATGGGAATTATTTTTTGACATAGTTTGTAGGTAAAGTTAAGGAGAGATTTTTTTTCAAATATGGTTTTGTGATATATATATATATATATATATATATATGATATTTTGTGATATATATATATATATATATATATATATATATATAATTATTTTTTATAAAAAAATTATAACATAAGTATGTTATAAAATCACTACAAAAATAGCCATTTTGTTTCAACACACTCTGTGTCTTATCTGATTTTCTTTTCAACATCATCACTTGATAAGACACAGAGTGTGTTGAAACAAAATGGCTATTTTTCTAGTGATTTTTATAACATACTTATGTTATAATTATTTATAAAAAAATAATTATATCTGCTCTACTTTGTATTGAGCACTCTTTTAAGAATAGTAATTGTTGGTTATTGGAATTCATTCCGTATATACCAATTATATTTTTGATATATATATATATATATATATATATATATATATATATATATATATATATATATATATATATATCATGAAATGGACAAAGTCCGACAATTATTTTAAGACATTTTTATGTTTATACATTCTTTTTATAGATACAAATATTTAAGTAAATGCTCTGTTTACAATAAAATAATAATACGTTTATAAAATAAAGCGAAATGACGGTTCCGTATACGATACAGGTTCGAATCCTGTCGGAGGACGAATTTTTTCTGTGAAAATTTCTCGGACATTCAGGCCGGTAAATGATGTTTAATGGTGTTTATATATATATAAAAAAGCATTTACTTAAATATTTGTATCTATAAAAAGAATGTATAAACATTAAAAATGTCTTTATATATATATATATATATATATATATATATACAGAATATATAAATATATATAAAGTATATCTGTTTCTTAGGTGTTTTTCGCTAAAATAAAAATATCGTCTACGTAGCGGAAATATATTTTGGGCTTAGTAACCTCTTTAAATATCATGTTTTCTACCTGGAACATGTAGTAATTTGAGAATCACGTCAACTATAAACAACCACAGTTCCATTAAAACTCATTTAAACACACAACAAACCTAAAAACTTTATCCAATAAATACTAGTAGAAAAAACAAGCATTATAACTTCATCCACATGTAAAAAAATAATGGAAAAGCTAATAAAAAAATTTTAAAAAACGAACACAATAACATTAACTACGAACATGGCCATAACAGTATGCTCACTGTTTTGGGAAAAAAAAAATCCCTACAATTCTAGATACATAAAAATAACCCGTACATTCTCTTCAATGGTAAAAATAAAACCATCCTTGGTAATGTCTAAGGGTGTAACTGAAAGCGCTCGGGAATACAGAACATTCGGACAATTTTACACATTCTGTGTCCAAAACAACAACAAAAAAAGAACACGTGTACGAACACAAGAAAAATTAAATAAAAAGCTTAATAGCAGTACCTTTTCTGTCGTCTTTGACCAAACATGTAAAAAAGAGGGAATTATGACTAAACACACAACACACACACACACACACACACACACACACACACACACACACACACACATATATATATATATATATATATATATATATATATATATATATATATATATATATGATTGGATTGATGGGAGTTTGTGAACCCGGGTTTCACGCTTTTGTGATCGTCAGACAAACTGATAATTTTTTAAAATTTTGGATTTATGTAGGTTGCGTGTATTGATATTAATATGGAAGTGGGAGGGAACTCATCGTCGTGATGTCACTCATGCTAACGCAAACATACATGCATGCACGTACACTTATTGAGGTACGCAGACACACATACACACGCGCTTGCGCACCGGGGCTCACACAAACATGAACACATGTGCACAGAATGGGACTTGACATATGTATGTATACGTGTGCTGTTGTCTACATACATACACATTTGATTGTTGAATTTCAAAGATGGGATGTGTATCCATTTCTCTCTTGAATGTAGCCATGTCAACAATCAGACCATTTCTCTATTTTGCCGATGAATAATATTTCCTCGCACGCACGTATATGCGTGTGGTGGGTTCTGTGTAAAACTATGATAGGTAAAAATAACTATTACTTTTAATTTTTTAAGGCTGATTTGTTATTATTTTACAGCTGGATATTTGCATGTTTTTGATGACTGTGTAATGTAACTGGTAGAAATTGCAGTTCGTAATCCTTATTGAGCGCTTTCTAATAAGTACCGCGCATATAATATATAAATAATAATATGTATAATATATTACACATATATTTATATTTATATGCACAAACCTTTACACACACACACATATATATATATATATATATATATATATATATATATATATATATATATATATATATATATATAATTTAAATAAAAACAGACCACTTTTAGGTTCCATGTAATAAATTATTTCACCACAGCCCTTTTAAAGGAATGCGGATCACAGTCCTTTAAAAGGGCTGTGTGTTAATTTATTACATGGAACCTAAAAGTGGTCTGTTTTATTTAAATTATTTGCTCTGGATTTACATTGAGCTCTCTGGATTTTATCCTCCTTGGGTTTACCCATACGGATTACCTAGTTTTCATAAACTATATATATATATATATATATATATATATATATATATATATATATATATATATATAAAGAATTAGCCAACTTATATTACTTCAGAAAATAAGCAATTTTATAATTTAGGCTAACTACAAATTATTTAGTAGCGTTTGTACCAAATAATTGTTGTCTATAATATATTTTGAACTAATAAAAATAATCATATAATTATAAGCGCGCCGCAGGGAAATTTTCAGATAATTTTTGTAACAGTTTGAACAAAAGACATAGAAGCAATAATAATATATTGTACGTAGATATATTTGTATGCTTCTGTCCATTCAATAAAGATTTAGGTACGTGTACATGTATTTCTATTTATTAAGAAAATTTCAGTGTATGTGTGTATTTAACTGTAAAATGTTACAATGATGTGCGCAGCGTTATGACCATCGAAGCATGAACGCCTTCGTCGAATTTTGTGGTAAGGGTTCACGTAATACGGATGAGAATCACATTGAATGACCACATCCTGTCTCAACAGGCCCACTCGATGATAGTACCGGATGAAATAGTACTTGATGCGTGTGTATGTGGTAGGTCGTAGGTGCGCCGGACAGCTTAGACACAATATCGTGAAACAAAAGTCGAGCAAAAAAGGACGGGTCTTTGTATGAGGTTAACACCTGTAAACTGCGGAAGATTATAACTTTCACTTAAAACTATTTCCCTTCTTTCTGGCTATGTGTGAAGAGTAGTAAGAAAAAATATGTGTGTGTGTGTGTGTGTGTGTCGGTGAGTGTGTTTTGTGTGTATGTATAAAACTGAACTTAGTAAAAGTACAATATGAATGAATCAAAAAGAAAACTTATTTTAGCCGACGCGTTCCGTCCGATGAAGGAATTTATGAAGCAAAAGTAAGGATTTTATTTTGTAACAATTATTTATAAACAAAATCCGAGACGAATATTTATATTTCTGTATGATTCAATAGCAGCATTCTCAAGAGTTTTCCGTTTTTCTCTTTTAATATTTGTGGCATTCTTTATATCAAAGTTCTGGTTCAATATAAATCTATATATAACGAATGCATTTGGTGACTTTTTATATATGTTTTTTCGTTCATAGCTACGTTTTTCTGTAATAATAGTACAGAAACATGCACAGATAAAATAGGCAATCACAACTATTCCTTACAATACATTGGGAAAACTTGCAGCAATCATTAAAAATAAGGTTTCTATTGATATACATACATATATATATATATATATATATATATATATATATATATATATATATATATATATAAATAAAACATTAAGCAGTATATAATTTACATACAAAGAAATAATCACTGTTTAACAGTATTTTAATGCATACATTATACTACTTGCGATGGATGTCGCCAATAATCGCATTAATATTTCTGATTGATTCTATGCGTAATTATTTCTTTTATATATATATATATATATATATATATATATATATATATATATATATATATATATATATATATTATAAGTAAAACATTATTTAAATGGATAGCCATATATATAGATGAATCGTTTATTTTTTAAAAAGTATATTTATTTACGTCTACCGGACTGAATATTCGAGAAATCTTACAAGAAAAAACTATGCGATTCGTAATAAGATTTTTTGAATATCCAGGCCAGGAGACGAAAAAAAGTAAATATCTTGTTGAATAAACGAAACGCCTACTCAAATACAAGGATCCACTAAACACAACGAGTTTTGATTTTAAAGGAAAAAATTACAACCTGATGATGAGGACATGAAGGTCTTGAAAGTGCTTGCTCCTCTAAAAAATACATCAGATCCATCTGGCAACAATTTTATACATTTATAAGGATCGCATCATGCCGTGGATTGTTAGTAGTTGAATGCTTATATTAAGTCTATTAGCGAAGAGATTTCGCCATTAATTGCCATATTATTGCTATTGATTCAATGTATGATTATCTCTTCATAATATATAATATAAGCTGCCGAATATAATACGTTTATGAAAACAATTCATACGCAGTACGAAATTCCGGAGAAAAAAAAAAACTACTAAGACACCTCACTCTATTAATTGAACTACGTACTTATTTCATGTCACGTTAACTGGAAAGCACAGACAACAAAAGAATTCGTGGATTTACCAAATTACAAATTTCATATAAATAAATTCTCACTTGAAATATTTAAACGTTAGCGTTGCGTCTTGCACGTTCCAATATTATATAACCGTTAATAAATAACGCATTCTTAAAAACCATCTTTCGGTCAACAACACATTTATTTCGTCTTCGCGTTTTAATTTTAAAGGAAAAATTATAGCCTGATGATGAGGACAAGAAGTTCGTGAAAGTACTTGCTGCTCTAAACTGACAACAAGGATTGCATCATGCCGTGGATTGTTAGTAGTTTAATGCTCACATTAAGTCTGTTAGCGAAGAGATTTCGCCATTAATTGCTATAATATTGCTAATTGATTCAATGTATGATTATCTCTTTATAATATATATATATATATATATATATATATATATATATATATGATAAAAATATTGATTTAAAGTATTTTTTACAATGACGTTTCACCCTATTCAAGGGCCGAGAGCCAATCAAAGTAGAAGGTTACAGAGTAAGAGACACAGTTTATGGTCAGAAGATAAGGGTTTTTGCTATAATTATAGTTTAAAATGCTCAACATCAGGAATAGATCGCCTGAAGTTTGCGTTTAAGCATGAAACATACTCTCGCAACTGGATGTTGTGCTTAACACACACACACACACACACACACATATATATATATATATATATATATATATATATATATATATATATATAGTTTATGCAAAACTAGGTAATCCGTATGGGTAGACCCAAGGAGGACGATATCCAGAGAGCTCAATATAAATTCAGAGCAAATAAATTTGAATAAAAACAGACCACTTTAAGGTTCCATGTAATAAATTATTTCACCACAGCCCTTTTAAAATACTTTACTTCCAAAGGTTGAAATGAAAAATGAAAAAGAAATTTACACATTTTTGACGGGCCGTATTAAGCATATGTAAATTAACGAAGAGAGGAAGTGAGTGGGGAGCGAAGACATGAGTGAGTTAGATGTACCTTTTCAATTCTTTATCCTTAAGCTCACTTCGTGTGGGCCAGACATCGCTTAACTTAACGTATGTTATCTCTAGATATCGATGGGTAAGGGCTGAAGAAGAAAACTGACATAAAAGGAAAAAGATACAATAAAATAAATCATGAGAGAAGGTTTTCTTGGACTCTGTTATTTCGCATTAATTAAAGGGTATATTTGGGGGTTAAAGTTTGATATAAATCTAAATGTCTTCAAAATCTAAGAAGAATTTAATTTGATGTTTGTTGGAGTTTTGGGTATTTTCTATGAAATAATCGATTGGAAAAAATTCATAGAAAGTACATGGAAAGAATAAATTCCTTTTACATCTGGTAATCTTTTTTATTTACTTAAACTTTTTTCTTGTTGATTATTAAGTTGACATCTATTCGTTTGAGTTTTGTTCATAAATTAAACTCGTGACTGTTTTTAGGTACCTACATAATTATCAAAGATTATCCCAATTTAAATAATTTTATCATCAATAATGATTATTAAAGGGTAATATATTTCAATTTAAATTAAATTATCAATTTAAAATTTACCTCCGTATTATTTAAACTCACTTCCAATTGGAGAATATTAGAGGAGAAATTACTCACAGAAAACTCACATTACGAACAGAAAATTAGGTCCTTCTTTTGTAATATTCTATATATCCATACACATACACACCTCTACACATATCCGAACACCTATATATATCGACATACATACATATCCCTGTATACATATAAATCCCTATATTAACATAAACACAAAACTATATGTATATACCCATACATACACATATATAC
>CAHIKZ030004678.1:807500-825000 GCA_903632075.3 Acanthosepion pharaonis
GAAAGAATATAACATTATATTCATTGGACAATAAGTGACAAGTATAAGCTACCACGGAAAAATTAGTGGAAACGCAAACTAAATTCTTTGACATCCAATGAAAATGTATCAGTATTATGGAAATTTCCATTCGAAATAGACTGAATAAAAGCCAATAAGCCGGAAACAGTTGTAAAAGAATTGGTAGAAAAAGTGCTGATGCATTAAGATAAAAATCTCTGTTGATGCAAATATTTCTGTTACATTTTTTTATAAAAGAAATTCAGACGATTTAGCGTCTCGAAACACAGACAATCACCATTGTTATTGATGCACTAGGAATCATACGAAAAACATGGAAAATTATGTTTCTGACCTCCCTGGTAATCTGGGTTTGGCTCTAATGCAAACGATTGAACTAATATATAGTTCCCATTTACCCAGAAATGATTATCAAGGTGACAGATTATGGAATTATACTACTAGAATAGACAGGCGTTTTTTTATATACCCACATAATCTTACATATTTTGAATGATATTCTCTTCATAATTTGAATTTTCTTCTGATAGTTTACTGAATTTTACACATTTGATATCATTCTAGTTTTTCAGCTTCACCATGTAGTCTGATTACACATTTTAACAGTATATACATTTTATCTGTGCATAGATAATAAATATTTTAATGAAAATCTAAACTAATATACACACATACGGCATCATATACTTAAAATCATCTGTTGACTTGCAGTCTCTATATTCAGGTTGAAAATTGGATCTATATCGTAAAATAAACAAAATCAAACCAAGATAATAATAATAATAATAATAATAATAACAATAATAATAATAAATATGCATTGTTCTTTTTAAAAAAATCTCAGTGTAAAATGTCTTGATGCTATTTCTGACCATAGCTTTTTGTTTGTGACCCAGAAGGAAATGATTATACAACAGAAATCAAAGGAAATATAATAATAATAATTGTTGAAACTTGACTAATGCATGGAATAATAATGCAACACAAAATGTACTTAGAACAAAATGTATTGAAATAAGAAAGTGTACACAATATTTACATATAGTCTTTTGTATATTCCTGGTAAGACTGTTCCTGGAGAATGTGTTGACTGAGTCGCAGTCGGGCAGAGTCTCTGGTTGAATCTCTTGATTCCTCCCTCTCTTCCCGGTACCAACCATATTTATATGGTCGGTTCTCCACTATGCAAATTAGGTGGATCCTACCACAATAATAATAATAATAATAATAATAATAATAATTGATGATTATCTTGTATCAGGTTGTACGGTATTGGCACCCACTGAATATAAACTCGGCATTGCAGAGTGTGCCAATATCAGCACTGGAAAATCTGCAACTTCTTCGGAAAGGAAACTGAAAGAAATTGATAGGAAAATCACCCAGAATTTATGGGACTACAGAATACACACAGACAGAACAATCAAATCAAATCGCCCTGCCATAGTTATTAGACACCGCAAACAAAAGATTGCCAACTTATCGATATGGAAGTCGCTGCAGATTGCAATATATATATATATATATATATATATATTGTTTGATTACCGTCCCCTGACGGTTATAACAGGCAACGAGATTTGATTTGCACCACCCAGTGGCAGCGCGAGATTTCAAAGCCTCTTCCTCATAATCTTGTTACTTTGTCAGCGACAGGACGTTCACAAAAACACACAATGGAGATTGCTTTGAATTATTCGCAATTTTATCTTCATTCTATCATTTTCCTTTTTCTACCATTTACTGTATTTATTAATATTTGTTTGTTCAAATTCCATATTTTTGTTTTACCAATATTTTTGCTGGAGGAATATACCAGGAATCATTTTATATCATAGGCATCATATCTCTTGGAGTTAAGTGTTCATTATGATTCAGTCGATTGTCATTAATAATTTCCTGTTTTCAATTTTCTAGACTATTCCTCCTTTCTTGATAGCGGTTCCCAGTTTAAACTTTTTATTTGATTCCCGACCTAAAAAGTGTTTTATATCCATCGGATATAAAGGGCGGATGAATAAATATGGTAAAGCTTGCACACTTGAAATCTTTTCTGAGGTCACCACCGATTAAAATTAAATTTAAACCAAGACGACGAAACGGTGAGGGGTTTCACTATACAGTATACATAATTCAAACTTATGATTTATTTCTTTTCACTAAATACTTTTGAGACTTACTTGAGTGTATAGTTTTTATTATGCTTACAGGACCTCGTACTTACAATCCATTGCAGAATATGTGGAGACAACTATATAATATCTTATTGCGTTTCTATTTTACCGTGCTGTCAAAAATTAACTGAAATATTTAAGTAATAATAATAATAATCTATTGATCTAATTGGTTTGCATGTATAATACAGTTTTTACAAAAAAGAAATAGTAAAAACATGTAAAAATATTTTGCTTTTTAAATCATTAAAAGTAAAATTATGCAAAGGAAGCTTACATGAAAAATTAGAAAGGAACATTTTAATAATATTGTTCACCAAGGCCCGAGAGACATTTATCATTGAGGGTAACTGAATGAATTTTCAGCAAGTGTGTATAAGGAGGATATAAGAAGTCTATGTTATGAGGATAAGAATGTATAGATAACGCTTGACTAAACAGGAAGAGGTTAAGTTCGTAATGATCTGGGAAGCATCCTTTCGGGAGTCTGTTGAAAAAAAGTAAGAGTTCTGGGGATGAAGCTGTCTCATTTGAACTTCTTCCTAATCAATGGATTACGGAATGTCGTTGAATCTACTCTGGATTCATTGCATAGCTCTGAAGGTCTGGACCGGTTAAACTATGAAATGGAGTTCAATGCATGAAAAAAGCGACAGCAATATTTCATCTGTGAGAAAGGAGTTTTAGTGTAAAAATAATTAATCACCCACAAGGCCTAGTAAGCGCTTTTGAACTCTATCGAGCGTGAAAACTGTTGTTTGCGCAGCTCCAATCCAGATATTTGACTTTTGTAATCATTTCACACTAAGCAAGGCGATAATTCCACTAAGACTCACTGGGTTATTAGGAGCGAGAAAACTTTGTGAGGAGAATAAAAAAGCAGGATTCAGGACGTGAAAGTTTCTGTCTTACATCTCGAGATATATAGCAGGCGCACCAGACCATATATGACCTCAATACACTTACGAATAGGAAATGTATGTGCTATATGGATTCCAGAGAGAAATATTATCTGGCACGGCCAAATGAGCCAACATTCCTACCAGCAGTCCTAGCAATTGATTCAATATAATCATTCCACTTCATATCCATTGAGACGAAGAAGGCGTAGTGATTTGCTCACCTAGAAGTTAGCATCAGCCATGCTGGTGGACGTGAAAAATGTGGAAGCGATAATGCATTTTTGATCGGATGGATCATGACTGGAGGAGCCAGGTACTTTATGGAGAGGTACAAGAAACCGATATTTTTCCAAAAAAGTTTATTAATTGATCGCAGTTACAAATTGCCTTTGAAGTGGAGTTAGTTTTTGTCACAGTAGAAAACCAAGGCAAGGAGCCACATTGTGCGAATCCTCGTTTATTATAACGGGAGAACCTTAGAATCTAAATTAGAAATTTATGATGGGATATTCAATTTTCTTGGAGGTGTTTGACTACTGAATTTGCCTAATGTTTACTAAATTAAATTAAGTGCTCGGGCAGTGCACCCAACGCCACTTGTTGCCTGTCCGGCAAATTAATCTGACTATCGCGTGAAATTTAAACTTATTTCCAATTTTTCGTTTGAATAAAAAAAATGAGCAATTTATATTTTGTTTGTTATTACATAATTTTATTTTGCCCGTATAATGTTGGTTAAAATTCATTTGTTTGCACAATTACAATCCATTGTTGAATAATCTTACATTTTTTCGGGTCCAACTTTCTAAATTCGCTGATTATATATTTGAATGTTTCATTGTTATTTCAACACAATCTATTATTATTATTATTCTGAAAAACAAAATATTTTTCGCTTGGTTTCTTTTATAGTCACATGCGGTGTCATAACGAAAGAGTTATTGACAAAACTCATCGCAGGTCCTTGATTCTGAGAACGATTTCGGTTTGATGGGATGATGATACAAGAGAAATTTTGTTAATTTGTTTTTGAATTCCCTTTTTTCATTATACCCAAAACTCCAAACTTAACAGGAACAATTTTAGATTTAAATAACACTTCATTTTTTTATTTCCACCTTAATTTTTTGCTTAGTTTTGTCAGTCTTCTCAAAGACGTTTTGTCACATCTTCTAATTGTTGTTATTATTATTATTTTATTTTCTGTGATTTCTGATGTGTACTCATTTCTTTCTGCCCCCCCCCCCCCAGGGACCTAAGGTTAGAAATATCATCATGATATTTTCTACTGAAAAAAAAATTACATAGACAAAGCCTTTCGTAAAGTGTGGGCTGTACTCGTGAGAACATTTTTTTGTATTTCTTTAAGGCATGAGCTTTCAGGAATCCCTTCAATTAGTCTACTGGAATCTTTTCCAACAAATCCGAGGGCTCCAACTACAACGGGTTTGTTGATGTTCCCATGTGCCATATTTTTGAGATTTCGATTTATTATTATTATTATTATTATTATTATTCGTCTTTTGCCTGGTTTACATTTATAACATCAGATCTTGCATTATGTTTTTCTTTCATGGAATATTTTCAGACTTTTGAAATGATGGGATTCTACGTTTTATTCCGATTTAAAGTTCGGTATTATAATTGATTGCATGTCTATATCTTACTACTCAGTGTCACATGGCGTCATAAAATCTCACTAAATCTGGAACTAACGAGATTTTTAAGCTCATATTTCCTGATCAGTCTGCGACAGTTGAAAGGGTTAACTCAGATTCGTCTAATAAATGGGCGTTTATGGACAGTGAGTAGACTACGGGACAACGCCCAGCAGGACCCCTACACTGCGCTTTACGGAGAACTGCAGGTACAACTTGAAATTCACAGAGATTGATAACTGGCAGGAACTTGCGGCTGACTAGAACGACTTGCAACTGACGGCAGCAACTAAGGAGGCCTCACGATGAGGACAAACGAAACCATGAGATGATGGATAGAACACGATGAAAGGAGAAAAGACGGCAAAATCAAATTCGTGCTCTACGCTTTTATTACGTGGGGATGAAATTATTTTATAAGAAACTGATTGCTGAGTCGTTCTAAACGTTAGGCATTGCGGAACTGATTCTACAACCTTGTGTAAATTAATTGAAATAACCGCTTTAGTTTCCTTTCTTTCACAATATGGTCAGTGTTATTACTACTGGAGTGACAAGGTGTAATCGATTTCTATTTTTCCCTCAGAATAGGTCATTTGAAGTGTTGTGCAGTAATATGAATCTTTTTCCGGGGTGTATGATGAAATATGTTTGGCCTTGAAAAATATTGTGTCATCCGTCACGCCCATAAACTATTGTCTCTACTGTCGATTATTCGTCCTAAGGCCAAAAATACGAAAGAAGAGTAAATAATAACGGAAGTATTCGATTTGTTTCAATTAATTTGCACAAGAGTGTAAACAACCAAGGAGTGACCATTATCTTACAAGATGGTTGCCGACAATTTGACTTCATAGTCAACAATATTCTTATTATCCATCATATTATTTTGTGAATTCAATATAAGGCCTTTTGGCTTCATGTACGCGCTTATTTAAAAAAAAAAAAAAGAGGGCGTAAGGGTTAATAATTTGTCGCAATATCTCAGTTAAATTCAAAGAAGTCAAGTCAGGGTAATATTGGGTTGTCTAAATTTAAATAATTGCTCTAGCTGTCACCATAGTAATTTTAATTTTAATAATGCTTATAAAAACGCGTGAATTTCAAGAATTAGTTATTCCAAAAATTTCGCTTGAAGAAAGAACAGAGCTTGGTGCTTTAATTCAATTTAATTCAAATAATTATATTAAAGTTTTCGGCTATTGTTTTGAAACATGAGAACTCTTATGTAGTAAAGGAATCATATTTTTAAATAAATAATTATATTTAGGCTCTACTTTTGTATCGAGCACTGTTTTTTAAAAATAATAACTAAAATACTAAAGAGCTTTGGATTATTTACATAACGAGTTCTTTCCTATTTTCTATATATTTTCAAACACACACAAACATACACACACACACACACACACACACACACATATATATATATATATATATATAATGAAAGGGAGTTAACCCGCGTCAATTATTACTATGATTACTATTTTTAAACAAAAAACTTTCCCGTGATTTCTTTCGAATACACATAAGCTCGAAACGTATCTTAACGTAAAAAAATAACATCATATATTATGAATTGAATTCAGTCGAAAATTATTGTAATATATTTTTGTTTATACGTTCTATTTATAGATACAAATATTTAAGTAAATGCTCTGTTTATAATAAATAGTATTAACTACATTTACCGGTAGAGCACTTATTTAGCGAACGCCTTTCGTCTTATTTGAGAGGTAAATATATAAGTTATCAAGGCAAATCCATGTTTTTCTTTGTCTTTATTCGTATTGTACTTTTGCAGATATATTTAATATATATATATATATATATATATATATATATATATATATATATATATATATATATTATAAATTAAATGTTTCAAAATTTTTATATATATATATATATATATATATATATATATATATTCGAAAGAGAGGAAAAAGAAACATATATACATATATATTTTCCAACCATCAGCTCTCAATAAGCAAACAGATCCTACAAACTAATAACCGCAGGCTATATGGCAATTCTTCCAGTGAAACCATCTTTAACGAGTCCAAGAAAGAATATGAAACGAGTGAATAGTGGATTTCTGGCAACGCAGCACAAAAAAAGCCTACGTGAAATAATATGGTTCAACACACCACTCAACAAAACGTAAAACAATCGTAGGAAAAATATTCATTAAACCCATATACAAACAGTTCCCCCTCAGGCAATCTCCTCAAGATATTCAGCAAAAACATAGTAAAAATCAGCTGCAGTTGTTTTTAGAACTTGGCATAAATAATAAAAAAAGGACGCAACAGGTAAACGACCAATAGACAAACCGCACAAATGAAATCCAATTGTAAATGCAGAGCGAAGAATTAATGTCCCTTAAACAGCAATTGCTTGCAGAACAATGTAATATAAAAAGCCACTGTAAAATCATCTGATTACGAAGAAAGAATATACATAGGAATAACTGAATGATCCTGGAAACAAACAAACTACGCACACAAAACATCCTTTACAAATAGCAAATGCGTGAACAGTACAAAGCTTTCTAAATATATATCGGAAAATTAAAACAAACCAAATCACATCAAAAATATCATGGAATGAAAGGAAAACACCATTCGCCTACAGCAATAAATCCATAAGCTGACAGCCGACAACTGATTTTGAATATAGATTGCCAGTGAGCAAACAGAGACGATACCTTTATTGAATTAAGTAGACCGCGTGCCCATAGAGGAAACCCATATATGAGAGGTGTGTCTAATTGGTCGCATTTCTAATCTATCTTTGATTACTATTCGGATCTGTGCTTCTATGTTATCCTCTATTACTATATGGACCGCTATTCTCTACTCTATTCACTATACTATTTCTTTGTTTCGGATCACTATACGGATTACTGTTCGGGCGACTATCATCGAACAAGTACTATTAGTGCGAGTGATAATCGTAGGCGTCTGACACCAGTGTTGTTCAACGGCGTTACTGTAGCTGTACAAAATTTCTAATACAACGAGTATTACGAAAGTGATAAGGACTATTCGTTGGCATTAATAAAACTGGCAACGAGTGTTCGTTGACATCGCAAAACATACTTAGTGAGCTTGAGTAAATTGATGGCGAAACAGGGTCTGGGAGAAATAACAAAAAGACAAAATTTATTAAGAGCTACAACGGACAGGAAATTGTGGAGAGGCATGACGTCCTGAGGAGACACGGCACATAAAGAAGAAGAAGAAGAAGAAGAAGAAGAATCCATAACAAAGAAATGCATTTCAAGAGAGCATCTACTGGGGAGAAATGCATTTCAAGAGAGCATCTACTGGGGAGAATTACATGTAATTTAATGTGGTCTGTTTATTTTATATTATTATTGCTTATAGGGTTCTGAGTCCTTCCTTGTGTGCTGTAGTGTATTTTAGTATTTATACACAACTTCAAGTAGAATACTCAAGATCTTTCTAAAATTGGACAAATATAATACAAATTTAACAGACAGATCGTGACTGTTCTTTTTAGTCAAACTTGATTGTGTGTATATACCATTGTTTACTTTATTTCTATTTGTCTTTTATGAATACTGATTCTTCTTCTCCTTCCACTTCATTTCCTATATCTAAACAGTTAAAAACAGCCTGGTGTACTAATAGCCATTTACTTATACTTCATCGACAATCACAGAATACCGCTAATAACAGTAGGATAATAGTTCATTCCACATTTTTTAAAGTTTAGCGAAACACAGAGGTCTTTCTGAGCGTAATCATAACTCGGAGTTTACATTCTCTAAGTTGAGCTTGCATGGATACAAGTTGATTTCATTGATATGGAATTATTTTCGAATAGGCAATTAATTTTGAAGATATTCCGGTAATGTATAAGGTAGAAATGGTTTTATTACTTTATCAGTTTATTTGATAATCTGAATCTTTTCATGGACGTTGTTGTTTATCGCACCGAGGCCGAGTTTATCCTACTGACAAACATTACTCAGGATTTAAGGTTTCTCTTTAAAATTGTAGTATAAGACAATCCCTGATTATTAAGGCTGATTTTTGTGATTTAAAGATTGTGTTATACGCGAAAATATACGGTAAATATATATACACATATATATATATATATATATATATATATATTTTCTTTTTTTTTGAACAATAAAAAATATTAAAAAATTAAAATCTTCAGACAAACTGGGTTATAGATTAATATTCTTTCGTTTTTTTTATTATTATTTCATTTAGATTCCTCGACTAGTTTCGGCCGAAATGGCCATCATCGGGAGGAAAAATATTTCTGCTTGCTGGTAGCAGTAAACTACAGAAATTAATCTTTTGCTGGAGAAAATGAACTTTTGTCTGTAGTTTTCATTTGTTTTTTTTATTTTTTTATCTTTTTAACATGAATCTTTTAACATTCCTTGTGTTGGTCAAACAGTCTCATTTAAGTTGTTATTTGAGATAACAGCTGGATAGATACATGCTGCTCTGAATTCCCTTGATCAGTTTGACAGTTTTATTGGTTCCTGAAGAGGGGATGTGTCTCTGTTTAGTGTTTGTGTGTGTGTTATTTGGTTCTTAGGGAGTGAGTGAGTATGATATGTGTAAAGCGTGTGTATTGCTGTGGGTGTGTGTTATCATTTGGCTCATTAGGGAGTGAGAGAGTATGATGTGTGTAAGTGTGCATATTCGTGTGGGTGTCTGTATAAGTGTGAGGCCTCCACACCTCCGTAAGCATGTCCGTCTTGTGTGGATGAGAAATGTGGGTAGGTTTTGATTTGTTGAGTTTTATATTAGTACTATCTATATTGTTAAATTTATGGTTTAGCCCGGCAGGATATTTTGTTTTTAGACGTTGTATCCACTTATTTTCATGGGACTCTAAAATCTTTCTAATGTTATATGCTCTGAACTTTTCTATTCTCTCAATTATAGTGAATTTGGCATGGGTTTTGAAGTCGTGTTTTTCCAGGCGGAAATGTTGTTCTACACGTAATAATTTTTCATGGGGAGTCGACTTAATTCGATTGCGATAATTATTAATTCTGTAGTGAAAGGGCCATTCTGATTTTCCTACATATTGTTTCTGGCATAGTGTGCATTCTAGGAGGTAAATTATGTTATGACTTCTACAGTTAGAATCGTGGTAGATTTTGAAAGTAGATTTAGTGATTGAGCTAGTGAATGAATTCGTGTGTTTAATATAGTTGCAGCATAAACTTCTTTTGTTGTTACATGGTTGGGAAAATCTTGTTGTTTTTGTTCTTAGTTTATTACGGATTACCTTGTCCCCTGAAATGTGGTTACTACCTTTTTTTTTTTTTAGGTTCTTAGGTCTACGATATGCAAGAAGACCGGGTTCCTTAAACAGTTTTTTTAGGTCTGGTTTGAGATGTAGTATTTCCCAGCGACGTTTGATTATTTGGGATAGTGGAGGCAGAGTGGGATTGAAAGTGGTTACTAGAGGGATGCGGCTAAATTTATTTTTAAACTTGTACATTAGGGTGTCTTCTCTAGATGTGGAAATTGCTTTATTTATTTGGTCCCTGATTAGGTGTAGTTTATAGTCACGTGTTGTGAAATGCTGCTCCAGATTTTCAATGTGTTTATTTAATTCTTCATTGTTGGAACATATGCTTCTGAGTCTAAGTGCTTGTGAATAGGGAAGGTTCTCTTTGAGGTGTTTAGGGTGGGAAGACTTAAAGTGTAGATAGTTGTGGGTCTCGGTGATTTTAGTGTGTAGTGTCGTTTGTAGTTTCCTGTTTTCATCTATGTAAATGCGGGTGTCTAAAAATGTTACATATATTTAAATGTTATATATATATATATATATATATATATATATATATATATATAGTCTTAAGGTGTGCTATATTTATGGGATAAAAAGCTCAATATCAGAGATAGATCGTGTAAAAACATAAAAGTGAACATTGAACTCAACACTTAGATTCGACAATCTGTTTCATGCTGGACGCAATCGTCAGGCCACGAGTGTTGTTTATTTTTTCTCGGGTATTTATATATACTGCTCAGTGGTGCATTGTTGGTAGTCTATTTTGGCGGTTATTTTGCCAGAAGTCGTTTATTTGTTTATTTATTTATTTTGTTTAAATTATTTTGCTTGTCTTTATTTTTTTATTTTCATTTCTTATCCTATATATATATATATAAATATATATATATATATATTAAAAAAGGGGTGCCGCAAACGTTTTTGGTTGTAATGTGGATTTATTGAGAAAAAATATTATACTTTGTTTTATATAATTTCACGACACGTGTTTCTGGTCTGGTCTCGCAACTGTCGCAATATGTAAAAATCTCCACTTTCACCTGAAGACGGTTGCGAGACCAGACCAGAAACACGTGTCGTGAAATTATGTAAAACAAAGTATAATATTTTTTCTCAATAAATCCACATTACAACCAAAAACGTTTGCGGCACCCCTCTTCTTTTTAATATACATACTTTTCTCTCGTTGGAACCACTACAACATATTTCTTTTATATATATATATATATATAAATTTTAATCGTAGAAAAAACGCTTATTTAATAGTTTTGTTTTGGTTTGGGAAGATATGTAAAGCTATCTATTCAATTTTGGGGGCGATTGTTGTAACTATTACTTTGGCGGTAGCAGTTTTTAATTTGTTTATTACTTCATGTATTTATTTGGATTGGTTATCTTTATTTGTTTTTTCTAACGGTTAATTTATCGGAATCAGTGTAATAGTTTGTTTATTTATTTGGTTTAATTTGGATTAATTTATTTTACTTGTTTTTTATTATTTATTTATTATATTGTATATTTTTATTTACTCTTTTCCGTTTTCGATTGTATTTAACGTAGTATTTTTTATCGTTATATAACAGTTATAGCTATGTTTTTCGTCCGATTTTTGGTTTGATTTTTATAGTCTAATATTTTGGTCATAATGGTTTGTTAATTTGTTTATTATTTACTTTATTTATTTGGGTTCATTGATTTTGTTTTTTTTTATTTTGTACTTATTTATTCTATTTCATCTAATCTAATGGGTGTGATGTGGTAATTTGTTTGGGTTAATTTATTTTACTTATTTTATTTTCATTTTTTTTTATTTTACATTATTTATTTTTATTTTTTTCAGTTTTCGATTTTTCACGTTACTTACGTGTATGTTTTACTGTGCCGTAGAGATGTTTTTTGATACACATAATAAACAAACTCATTTAAGCTGTAAAATCGAATCATCCTTGATAATGGCTAAAGGTATAGCCGAAAGCGCTTGGAATTATAAAACATTTGGGCAGTTTTTATACACTCTTTGTCCAGCCAAGAAAAATTAAATAAAAAGCTTAACCATAGGACCTTGTCATCCAGGATAATAGCTGCGACATTGCTCTATTTATTGAACAATTTAGTTCATGCCACATCGACAGAAAAAACTACTACAACAAAAGAATTCTCCAGTTACTATATTAGTAAAAAAAAACGCACTCTTTTTTAAATTTTCAAAATATTCAACCTTAGCGTTGCGACTGTACGTTCTAAAATTGCTTACAGTTAATAATAACACATTTCTAAAAACATATTTTGATTTACATCAAATCTTTCGTCTCCCTAAAAAAAACAATTTTCATGCCTGATGATGTCTGTATAAGCGGATGAAAGTACTAGCAAAAAAAGACCTCATACAAGTTGAATTTATTAAAAACAGGTATCAAAATATCCATCTAGAGGTTCGTGGGTTAAACGAAAATCAAGTATGTGTCCTTTATAAGGTGGGGCTTTAGATATTTTCTATAATTAATTATTTAATAATACATATTACAAAGTTTTATAATGTGTGTGTGTGTGTGTGTGTGTGTGTGTGTGTGTGTGTGTGTGTGTGTGTGTGTGTAGGCCTAATTTCTATGAATGCAGATTATAATTATTCGAAAGAAAAATATAGTCTTATCAAAAAAAATATCAAGAAATATATATATTGAGTTATTTTTTTTTCGGGAGTGTCATCAGCAGTAGTATAGACATATCTTGAATATTTTTTACTTAGTTCGCAAGAGCAAGACTTCTCTCTATCCTTCTGGCTTTCTTTCACTTTCTCCCTGTCGACATTCACTTTTCGTTATTTATGCTTCAGAGTTTTTGAAAGAAAATTCTCCGCATCTTAAATCAGGTTCAATGATCCAAATTTTTATACACCTTCGTGCTGATTTTTTTTTATTATCTTTTTCTTTCTCAGGAAACGAATATCAAATCGAAAAGGCGGAACTTTTCTTTAGTATTTCTTATGCCTATTTTGAAACTGTCGTTTAATATCAATAAAACTTAAGAGTAAGGGTTCACCGGTTTTCTTCGGTTCGATAAAAAAGGATGACTATAACATTTTCCTTTTCATAAGTCACTGAAGTAATTTAAATTAAAAATAACCACAATGTTACATTCAACATGTGCTTATATAATATATATATATATATATATATATATATATATATATATATATATATATAATATGGCATCGAACAAGTAGTAAACAGATCTTAATCTAACATGTTTCACTTTATTAAAGCTTCATCAGAGATCAAGATAGAAATGATAAAATATGATAAATAGCAAAGAGAGGCAGATTAATAGTATGTTGCGTTTGACTATTTCGTATCGTTTAGATACGTGTCACGTGTAATAAAGTTACAGATAATATTTAAACATGTTTGGCAAACGCTCTCGACGCTAGAGTGTGTAAATGATAGTATGATGCAGTAGGATGTTTTGTTTGGATACGTGTCACGTATAATGAAGTAACAGATAAAATTCAAATAAGTGTAAGAAAACATTATGGATGTTGAAGTAATTAAATGTTAGTAAGACGCTGCAGGATATTTTGAACAATTTTTCGTTAGAGTATATCTCGGGCGTATTTTCTATATATATATTGATTTTTATGTATTCGGAAGAGATAGTTAGATTCCTGAATAATACATCTGTAGAAAAATGGTGAAGTAATGTAGCTTTTTGAACCTGTGTTAATAGTTGCAGTATTGCTATATATATATATATATATATATATATATATATATATATATATATATATATATATATAGCGACATTGCCAACGTCTCTTCATACTGAGAGTATCTGGTTGGCAGTTTTCTGGTTGCTGTTTCCGACTGGTATCTTATGAGACCCCAAAACTTCTTGAGAGCCTACTCTGATCAACAGTTGCATAATATCGGGGATCCTGCGGCGCTATGTCGCGCATGGAAGGGTGACCCTGCAAACACCTCCGGTGGGCAACCCGTAAGCCACACTATGTTGCAGTCTGCAGCAGTTCCCTTCCCGCACATGTTACATTAGACGACCGACGGCTACTACCCTAGGGATTTCCTTACTATGACTATAAGCAACCAAACATATAAAACTAAATCAGTTCAACAAAATTACCTAAACCTCTCAAAATTTATACTATATACATTATTCGGGCTATTGTCCTCATCTTTGTCGTCATATTTATTACAACGTTTCCGGCCTACTTCAGGTGGTTGAAATGTCAAACTGAGCCCTTTATTTCTCTTACTGGGGTAGACTGTTCTAGTTCCACATGCCATATTTAAAGGATGCCAGTTATCAGTTCTCTCCTGTTAATTCCCCTCTCCAAGTTCTCCGCTGCCTTAACTGTGTATTGAACTCACACTCTTTGGGTCATGTCAGTGGATCTAACTAACACCTTTATCCACTATGTCACGTGTCCTCGAGGACATCTGTGTATGAATTTCTGTGCATTAATTTCTAATGTCTTCACCTTCATTTTTTTACCCGTGCTCATATTGCGAAACGTTGTAATAAATATGGCGACAAAGATGAGAACAATAGTCCGAATAATGTAAATCGTGTACATAATACCTCATCTCAGAAATATAGACAGATACTCTCAAGATTTATTTCTCCAGCATTCGTGGTATTCTTACCTACTTCGAACAGTCTCCGGACATGCTAACTCTGTGTGAAACTAATCTTAACTGTTTAATCCTCTCCTCTCGTTTCTTGATTCATGGCTATCTCCCCTCTCCTTCGGAAGGTCTCTAATGTCCACATGCAGAGCCTAGGAGTCTAGGTCCGCGAACATCTCCCGCTGTCTAAGAAACTCTCTTTTGAATCTCCAGACAATTCTTACATATCTCCGTCTCTCTCTACGAAACTCAACCAGCTTTCTCTACCGTTCCCCTTCTTCTGACTGTTGCGTGTAAGATAGTATTTCTGATAATATAGTCAACGCTATGTCTCTGTACCCGATTGCAAATGTATTTATGTTCGGTGATTTAATGCTCACAGTTGCCGATGGCTTAAACACTCTGTCACTGACCTCGCTGGCATCAAAACCCTGAACTTCTCAATCACTCAAATTCTCACACATGTGGTGGACTTACCCACGCGTTTCCCCAATAACCCTGATGGATACGCTTCTCTTCGAGATTTCTAGATATGTTTTTTTTTTACCTCTATCTCTGTGTAATATCTTACTATGCAGCTATGCTCTCTTGGCAAATTATGCGGTGGTGAATGTAAACATCCCTTTGCGCCCCCCCTACCAGACATGCGCATTTTACAAAGAGAATATGTTTCTGTTATCAACGGATTTGGACACGTCTCGTGATTTCCTTCGTGACATCCCGTGAAATGAATTTTTAATAATCCTGTTCAAAAATACGCGTCTGAGGTCCCCTTCTAGGTGTAAGCCGACATCGGTGCTTTCATTCCAGCAAGGAAATACCAAGTTAAATCGCCTTCATCTCCACGGTTCTCCCCCTGCATGCGCGTACGCTGTACTCCACAGGAATCACTACTTCCAGCTGTACCAGAGACTTACGTCTGATAGGAAGAGATGTCTCTTTGTCTCTGCTCGTAATCACTGAACGTCTGTCCTAAAAGAGGTGAAATTACTGTTGGCTCATAGTATGTAACAACGTATAGCTTCTCGCAAGTTCGTTTCTAGAGATTATTAGCGGCTCTTCCAGAGTTTGCTGAACGGCAGCAAATATGCAAAACCTCCTTTATTTAATGGATTCGAAGTCCTGACATCTACAGCAGATAAAGTTCAAAGCTTTCGTCGGTAATTCTCATCCAACTTAACACCCGATTCATCTGGAGGACCCACACCTGATTTCCTCACTAGGACAGAGGTTCCTCAGAATGATATGTGCATAATCCCGTCACTGGTCTCAGACATCATTTCTAAATTAGATTCCCATAGGGAAAGCGGAGGAGATGGAATCCCAGTCGTTGTCCTAAAGAAATGTTCTCCCGAGCTGGCTACATTTCCCTCCAAGCTCTACAACTATTGTCTCGCTTCTTTCTGTTTTCTAGCTTGTTGGTTTGTTCTGTTTGGTCTGTTTTGTTTTACGGCTTATCAACCTCAATGGGTTATTTAATGCCAACAAAATTTTAACTGCTGGTAAGAATGTATAACTGTTTGTATGGCTGGTATTTTTTTTATTATTATTTTAAAGTATTGCTGATAATAATTTTCCTTCAAAAATTATTGCTGGTAATAATTGTTTTTATTACAAAGTATTTCTTGTATTAAAACCTATTTTTACACAAGTTTGGGTGTTAACGATTTACTCATAGCTACCACCCCGGGTCAGGGTAGACCTGGGAACCCAGCTTGTTGGTAGTCCTCTTCTATAGTTCCTATTTTAGAACGCTGGACAACCTTCTGATCTCTTTAACTATCGACTTATTAGCCTCCTACCGCTTTTCGGAAAAGTATTCGAGGCTTTAATCGATGCTGATGTAATTAAACGTCCTACATCTCACGAACTACACTCTGACAAAAAATATGGTTTCCGTTTTTCCATGTCTGTCGCTGATGTGATAACAATCATCACTGAATATGTATATCAAGCTTTTGATAATAACGGCGAAGCTCGAATGTTGGTTCTAGATATCTTGAAGGGTTTTGAAAGTTTTTGGCACGCTAGTCTTCTACGTAGGCTCAAGCTCTACGGTATTATAGGATTATTGTTTGATGTAATCCAATCGCACTTTATCAATTCGTGAAATGAACGGGCTCGTTTCCAGATCATTTCACACGAACGTGGGTGTCACTCAATGTTTTACTTCAGTCCTACTCTGTTTCTGATCTTCATCAATGATCTTCCTGAGGTCATAATTTCCCAAGTAGGCATTTATGCAGGTGACACTACCGTTTACCCTTGTCTCAATAGCAATTCCGTCATAGCTGACAAATTAACCTGGCTTCTGCTCTAGAAAAAGTAACTCCAGGCTGTGGTTAACTGGGTCAGGAGATAGCGTTTTAATTTCAACGCCTCTCAAACTAAATTGCTCTCATTTATCCACAATAGAGAAATTTTCCTGCCCACCATCAGCATGACTGATGCTAAACTCCTGCAGAGCAACACACTGCTTCTTCTTGGTTTAAAGTTTTCAAGTGACTTGAAGTGGAACGTCTACATCGAATCAATAGCTGCATCTACTGCAAGGAAAGTTGGGTCACTGTGTCGTGCCAGAAGATTTTTCATGCCAGAGCCCATCTTCCACATTTACAAATCTACCATTCATGGAATACTGTTGCCATATCTGGTTTGGTGCCTCAGTTATTTATCTCACAGTTCTTTTCAGAATGCAAAAAGGAATCTGCAATGTAATAGATCCTAAACTGTTATCTCGACTTCAGTCACTTACTCACTGACGTGACGTGACTGCGATCTGTCTCTTCTACAAATAT
>CAHIKZ030004678.1:832500-860000 GCA_903632075.3 Acanthosepion pharaonis
ACATGATGCTATTTCTGACATTATGTTACTGTTTTGCACATGGAAGAAAGGTTGTATCCAACAGAAATCAGCGGAAGTAATAATAATAATAATATAGTTTTTTCAAAAGGAGTTGAGGTGTATCATTTGTCTCCTGTTAAGGATTGGGTTTCCAGTTCCTTCTAAAGTATGTTCATGTTTTTTTTTTGTTTTTTTCACTCGACGTAGTCCCTTTCGTCTGAGTGGCATTATCGACTTGTAGTGAATTGATTAAAAATCATACCCGGGTAACACACCATGCTTTATACCACAAGAGTCACGGCTCACATGGCTTCTGAATTTAATTTATTGAGAATGTTCAATTGCGCGAGTTTTGACTTGTTGAATTAAGATGGACTGCAATAAATACACTTTTCAGAAGAACAGATGTTTGGCATTTTCCTTACCATAAAAATTATTTACCTAAGAGGTTGACATACTGAGCATTTCTGTTAATGAGTGGGAATACAGAGGGCCAATCATCGCCGGCAGTCAAGAAGGTCTGTTATTTATTTTGAAGAACAACGTAGCCAAGGTGACATGGGATTCACATCGATATATTTGGGAGAATACCGGGAACTTGAGCGGACCGTGTTATCCGAACTGAGAAACCATTCACCCTATCCGACTCATTTGGCTGTAATGCACATGTCTGATATACACTTATCGGTTTGGTTCTAATGACAGATATTTCGGCCTTCGTATATTTGTATATGTCGACATGCTGCTCTTTCAATATAGAATAATAATAATAATAATAATAATAATAATAATTATTATTATGTTATTATTATTATTATGTTATTAATATTATTAAAAATAACAAATATAACAATCCTCATCATCATCATCATCATCATTATTATAATTATTACTACTTCTATCTTAAACTGAAAATAATTAAAGCTGATATTATTAGATGAAATTTAGATGACGTATTTACGTTATAACTGTCATTATATCTTCGAAGTTTTACCAACATTGATTAGTTAATATTAATCGTAGGGGAAAAAGATTGATTTGCCTAATAAAAACAGATATAATTTAATAGACACACTTCGCTGTTAAGAATTTAGTTTTGCAACTAATTATTATACTACAGTTATCGATGCTTACCTTGTACCTCTCGAGTCTTGTTGCAGATTAATATAAACCTAATAGATACCAAAAATAAAACCAATAATATTATTGGAAATGACTAGGATATCGGTTAGTCCTGCAGGTTATTATTGGCTACCCCATTTAAGACCCAAGTTAATTTACGCTAAGTTTAATAATTCTATCTCACGCAGAGGGGGGGATTCCTTTTGTTCGAGAATAAATTTCAATCGACGCCGCTCGTTTTTAAGGAATTGTTAATAAGAATTTGCCCTCTAAATTCTCTATAAATTCTGCTCTAGATTCATCTGGAGAATAGATGTCTGATTTCCCATGAAGAAACTCTCTGTTGAGTGATATACATCATATAACGTCTTCTTTGGTTTCTGGTATCATCTCTAAACTGAGTCCCTACAAAACATATGGACGTGATGGTATCGCTGCAAAATGTGCCCTTGTTCTCTCTAAACTGTGCAATAAATGTCTGACTGCTTTCTGTTTTTCTGCTTCTTGGGAATCGTGTTCTGCAGTTATTGTCTTTTATTACTCGAACGAACCGTCTGATTCTGTTAACTATTGGACTCTGAGCCTTTTACATTTTTTGGCAAAATATTAGAGTACCTAATCAACTCAAAACTGATTAATCATCTCATATCGCAGGGTATTATTTCAGATAAGCAATATGCATTTTGCGTCTCTAGGTCAACCCCTGATGTATTATTGCTGGAAGTTTCTATCAAGTTTTAGATAAGAATGGTGAAGCTAGGGTTACTACTTTGGACATCACGAAAGCCTTAAACAGTTTTTCATAGTCCTATCTTAATAGTAAGTTTTGATCTGTCCGATAAAGTCAAATTGGCAACTGATCTCAAAAGTGAACTACAATAGGATGTTAACGGGGAAAAGAAACCGTTTTCTAATTTTAACTGCTCCAAAACAAAACTACTCTGTATTAATCAACTGAGATACACATTTCTACCCTCCATACAGGAGAGTAACACATTGCCGCTTCTTGGACTAACATTCACATGAAGTGGAAATATTGTATTAAATCAATTAACAGGTGTGTTGCTAGGAAAATTGTTTCACTGTTTAGTGCTAGACAATTTTTCTCTTCAGAATTTATCTTACATATTTATAGACTACCATTCATCCATGCTTCCAGTATTTCTACTTCATATGATTTAGTAATCTTGTATATTTTTCGAGATTCTTGAAAAAATATAATTTGCAATATTATTGGTCCAGGCATGGCATCTTGGTTTCAGTCATTCTCCCACCGTCGATCCTTTAAATACATTCATGGTAATTGTTCTGATGAAATTTCCTCTATGACACCTAGACTTCATGAATTTAAGCAGAGTACTAGGTTGGCAGCTAAATCTTGTCGTATTATTGTTGAAATGGCTATAGAAACTAAGTTCTATTCTAACAGTTTTTTTTCTCGCACTTCTAGTTTGGGTAACTATCTTCCAGTTTCTTTTCCAGCCAATTTTGATCTTCAAAAATTTTAATACAATGTCATTCCTTGTCTCCTGTCTTGATTCCACTTCTTTTGGTTCTCGCTACTTAATACTATTGTAATTGTCTTATTCTTTCACACTCAGTAAGCCCCGTTGTTTTAGTGGCTTTATATCCTTGCTTCGACTGAAATTATTTAAAAAAAAAGATATTTTACTACAGATGGTCGTGAAATGAAAAATGTGTTTCTAAATGTCATTGTGAAAATAGTGAATATTCCTTTCGTTTCGTAAATGCTAACATCAGCATACTTTTGCAGACGTGAAGATTTTTGCAATTTCAGAAAACTACATTATTCTTATTTTAGCCTTTTAATACAGGTACTTTATTTCTTTAGTGCATAAATATTTCAATGAACATTGAGTATCAATTATTTACATTGCAAATGAGACTATTGTATTTCCTTTTTAAAATCTCTGGCATTTATAGAGATAAAACGGGGAAAAGGGCAAAATAATAATTCTTCTAATTAAAACAATTTTACTCATTATATGGAGCTCAGTGGCCCTGTGAAATTAACGAGTAAAATAGGAATCCCTGCCTTTCACAATTCCAAAATAACTTGTCTGAGATGAAGTTGGATGCCAATAATATAAAACACACAGATATTATTGGCTTATAGATGGCTTTCTGTAAGTCTATATGTATTTTTGGAAATTGATTAAGTGGTTATAGTAATTTAACTTCTCAAATTGATACAAGCTAAATATATCTTCTGTCTCCATTAGAGCCAAAAGAATTGTTTCTTTTGTCTGGCTTTAGTCTGAATATTAACTTATTTGAAGCTTCATAGATTTCTTCTCTTTTTTTGCATTTCAGCTTGAATGTTTCCCGTCAAAGACTTCAAAATCTGAGATTGAACAGACGATAAAATGCTACATCAGCCATCTGACTGGAGAAAATATCTATGGATTCGTTTGGAAGGGGTTCAGTGAATACCTAATGCAAGGTGCGTGTAATATGTTTCTGACAAGCGCTGGCATCCAAAAAAATGTCGTTCTCTTTCGAAAGCAATGTAGTGAGAAATTCATAGGAAATGATTGAGATCGAATTGAACATATTTCAGGATTTGTAGCAAGCTTCTTCTTTGAATTGAAAAGAAAAGATTGGTATCCTTTTATACACATTCTATAATAAAAGGCAATGCATATGTAATAGTAAACAGTTACGTTTCACGAAGATGCTAGCGGAAAAAAAAATAAATTTGCCAACATTGCTAGATAAGAATTATATTTTTATCGAAGTGCTTTAAGGTCATATCCTTTTTAGATTATTTGTCTACGAATTGTGGCTCTTCTATATATATTAAGAACAGATTTGAAAGACGAGAGGCTTAACCGTTAAGCCAGAACAAGAAGTTTTCACAGACATTCACTTGCACACGCCATTAAACCATATATATATATATATATATATATATATATATATATATATATATATATATATATATATATATATATATAAAACATTATATAAAAATGTATGTCAGCAAATGCTTATGTACCATCCATTTACTTATAATATTATATACACACAGCGGTTCTCTTACGGTAATCGAAGTTAAGCAATGCTTTACCTCGTTAGTACCTCAATGGTTAAGCGCTTAGAAATAACAGGTACTGTAAGCTTGGAGATGCGGGGCGGGTGAGGTAATGGATAACACCTCGGTATTGGAAATCACAGAACCGAGTTCCAATCCCAGTTATTTTCGTTATATTAATTGGCCCGCAAATACACTTGAAAAAGTTCTGTTTCTACCACTAGCTATGAGTCAATTATTAGGAATTATATCAGTAAATCATTATTATCTCAAAAAATTATTACAATCTACAAATATTTTTATAAATTCAAATAAACTGGAAAACGTTGATAAAACGTAAAAAAAATATATATATATATATATATATATATATATATATATATATATATATATATATATATATATATATATATCCTCTTCTTTCCTCCATCTATTCACTTCCCTCATTTTGAATACTTATCATTTTTTTTTTATATTTCCCCCAATTTTGAATCTACATATGTCTTTGTGCCTGGTAAAATTTTTATCCATTTACTTTTGTGAAAATGTTTGGTCTGATTAGTTAAAATCGTAGTATCGATTTAACTGAAAAAATATTACCATGATCATTTACAGTCTCCGTTTTCATAATAATTATTTGCTCTGTTATTACATTGAGCTCTCTCTTGATCTATATCCTTTTTGGGATTATCCATACGGATTACCAAATAATATCATTTCATTATATATATATATCCACATAGCAATTGTCATGTTTCAAAAACAGAAGCTAAAAACCCCCCAATTCAATTTTAGAAATTAAATTAAAGTACCTACTTCTGTTTTATCCTCAAGCGAATTTTTCAATAATTGATTTTGAAATTTACGGAAATTTATAAGCATATACATTCGTAATATTAGTTTCTTTGGATATGGAGAAAACCAATCATATTAATAAGGGGCGGTAGGGTATTTATTTTCGCTGACAAAATGTTAATGGTCAAAGTTGAAAATGATAAAATAAAAATAACAGGTACAGCTTTAACTTTAAAAATCAGGAGATCAGTCGAATCCGCTAACTTAGTATCAATCTTACGTAACTCTCAGTGAATCAAATCACACTGCGAACATAATAAAACACAACCCTAAAGGAATTGATCTAGCTTACCAGAAACTCTTATTGTAAAATAATTCTTGAGGAAAAAAAGAAAGAATAGGAAAATAACTTAAAGATCGAGGGTCATAAAGCCAAACTAGAATTTGAATCTCAAATTAAACAACTTATGTAGAACAATTCGATGAAAAGAAAAAAAACATTATTTGTTTTAACGTCCCTTTTAACTTAGAGGTAATGTGTAAAATAGGGAAATTAATTTTCAAGTTGCGTACAAAACACTTCTAAAAAATCAGAATTACATAAGATATACAATAAAAACACAGTTAAATTAAGCTACAGCTGCACTAATAATTTGGAAACAACAATAGACAAAACAACAGGAATTTCTGAACTAATGAGCAAAAAATATACGTAATACTAATAATTTATGCAACTGTAGAAATAAGAATAGATGTCCTTGAAGTGGAGCTTGTAAAACCGAATATTCTACAAAGCAGAATTTATAGATATTAATGGCCAAAATATAACATACATATACTGAAGGTACTTTCGAACGTAGACGTTACAATCATACGTCATCATTCAATACAGTAAGTATTAAGTGCTCTATCAAACTTTCTGACCATGTGTGGAATTTAAAAGAAAAAAACAAAAGTGATCCGATTGTAAATTGGAAAATTTTTTAAAAGGCAAAGCCTTATAAAAAACACAAAAATATTTGCAAGAGATTTGCAACAGGAAAAATTAGCAATAATGACATTCGAAACTTAAGTCCTTGCAAACATATTAAGAAAATCGTGAGAACAATTTATGTATTTACTAGCGGCATGGGCTACAAGGAATTCTTTCAATGAGTCTATTGGAATCTTTTCCAATCAATCCGAAGAATCTAACTACAAGATGGATTATCGATGTTCCCATATACCACATTGTTGAGATTTCGATTTCAAGGGCGTTTTGAAAAATTATTATTATTATTATTTTCCCTTTTATTTCTGGTGTGTACTCATTTCTTTCCGGGTCCCGCCCAGAGACCAACGGTCAGAAATGCCATCATGGCATTTTCCACTGAGAAATTAAAAAAAAAACTCACATATTTTACATAGATAAAGCCATACTTAATGTGCAGCCTTAACTGGAGGGAATATTTTTTTTATTTCTTTAAGGGAGATTTTTCAGTACATATATTATCCCATTCTGTCATGCCGTGTATAAAATTCAGTGGGTGCCAATAACATGCAACCTGATACAAGATGGTCAGTTGTTTCCGGATATTCATCACAGAATCTAAATTTTGGGCTAACACACTTTTTTTTTAGTTTGTGTGTTCGATAATTTCTAGTGAACAAGCATTGGTCCTGTGGAGCAAAGATAAAAAAATTATGTTTCAGCTTTTAACTCAGCATTACGAAGCCACGGATCGGTACGGGGTTTGTCTACATCAGTTTGTTTGGTACGGGCAGAGTATTGACCATGAGGCGGTTTATATTGCCATCGTTTTGCCTTTGCTTTCTTTTTTAAGTATTTAGCAACAACAGTCTGTGTATTATGATTTACTTGCATTTCTTCACCCAATTATTGATACACATCGCGAGACCGTTTCCTTCGCTTTCTTTTCATTATTTGATTTGGCTTTGTGTTACTTGATCCAAAGTTGGAAATAGTCGATTGGTAACCAAGTGTCTCTTCGTTGTTAGAAAAGTTTGTGTCATATTTTTCGGTCTCCGGATTGGTCCATCTCTGAGATACCCGGCCTTTGTTAGGTTGGATGTTATGAATATTTGTAAAGCTGAAACAACCTAAAAGCACATATTTTACATAGATAATGCCGTTCATAAGGTCGGATTTGTATTTGTGAGGATAATATTTTATATTACATCAACACATGGGCTATCGGAATATATCAAACTCTTTTTTTAATGAAAGCCACGGCTCAAAACACAACCGCAATTATTGATATCTTCATCTGCCACATTTTTGCCATTTCCATTTCAAGATCTCGTTATTTGCATAGTTTTTTTGAAGATTTTTATATCATTATTATTTTTTGCGTTGTTGCCGTTGTGTTTTATCTTTTGTAATACGAGTTAGTCTTAGTCTCAATCAAGACAAATGATGCGGCCAAAAACGAGAAATAAAATGCATATGATTATGGTTGATGCACGGTGAAAGATCTATGCAAGTTGCGAGACGTACCCATCAGTTTGAATTATTAGTATTATTTGTGGTAGTAGTTGTAGTATTTGAGTGTAGTACTTTGACATGATGGAAATTCTGTTCTTTAGCCTTGTGTCAAAAAGACTCCCATCAATACATTAAGTTTTCGCAGTATCTTCTTAGGATAAATAATGCCAGTTTCCAGAAAGTCTACAATCTTGGTCTCAATTCTAATTTTCTTTAAGAGCTCTTTTAGTTTTTCTAGGTGGTGTTCCATACCCACCCATTACTACAGAAATTACTTTAACAGCCATGTGCGATTGCTTTTCCAACTCCGTGACATCATCCTGTATATTTTAGTGTATTTTTTTTATCATATGGGATAGAAAAATCAATAATTTGACGCTTGCTACTTTTTTCTTATCTATTACACAGTAAGCACGGTTTTTCGTGCATCAATGACATAATCTTTCCTAGAGAGAAAAAATCCCATAATATATTGTGTCAAGCATTGCTTGTGTCTACCACTGGTTTGGGCTGATATTCATAATATCTATCTTTTTATTATTATTATTATTGTTATTATTATTATTATTATTATTATTATTATTATTATTAAAATAATAAAAGAAGAGAACGATTTGAAAAAAAAAGAAAACATACAGGGTATAGCAATTTTTCGACAGTATCCCTGTCTTCTTCATGGTATGTTCTTTATGTATACATGTATAAGATATAATAAATACGTCTTTGTACAGACATCGTAAAAAGGTTGTATTCGTAAACAATGCGACAAAATAAATGAAATGCAATCCTTGTGAATGGAATGCAACTTAAATGTGAGTAACATGATAGGGGTGAGCATGTCTTAGCTGATAAGTAAGAGTGATTAATCAAATAGTTTAGTAAACATTTTATCGATATCACTTGTCATCTAGTGCATTCCCCCTGGGTGGGACGTTCGTATTTTGTATATTTCATTATCTTTATGTGTTTTAAGGTTTCAAATGTCCGTAGATATTAGGATTTTTTTTTTATCAGTATATATACCTTAAAATGTTCTTCGAAATTACAGCCCTGTGTGATAAAATGTTCTGCAAGTTAGGTTGAGGTCAAATTTTTGTGCCGGGCATCATATCTCTGGCTATTAAATCTTTTGTTTAAGTTTGCTTTTCTGCAAGCCGCATGAATCAAATCCTAATTGGTACATTAGGCGGCGCATATCAAATGAGAATCATTACAATTGCCACCTTTTGAAGAAATTGTAGAGTTTCTCTTTGAATTTCGTATGGAATTGACTTGACTCATGTTGTTGCACAATGAAAAGGGCTTCTCCTATTGCTGTTGATGTTGTTACTGTTCTTCTTCTTCTTCTTCTTCTTCTTCTTCTTCTCATTATTATTATTATTATTATTATTATTATTATTATTAGTGCCTTCGATTTCTGATTTCTGCTTTCTCATTTCTTTCCGGCCCTCGACCGGAGACCTAAGATCAGAAATGGCGTTATGACATTTTCCAAAAACCAAATTAGGAAAAAAATATCACACGTATTTCACAAAGATAAAGCCCTTTGTAAGGTGTGACCTGTACTCACGAGAACAATTGTTTATATTTTTTTAAAGGGTGGTCTACCAGAAATCCCTACAATGAGTCTACTGGAATCTTTTCAAAACAATCCGAGGGATCCAAATTCAATTGGAATTGTTGCTGTTCTCATGTCCCGCATTTTTGAAGTTTCGATTTCCATGTCTTGTATTTTGATAGCAGTTTGAAGATCTTCAATGATTCATTGCTGACTGCAGGGACAGCCATATCAATAGAAAGGCCCATTTTGTCTTTGCGTTCCCATAAAATTGATACAAGTCCTTCATAACCGAGTATGGGTGATGGTCAAACCATTTTCCTGCAGTTTCCTTTCCGTGAGAGTTTCAGAATTTCTTGTGCAGCTATCGGCCCATTCTCTCATGCCGGGATTTATATTCAGTGGGTGCCAATACCACAGAACCTGATACATGACGGTTAATTGTTTCTGGATATTTATCACAGAATCTGCATTTTAGGCTAACAATTTTTGTAGCATGAATACATACATGAATACATTTTCATTAGTTCACTCAAGACAAGGCCCAAGGGCCAATTATGGGAAAAGTTTACTGAGCGAGATTGTTTTAAGTGAGAAAAATGGAGGAATTAAGAAGTGCATATTACAAGGATGTGTAGAATAGTTATCGGTTGTCCCTGAAATTGAAGAGATTAATATTGTCCTGATATGGAAACATTATCTTGGGAATCTGTTCTACAAAGTGACAATTCTGGGAAAGAACCTGCCTAAGTGGACATTTTTTCCCTTACCGAACAAACACAAAAGGAATGGGGATATTTTACCAAAGTAAACGTGGCATATCGCTATTTACATTATTCGTACTGGTGTCCTAATCTTTGTCGCCATATTTATTACAACGTTTCGGCCGTTTTACGCTCTGTCCTTCTTCAGGTTGTTGGTATGTCGAACTGATCCCTTTTTTTCGTTCGCTGGGGTAGACTGTTCTAGTTCCGCGTGCCATGCTGAATGGATGTCACTTATCAGTTATCTCCCGTTAATTCCCATTTCCAAGTGCTTCACCGCCTTAACCAGGTATTGAACTCACACACTTAGGGTCTTGTCACTGGATCTAACCAACGCCTTTAACCACTTTGCCGTGTTTCCTTGACTTATTAGAGTGTACAAGTCAGTATTTCTGAGATGTGGTGTTATGTACACTATTTACATTATTCATACTATTGTCCACGTCTTTGTTGCCATATTATGTCGTTGTGATAAATATGGCAACAAAGATGAGGCACAAAAAAATTTTGCTACGCGTTCTAATGATCAGAATTCAGATGAGATTATTATGTGACGCGATTGTCCATTGGAGTCAGATACATTTTCCGTGGCTTCTTCAGCAGCGCGATGAAAATGGATCTACTTAAGTATTTGGCTTTATCACGACTGTTGTATATTTAATTTATTATTTCTTATTTATTCATTATTATTTATTACTGAAATCACCGAAAGCTGTCAGTATCTCTATTATGTTTCCATCTGATTCTACTGATTTGCGGTCAATTTGGACAGTGCCGATTTCAATTTACACGTTAATATGTCTTGTCTTTCCATATTTTGATGTATCGTCGTTTTCCAATCTTCAATCTTGGAAGTACTTCTTCCTTTAGAGGCTTTTAAATGCCATTGTATTTATTATGGCTCTCATGAACTATATTATGTTGAAATAAATATGGCAACAAAAATGAGGACACTAGTCCGAATAATTTAAATAATCTACATAATACCTCATCTCAGAAATATAGACAGATACGTGGCATATCGTTTCCTAGATTTGAACGTCTGGGGTGAAAAACTTAAGAAATGCAATTCGTTTGAATATTTGCCGTACTAACAGAGATAGACTATTGAGAGTATACTAACGTTTTATCTATAGGATAACGGTTGCAGGGTGGAAAATAAAACATCATCCACAATGAAGCATAATTGCTTTTAACTCTATCGAGGCTGGACAGTGATGTCTGCGTAACATCAACTCACATATGACATCAACATCCTATTCTTTTTCTGGAGCGATACAGGGAAACCAGCTATTCTTCCAGATGATTTAAATTTAGTAATAACACGAATATATGAGTTAAATTTGTGGTCTGTAATGAGATTTAGAGTCTAAAGACGTTAGAGTTAAGAAAGCTCAGGTTGAAGGTTTGACAGCTCAAAAGTATTGGATCGAATATATGGTCTGTTCGCTGGTAATGAAACGTCACTAACTGTGTTTTAGAGCTATTCAATGACACAAGCAAGTATTTCCCGCATTTAGCTGTTATTATCAAGTGCGAAATACACGTTTGTTTCATCTGCGTATATATTTACTAAGGATCTGAGAGTGCCATTAGGCAGATGGTTAATATACAGTAAAAAGAGAGTAGGACCAACGAAAGATGCCAACATTGATCTGTCCATAAACAACGATATTCATAGACCTACCTGGCAGGAAGATAGGTAGACATTCATAGATAGATCTTTATAGACGTACCTGATTGGTAGATAGGTAGACCTCCATAGATAGACTTCCATAGACCTACATCGTAAGAAAGACTTGATAACCGAGAAGACTCTCGCCGTCATTCCCTCGCTGCTGAGATTCTGTTGCAATCTCTTATGTCAGCCGTTGTCAAATGCATTTGAGATGTCAAATTAATGCACTCTTCTTTCTTTATCCGCATATGTATATAAAATAAACTTGATGTACTGCCCTTTAGGGATGCACACGCATATATATATATATATATATGTTTGAAACAGTACAGAAACGTATTAAGGCATAAAAAGCAAGAAATTTTATATTATAGGCCATGATAGATTTAAAATAAAAACAAAAACACACACACCAGTCGACCGGTTTCGTCCCCTCTCATAAGAACTGTTAACGGGGAACTAAAATTATGAAAAGAATAAAAAAAGAAAAAGTCTGTCATGGATGACATGAATGAGTGAACAGGGAGAAAAAAATATAATTATAAAAAATTATACCAACAAAGATGCTAGAAGCACAGCACAGCAAGTCCAAGCAAACAATCTCTTTGTTTACAAAGAGTAGGTTGCCTGGACCTGATGTTAAGCGACTCCAACACCTTAAGATGAAATAATGAGTGTGAACTGGCCAAAACGGAAAACCAGTTCACACTGAAATCCATCGCACAAGTGGGATTCTTTACAAAGTGATCCAGACATTGACACATTTAAACGGTTAACTTATATATTGTTATAGAAGGGGTAGAAGAGAAAAAAAAACATAAAAAAGGGAGAAGGAAGTCATGAGAGAAAGTGTCACTAATTTTCTTTGGAAAGTACAGGTCGAAAAAAACGCTGTTGTTTTGTTTTAATTTGAAAGTGTTATTTTGGGGGTTCATAAAGATTACAATGTTTGATATAAATTTGAAAGTCTAAACTGTCTACAAAGAATTTAATTTGATGTTTGTTAGTGACTTATTTTTTTTTAAATTTTGAGGATTTTCTATGAAATAGTCGATTAGAAAAAATATTCATACAAAGTACATTAAAAGAATAAAATTTTGTTTTAAAATATAAGTTTACTTCTAGTAATCTTTTTTATTTTTTTTATTTTTTTATTATTGATTATTTTGACATCTCTATCCGTTTGAATTTTGTTCATGAATTTAACTCGTGACTATTTTTAGCTGGGTAATCTCTTTTACTTAAAGTTTATGTTTCACACCAAACAAGTCTGGGTGACACTAGCACGCAAGGTGTTACAGAGAGTTAGAGCAAGAGTAAAGAGGGCTGTTTGAGGAGAGGATATAGAAAAAGACGTGGATCAGGAGCAAGGCATCAGAAGATGTCGCTTGACATTACTTTTGAATATTTGAAGATTATAACTATCAGGGAAGCAAGTCGGACGAAGAGAGTTGCACTGTCGAGAAGTGCTAGAGAAGATGTTGTTGGAGCAGAAGAGATGACTACATTTAACTATTAGCCAATCTAGTACCAAGCTTAAATTCATGCACTTGGAGTACCAGTGAAAGTAGTTCGTCAGAGCAGATGCCATGAAAATATTTATGGAAAATAGAGAGGGAAATATTATATTATAAAAAATATTATGTCGGTAAGAAAGGTACTGTAGACGAGATGACAGATTTATGATCTATCACATTAATAACGAATGATAAACTTCTATACATTATTCTGACTATTGTGCTCATCTTTGTTGCCATATTTTTCACATAGTTTTGGTCGTTGTACGCTCCGGCCTTCTTCAGGTGGTTAGAATGTTGAACTGAACTCTTTATTTCGCTCGCTAGAGTAGACTGTTCTATTTCCACGTGCCATGTCTTATGGATTTTATTTACCAGTTATTTTTTGTTATTCCACTCTCCAAGTTCTCCACCGACTTAACCAGGTATTGAACTCGCACTCTTTGGGTCCTGTCACTGGATCTGACTAACGCCTTTACCCACTGTACCATGTGCGTTTTGATAAATATGGCAACAAAGATGAGGAGGACAATAGTTCGAATAATGTAAATCGTGTCCATAATACCTCATCTCAGAAATATAGACTTGTACACTCTAATAAGTGAAGGTTTATGTCAAACGTACAAAGAAGAATGGAATATTCCGTAAAGGTGTCTACTGGTTTAAAACATGTAAAGTTAAAACCAATTCCCAGAAATATTCCAAAGTGACACAATACTTTGCATATTTCATGCGAATGAAGCAATATTTCACTGACGAGAATATATTGCAGTGTTACGAATTTGGACTATTCAAAACTATACTTTAAACATAATCTACCATATCAAGCTTGTAGTTCATGAGAATGAGAGCCATAATAAATACAATGGCATTTAAAAGCCTCTAAAGGAAGAAGTACTTCCAAGATTGAAGACTGGAAAACGACGATACACCAAAATATGGAAAAACAAGAAATATTACATGTAAATTGAAATCGGCACTGTCCAAATTGAAAAAAAAGGAAATCAGTAGAATCATAAGGAAACATAATAGAGATATTGACAGCTTTCGGTGATTTCAGTACTAACAAAGTAATAATAGATAAATAAGTAATAATAAATTAAATATGCAACAGTCGTGATAAACCCGAAGACATAAGTAGATCCATTTTCATCGCGCTGCTTAAGAAGCCACGGAAAATGTATCTGTGACTCAAACGGGCAATCGCGTCATATAATAATCTCATATGAATTCTGATCATTAGAGCGCGTAGCAAAATTTTTGTGATGTCAACAGACACTCGTTGCCATTTTTGTAATGCCAACGAATACTCGTCGTCACTTTCGTAATGCTCCTTGTAGTAGAGACTTTGTAATCGCAGATACAACTATAGTAACGCTGTTGAACAATACTGGTGTCAGACGCCTTCGAATAGCACTCGCACTAATAGTACTTACTTGAAAATATTCGCTCAAATAGTAATCCGTATAGTGATTGGAATAGAGAAATAATATAGTGAATAGAGTAGAAGATAGCGGTCAGTATAGTAATAGAGGATAGACAAGAAATGGCGATCCGAATAGTAATAAAGGACAGAATTGCAACGCGATCCATTAGACACTCGCTACCTCCAATATATGCGTTTCCTCCATAGTCATGTGGTCTACTTAATTCAATAATGGGGTCGCCTGTGTTTGCTCACTGGCGATCTATGTTCAAACACAAGTGTCGGCAGCGACACTTGATTCCTATATAACAAAAATTAAACCTGAAATTGCAAATAACGATGCAGTTACGTTAAAGACGCTCAAGCAAGGAATGCAATGTTTATTCTCAAAATAATGTCAGAAGGATGTATTTTATAGATTATGCAAAATCGTTTAATAGAGAACAAGACAAAAACTGTTCGAACTGCTAGGAAAACTTGATTTATTTGCGAAATTTTATAGAATAAACCAAGACTTATGAGATCAATCGGCTAGATACCGATAGTAAATGAATTCAATGAATACACGCAATTAGAATGTAGGAAATGTATTTGTTTCCTTATCGACAACCGCAAACTTAACAATATAAGATATGTAGATGACACAGCGTTTCAGAAGAAAGAATTCTAGCTATACAGTCCTACATGCGAGGCTACAAAAATCTGCTGAACCATAGATATGAATACAATATGGGAACCAGTAATAAAGAATAGCAATGAATAACAACAAAACTTGCAATATAACGTCTGGTAAAACTTGCAATAGCAATAACAAAAATTGCAATATGAGCACTGGTAAAAATGGTTGGTGAGACATTAGGTTTATAAATCTCAGAAATTCAAATACAGAGTCCTTAGGGATAAAGGCGATTGCCTAGTGGATAAAGACGTTTGTTAGATACAGTGTCTAGATCCAAAGAGTTGTGTGTTCAATACCAGGCCACAGCAGTGGTGAACCAATACTTGGATAGTTGTGTTAAAGGAAGATGCATGGCACGTAGAACTAGAACAATCTAGTGGACGAAATAAAGTGTTCGTTTCGAAGATCCAATCAAGTATGGCAATGAAGATGAGGATAACAGTCCGAATAATGTAAACAATACAAGTCGTACAGATCGTTGTACAGGAAAGTAAGAAAAATGGTTGGAACATCAGTCGTAAGAAAACAAAATTTATGGTTGTCAGCAAAAGGAAAATCTCAACAATACGAAACGGAAATTTAAATAACTATGAAGAGTTTTAATAAAGGACGGATAATGTGACATCGAAATTAGAATAAGCAAAGTATTAAGGAACATGAATATTTCTTTAGAAAATATTACTACTATGTTATGTATGGTATATGAAAAGTAATGCCAGACAATCTCCTCACAGATGGAACACGGCTTGAAGCAATAGGAATGTGGGTCTACAGAAGGATAATTGGAATACCAATATGAACATTTTCGAGAAAATAGAAACAAATATAACACTTATACATAGAATCAGAAAGAACCAACTTCACAGAAACATAATAAGGAAAGTAAATTTGGAGAATTTAACACTCAAAGTATACATTGAATAGCAGATGAGCAGTGAATAACGTACCTAAAGTGCAAATGTAATTGGTTTTAAGAAAAAGGGATTAGGGGAGATGTATAAAAATTCGTAAGAGCAGCAAAGGTGAAGGAGTTGAGATGGACTACGATTGCCCCCGCCTTGAATGAACACAGCCAATTGAAAAAGACAAATATAACATTCATAATTCATAACATTTGCTACCCTATTTTCGGCATCAACATATATTCAGCTCTCTGCGTGTCCAATCGTACTGTGTCACTGTGAACATTTCGAGGAATACTCCTGAATGATCTCACATTCTCCTACAATTACATTAACGAATTCTTAGTTCATTAAAAATTATGCACGATGATTGTTTTATTCTAGATATCACATGACTTTATTTTGACAAAATCATTAGCAACTTAGCATTTACAATAATGAAGACCATTTCTTCCATAAACATAGAGATTTGTAAGATATTCTTATTTGTACAACATATGGAGAAGCAGTGACTGTTTTTAGAATATAAAATGCATCTCTACTTTCAGAGTCTTTTTTATTTAATAAAATCCAACTCATTATACAGTAATATTTGTTGTTATATTAAACGCAGTATTTAGTGGTTACATGTGTTTCAGTAGGCATCTCTTGTTCGTTTAACAGTGAAAATATTATCTACCTGCCTAGCGATCGAAAATCCTTGTAAAGAAAACCGTGACTTCATCGAAAGTCACTTGCCTTGAAAGTGATTTTCCAGATTAAAACTGGTTACATTGACGTTTACTTTCGAAGAATGGTCTGCTGGCATTAATTTCACTGTTTAAAAGAAAGAAAGCAATACTCCCTACTAAAAAATGTGAACCCCTATTTTGTGACTCAACGAACACTCGTCGTCACTTTCGTAATGCCCGTTGTAGTAGAGACTTTGTAATTGCAGATCCAACTATAGTAACGCCGTTAAACAATACTGGTGTCAGGCGCCTTCGAATACCACCCGCACTAATAGTACTTGCTCGATAATACGCGCGCGAATCGTAACCACCGAATAGTAAGCAGTATAGAGAACAGTGTAGAGTATAGCGTATAGAGAATAGCGATTAGTATAGTAATAGAAGATAGTACAGAAAGAGTGATGTTTATAGTAATAAAAGATAGACTAGAAATAGCGGACATTTAGACGTCACGCTACGTCCGATATATGCGTTTCCTCTATGGTCACGTGGTCTACTCAATTCAATAGTGGGATCGCCTGTGTTTACTCTATGTTCAAATTCATGTGTCGAGGACGACACTTTATTCCTATATAACACACTAAATATAACTTTAGAAAGATGAGAAATAATGTCGGATGAAGTATCCATTAATTTCGTTGAATTATACAATAATAAATGATAGTAATATCAAAATCGGATTTTTAATTACATTCGACATACATTATTTTCTTTTGTCAAGAGAGAGTGAGAGAGAAACAAATAAGCTGATGTGCTAGCTTGTAGCCATTTTATATACTATACAAGTTTCATAACATTTTTGACCTGCAATATATAAAATGCAAAAGAATTTTAATCAGTCTTTTCCGAGCAAAAACATAAGTACGTTTTTTACATAGTAAATAACACTTTACATATAGAATTACCGATCGTGACAATATAATAATAGAAAAAAGATTATAGACACCTCTTTCAGTACTTCGATGTTTTCTTTTTTGGCTGACATGCTTGGCAGAACTCGTTCAAACTTTTCTCTTCTGTTGCAGCTACTGCTGTTGAAGACTTGATGCTATTGTTTGTTTTTATTTATTTGCAGTTCCCATATCGTATTTATTTTTATGCTAGGCCTTCTAATGTGTTCTACGTAGAAGAGCATATGCTCTGATTATTTCAGACGTTTAACTCCCCAATGTTCTTCCTTGTCCAGGTATTGATGACTCCCCTTTTTCACCCATAAAATATCATTCATGGCCAATTTCATTGTCTCTCCCCATCATTATGCTTTTCGATGTTTCTCCAGTCTTACTTTTAGAGTACACACAGTTTTTAGTCATATTCTCCACCGTGCTACGTTTTACTCGTCAGAGATTTGTCCATAGAGTGAAGTTGCTTCTGAATCCTGATATGTTATGGACCGCAGATCTTCTGAATCTTACTGATAGGTCTTTGGCGTAAGGCAGACAGACCGTGCCAAGTCTAGTTGAAGATGGCTGCTCTAGCAATGTAAAAAAAAATCCGACCCTAAAATTTGGGAGAAAACTCTCACAGATCCTAAGCGTACTTAGCAAGGAAAAGTATAGACGGCTGACTCAACGTTGCATCCAGCTATCGTATTTGTATGGTCTCAGCCTCCACAAAGATGGGATTCTGTTCAGAGATATAGTCAGATGCAGATACTCAGTATATCACCTACTGAGCATTCTAGGTTCGATATAGACATGAGGAAGGCTGTAGGGAACAACGGCCGAAACGTTGGGATAACAACAACAACGATAAGAACAATAGTCCTGATGTAAATAGTATAATTTCAGGATTTTGCATTACAACAAATTATACAATATGCATAATACTTTTAATTATTAAGGTGATTTTTATTGATATTTTTATCAGTATACTTTAGTCTATCAAAGTGGAAATAAAAAAGAGGTATCTTTAGATGTAAAATGCGGTGTTTTAACTCGTAGATATTTAGTATAGGATATGATCATTTGTGAATTCTGGTATATAAAATGCAAAAGAATTCTGAAATGTCCTTGTCTAATTCCGTTTTATACATTGTAAATAACACTTTACGTAAAGAATTACCGATTGTTTCCTTATGATACTAGAAAGAGATTTTGGATGCCTCTTTTTATACTTCGAACTTTCCTGCTGATTCTTGTTCCAGGAAGAAATAATTGGTAGACATTTATTCAACCAAAGTTTTGTAGAGTGGGATTAATTACTTCCACACTAGGTTATCAGAAGATTCAACAGACTGAACGACATTCGTAATTGCAAGAATCTCACCGTCACATTGTAGCGCTACTTTTTCTATTTCTATCTTGATCAGAAGAATCAGCGACGGGTTGGCTCGACATAAGATTTATTCTCATTTTCTGCTGATTAGGTATCTGCCTCTTATGGGAGTCTATCACCCGACAGTAATTTGAGGAACAGATATTCTAATCAATATCTTTTATGTCGTTAGGAACTGAAAATAAGCCCTCATCCTTTGCTGTCAGTATAAGGCAGTAACAAAAATATAGGAATTACCGTCTATACTTCTAGATGAATCGGCTTAAGGCCATGTCATGTTGAAATACGGGTACAAGTAGGAACAAAAAGTTACTAAGTTAAGCAAAGAAGTTAAGCAACGTCGACCCTGGTAGTCGCGAGATGGATAAGCGCTTGTGAGTATCAGGTGTTTCAGGCTTGAATGTGGGACTGGTGTAATGGGATATAGGTAAATTGCTCGAAATCAATTGCTCTACTGTAAATTGCTCGAAATCAATTTCTCGAAAAATAATTTCTCGAACTATCAATTGCTCGAAAGGCAGATTGCTCGAAGTAATTTCAAAGCTTGAAGCACCACGTAAATTACACTGTCTCACGATACGTCAACGGAGCTGGATATAAAAGGAGCCACAACACTCAACTTTAGCAGTCCTGATTTTTTCTGTATTTGTTTTCTATTTCTATTTTAGTAATTTTGGAGATCCCAAACCCTAGTGATGGACATAACTTTTGTTGAGAGCGAAAAAGGAAAGAAGTTGTGTTTGCATGGATATCTATATATTAGGGACAACACAGTGAACAATAAGATTTACTGGAAATGTGAAATGTGCAAAAAAGGAAATTCTTAGCACGTGTTATCACTGTCAATGAAACAAAGCGGGAATCACAACCATGCAGGAAATTCACTGAAATTGATGCCGCTAAAGTCATGGAGAAAGTGAAAGTACATACAATAAATAGTCAAGATATAAATGTACTCGTTCTTCAATTTTAACTGTTCATTTAACAACAATAAAGTTGTATTATTTTATCTTATAATAAATATTAGAAACAATGTAGTATTATTTTTTTTACCACAGGTTTCGCGCAATCTGCCTTCCGAGCAATTGATAGTTCGAGAAATTATTTTTCGAGCAAGTGATTTCGAGCAATTAACTGTCGAGCAATTCACCTGATACCGGCGTAGTGGATAATGGCTCGGAATTGAAAATCAGAGATCCGAGTTCCAATTCCAATCGGGTACGTTATATACACGCACATATCCTTGAGAGAACGTATGTATACACCTCACCCCCATAGGGCTTGTTTCAGTAATTCATTGTTTCCTTAGGATCGATAATATTTTCTGGCTTTAAATAACCTGCAAAAGGTTGATAAGTCGTACAAAACAAATCACCCATTCAATCAATCCTACGTTAATCGATCTCTTGTATTGAATGCTTTTTGATTTTGAGATCATAAAATTTACTGCTTAATCCTCATGTATATGTCGTGTACTTAGTGTAGTTAAATAAAAAAAATTAGACAGCGTATATCAAGCAACCTTAAACAGCTACTCATACATAGTTTTATCAGTGGAAACAGAAACTTCGGGGGGGGTATTGATTATAACATTAACTACATAGATGGGTGATAATGGCTCTCTACAATTTCCTCTCATTTGTTTTCTGGAATCAATGTTTGTGACTCTACAGTGTACCTTTCGTTCTGTCCATTTGTATAGTCCATTAGATACATCACTTGATGTTTCCATTTATTTCAAATAGTGTTCAGCATTTAATTACCAACCAGTCAAGGAAAACTATAAACTATAAAATTTTGAACTATATACGGAATTGATAAGGCTCAGTTGATAAAATTGATAAAGCTCAGGAAATGCTGTAGATACGAGACACAAGGCAAATCAACGTATAGCCAAACAAACTTGAGCAAATGGTTGGCGGAACAGTGATTAGGAGAGATAGAGTGAATAAAAAAGGGCAAGAAATAGTGGAGAGCCATGGTAGACCACGTCCTGAATAGATATGGCACAAAGAAGAAGAAATAAAGTTAAAGTAACTTTAGCTGTTAAAGACTCGTTTTTCCTTACAGATTATACATCATAAGATCCCTATTCTTGGCATATATTCTCGTCACTAACAATCCCTCAAGGGCAGACCCCAGCTATGAGGAAATGTCAGGACAGACTGAGCCCTTGTTTAGGAAGTAGTCTGAATCCAAATCAATTTCTAGAGGGTTGTGCCCCGTCGAGAAATCTTTCCCAAGACACATCACTTCTGTTATGGCTTCAGTACATGTGGTGCCCCTATAAATCTAATGAGTTACGTAACGCATGTTCGTGACAGATCGCATAGGGAATATTCTAAAAAGGAGATGCCAAATTAGATATTGCAAGCCATCAAACTTTTCCCTACTAACAGTAATATTTCATTGTATATTGTTTAGAATGAAGTCCAGATAAGTGGGTGGGGGTGATGGAGTAGCGTTCGAATCAGTAGATACTTAAATGGAAGTAAAAAGATTGCCGATGGAAACCAGATACAAATGGTGCCATCGCTAAAATAAACGTCTAAGTAGAATTGAATTTCACTTTTCTATCAGGCCTTACTGTCATGATTCGAATAAATAGCTATTTAGTGAAATTCATCATTCAAGGCAGAGACGAATGTCGGATTCCCTGTGGTAATCTCACACTTCATATCAGTAAGAGCCTGAGAGATTATATTACTTACTATTGCTACAAGAGTGATTAAAGCGATTAAAACAATTCGTAATGTTTTTTTTTTATATCCTTGTAGGTTTCTAGTATGATAACTATCTCTACATCACTTACTATCATTTTATAATCAGAAGAGAATACCTGGGAGAAATATGATATATAAAGTTTATCTATGAGACAAAGAGTGGATAATTGAATTCTATGAAAGGCGTTTTGTTTTTCAAAATATAAAACAAATAAAAACGTAGGTGACACTTTTATGAAAAAATATATATGAACGCAAAACAAATCTTTTACAAAGCAACACTTCATTATAATGAATCTGACCATGATTTCGACTTAAGCCCATCTTCGGCGTAGACGTGTATATACGTTTTACAGAAAATGTGCGTGATTTTTTTTTTTTTCAGATACGGAACGAATAAACACGTCAAGAACATAACGTTTAAAAAATCAGCTACAGACGTGTTTATACGTCGATCTTGATTCTTTTTTGCCCCTTTGAGCTTGAAAAGAATCCAGTTGTCAACTCATACGTCTGGTAGAGGCATTAGTACTGCTCCGGTACTTCAAGGTGAAACAGTTTCTTAATTTACCATATTAAAGATAAATAAAAATATTCGTTTGAAAATAAAAATAACTGTCGAGGAAGGCGTTAATGCAGTTTTAATTTAAAGAGAAAATAATTCACTAAGCCGAAAATTTATAGGAAATGTAATAATTTCTGTGTCTTCTACAGTAAGTCGCTATCTATAACGGATGTCGCCTTTCTTGACAAAAGCACTGCAATCATGATGCCGTATATTTTAAAAGCATAAGCGACCCAAACAAAAACAAAAGCTTTGTGAAACAGAATGAAATCGGTGAGCATTTATGTCTACACCTATCGGAGGCCGGAATTTAACATTTTAACATTTATAGTCCTTACATCTTCAACATTCCTTTTCATGATATCCTTATATAACAGGCATTTCTTATTTATGTTTTAACAACCTCGACTTATATAAAAAGAATTCCAACAAGAAGATAATGTTTGACTGAATAAGTCATTTTAAAGGACGATACGCGTTTCAAGTGTGTACCGATAAGAATAAAAAGTGAAATCGACATACCACTCAAAAATTCAGAATGAGATAATGTCTACATTAGCAATTCGACCTTGGAACAAAAGCAGTGGAAGTAACCTGGCAAATATGTACAGAATTTGGTGGACATGGAGTAAGCAATCAGACTTTTTAAATATCGTCAATTTATAGTTAGATATGTTTCAGCTTACAAAGGACAGGCGGTAAACCTTAATGATAACCAACTGAGGCTTGTATTGAAATTAATCTTTATCCAACATGTAAAATGCTTACGTTAAAATTTGATATTAAGTAACAAATTTATGCATTTGTATTGGATCTGACAAGGGATACACATAAAGAAAATTTTTAATCTTCAAATATTGCCAATAAAAAAATTAAGTAAATATGCATGCAAAGATACTTCATAGATTATTATATCATTTTTTTTCCAAATATGTCTTATTTGTCTGGTTGTCTCTGAGTTCAGTGGTAAGGAGGAATTTACATGCACATAGATTATCTTGAGAAATAGATGGACATAGCAAAAGCTAAGTGCTTCACGATTGGTTCAAACATAAACTATATGTGAAGCAAAAATATTTCTATTTTGAGTTGCAGCACATGTTATGTTTAAATTTATTGCATCCTTTATGTACATAGTTAAAATGAAAAACAACAGAACAATTGTTTAAAATATAAAATTTAATAAAATAAAAAAAACAATTACAACATTGTTTTTTTATATTAACATTATCTATTGAACTTGGTAAACGATATAGCACTATAGGCATAGATTTACATCTATGAAATTGCAATGTGGACAGAAATGTATCCAACCGCATGATTATTTCGTTTATTTTTTTCATGTAAACATTCTGAATTTGATTTGCTGCAATTTACTCAACTAACCCAAATAAAATATTTTAAAAATTGAATTTATAACAAACAAGAATAAAAAATATAAATGATTTTATTTCCTTCAAATTTCCGATTGTTTTAAACGTTGCCTGAAGTACATTGGACAGAGTTCAAAGTGTGTTACTTATTTTGGGGTCGGCCATGATAAACAAGGTGTTTTTATTTACGTTCTTTTCATAGTATTTTTCGAAATAACCTCTATTTTGTCATTTCTTCTGATGTATTTATTTTTGGCTGCAATGATAAGAGATTTTGGTTCATTTTTTTTAACTGTCTTGCGGATAGAATTGCTCAAGAAATTTCTTCTGCGATAGAATCTATTTGTTTTCCAAATTCCCTGGAGAATTAATTTTCTTTCCCCGTTTTTCCTTGCTGGGTTACTCAAATTTCTGTCGTTTTCCCTTTATCAAATGCACTGTTATATTTTATTTAAAGTTCCTTTAATCATTGATATTTTTACACTAATTTCACCTGATTTCTCTTGTGTGGAAGATCAAGTGACAGCTAGTTACATCAATATAGCAATCGCGTAAGGATTTTTCTTGAATTTAGAAATTGTTCTTTCAACGTTTTAAAACTTTGTCAGATTTCCCAGCCGATGTGATTCGTGAGGTTTTCTGGTTTTGTTTATAATTAGAGGTAAAACCGTCAGATTTATTATCAATAGGTTTATTAAAATATTTTGATTGCAGAATACATGAAGGTTTGAAAGAAAATAAAACAATATATTTTTAAAGGGTAATAACGACTTTAAACAGAAAATTAATCGATCTAAATTTATTATCATTGAAAAAAAAAACGCTACGTGCCCTATAATAAAACATTAGGTAAATGTGCTTTTTTGTTGTTCTTTTTTCGATCATGTTTTCCGAACTTTTGAGAGTCAAGAATATATACTAATTTTAGTCATAAATAATTTCCTTCTTTTGTTTATCGAATTTATAAGTGAAATAATAAAGTACAATTACGTTTTATTCAATTATATATTCACCGTTATACACTGTGACATGTTAACACTTATCAGGCAGTTGTTGGATAGCATTTGAATAACATTACACAGGTTTTGATACGGAAAGGTCTCCTACGACTACTTGTATTTTTCTCTTCCATAGAGAAACTTTTCTTCATCAAAGTGTTTTGAAGCGGTTGGAACACGGTAACAATCGACTGGTGCAAGTTCAGGTTAATATAGTCGGTGCTGTAGAACAGACCAACTGATTTTCACAATATTTTTCTGTGTTATATATACTGTATGTGACCTCATGGAGGACTGGCTAATTTTGAGTGATTTCCTGTTGAATATCTTATTTAGAGGGTTTTTTTGGTTGAAGTGTTTACTAATTAAGTTTAGGAAATACTGTCCGATGTTGATACTTGACAGTTTGCAGAAAGGAGTGTTGAACCAAGTGATTTTTCTTTTCATATTTTTACAGCTCCATTCAACTTTTCGTGTATCGGTATTACTAATGGTGGTTGCGTAAGACAATTTACTTTTGAAACCCATTTTTTGTAGGACCTTTTGGTATAGTTCCTTATGTTATTAAAGTTTTTTTTCATTCGATGCTAGTTTACTAATCCTGGTGGGTATTTGTCTTAGGATTGCACTCGGGTGGTTAGATCCGATATTAATATAATTGGGGGTTTCGTTCTCTTCATGGTAAAATTTAAAGATTTTTTTTTATTGTTAAGGTAAGGGTGATATCTAGGTAGTCAACTATTTTAAAATTAGACGAAATCTCGATCTTAAACCCTAGAAATTTGAAGGCCCTTATAATTTTCTTTTCTAATTTCGCTGTTAATATACCATTACTATTAAGGATGGGGAAGAGTCTGTCATCCCGATAAAGCCCTATTAGTTTCGGTCTTAAGATTCTACTAAGCACATCTAAAATGTAAAAGCATACTAGGTCTGCAACTTGGGCTAAGTCATACGCTTCCATGGAGACATCGAATTAGTCATTGTGCCGCTTAGTCCAGGTGGAATTATTCAGTGTTAGTAGTGGTTTTCCCGCCGTTAAGATGATATTAGTTTCATCATCCGTTAATTCTTAATAGTTATTTGCAAAGTTGATACTATTGACCAGGAGGTCCCTAGAGATAGAGAAATAGAAGTCAATTATAACAAACTTAATGAAAGTCGCTTTATCCTTATTGCTCATGTTAGTGAATCATTTAATAGTTTCAGACGAATCCTTCCAAAGTTTAGTACTGGTTGTGGTTAGTAAATTGTCGTTTATTTTTTAAATTGCTTTTTTTGAGATAAGGCCCAGTTCTCTTTTGTTGGATTTATTAGTTTAAATTGTGTATTGTTGGTGAAGTTCTATTCATGATCCTTAAATAAAATGTAAGCATCCTAAGTGTGGATCTATCCAACTCTATCTGCAATATTTAACTTTCTGGCTATTTCGGTGGACTCTCTATCTATATTGGACATCCTCCTATTGTGTTTATCTGGTTTGTGTGTTTCTGTTATTTTGTTAAAATGTAATCCTATCCCTACCGATCAACAAATTCATAAAATTTTGATAACATTTACAATGCAATATTTTTGTAATTCAGAAATATTCATTATAAGCAAAATAGGCCTGTCTATGGGTTCTCCTCTCAGCGTTGTATCAGCATATTTCTTTTTATAATTCTAAGGAAATGACTCATTTGAAAATATATGAGCTAAAACCGTTAAATAGTACTATAAATATTTATATTCACACAAAAAATTACAAATTCTCAAAATTAAACATAGATTAAAAAATAATTTTCACTCCATATACGTCCTGAGAAGCACTCGAGGTAGAGGGTTACAGATTAAGAGATATAGTTTACGCGGATATGTGTGGAAGGTAACGGTTAACTTTAGACATGAAATGCTTACCTTTTGGGAGTCGGTTTCACAGTGAACCTACAACTGCATTCGTCTATATAAACGAAACAAAATCAGGTTTTTTTCTTGATATTCTGTTAATTCAAATTGAAAAGGTTTTAAAATTAGTCTGCAAATGAAAATAAAAACGATCACATCAATTTCTATTTATCTCACAACAATAATATAAAAACTGAAATAACTGTAGACTTAATGATTCTTAAAATTTACAGTCCCGAACCTCTCACTGAAAAGATAATTACTTCGAAATCCTTCACCTCAAAAAGATAAGTGCAGTGAAATTATTAAATTACTGCACTATGTTATTCCATATAAAATGCCTAAAGAAATGCCTATAAAATACACAATTGTAAAAGTGCGGGTATAAACGAAATAATAAAATTAGACAATATATATAAGTTTCCTATGGAACACTTGACTAAGAGATTTAGCTAATGTCAATATGAAAATTATCACTGGCACTTCAAAAAAAAAATGAATCAATGTAAAAGTGAGTTAATTCTACGCGAGAAGCAGGAATCTATGAAACAAATGAAAGGAATATTATTAAATTATCCTGAGTCTTCACAAAAAAGAATATATCAATTATAAAAGAGATTTTAAACAAGAAAATAAACAATCAAAATTCTAGTGTAAGACCGAAACATTCGCCATCAGAATTTTGCACTGAAAACATCATCTTAATAAAAAGAATATAATTTATCCGGACGAAGTTGCCGTTATGCATGATTCAATGAATATACAACTGATTTTTTGGAGAAAGCCCACTTTCTTAATAAGTAACTACTGAAAGAAAATAATATGCGTAAACATTTAAAAATATGGGTTGTAAATATGTAAATACTATCTATATAGGATTATATTCTAATAAAAATCAAGGGTTTATAAAATAAACATAAATTACGATTGTCCTTGCTTATATAAATATTCTTATGAAATAAGTTTTG